>JAEAOA010001578.1:3560000-3677500 GCA_016746295.1 Potamilus streckersoni | reverse complement strand
TGTCCATCTTATCTTTTTTTTTTTATCTGTACGTGGTATCTGTACGTGGTAATGTTGATTGCTGTTCATGGTATGTTGGTTGCTGTACGTGGTATGTTGGTTGCTGTATATGGCATGTTGGTTGTCGTCCATGGTATGTTGGTTATTACACGTGGTATGTTGGTTGCTGTACCTGGTATATTGGTTGCTGTACTTGATATGTTGGTTTCTGTACTTGGGTACGTGTTATGCTGGGTTCTGTACGTGGTATATTAGTTTCTGTAGTTGGGTACGTGGTATGTTGGTTTCTTTACGTGGCATGTTGGTGTCTGTACGTGGTATAATTGGAATATATCTCTTAATGGGTAATGATGTTTTTGTTTATGATTCAGAAATACAGAATTTCATTAAAACACGAATGAATATATAGGTTACACACAAACACACACACACACACATACACGCGTGTCTCTCCGTCTGTGCCTAAATAAGTGCTTTAGAAAATGCTGTCGGATATTTATATATTGCCAACTCTTTGTTTTCAGACATGGATACATTTTCACACATATATAGCTGCTAATTCTTTTTTTTTCTGATATGTGATAAATTCGTTTCACTGTATTGATTTAAATTTCATTGAATGACATTATTTACCGTGTTATTGCACACATTAGTAATTCAGTCACAATTACCCTTATCCAAAATATAATTATATACAAGAGTTTGAAATGTCCAGCTAATGTCCATCCATCTGTTTCTCTCACCTGTCAAAAAACAAACTGGCCTATTGACCAATATTTGTTGACTGACCAGTCACCACTGAGACCAATAAACCTTCTTAATTCCCTACGAGACTTGACATGTTTGACAGTGCACGATCTACCAGTGAATGATTACCAATCCTTAAAATATTGAGCAAAGGAGCTGAAAGACAGTTATAATGTTACTGTGTAACGTGTCTACATTCTATGAAATATGCTCAAATAGATCACCACTCTATAATGTGCTCAAATAGGTGACCACTATGCAATGTGCTCAAATGGATGACTACAAGGCAATATGCTGAAATAGATGGCCACCGTACAATGGGCTCAAATAGATGGTCCTTATGCAATATGTTCGAAAGGATGACCACAACAAATTGTTAGCTCCTTTATTGTCTACCTAATGACTTCAGCTCTTGACTCTTCCCTCGCAGATCAACACTGATATTTCAAAAAATCTTCTTTGACTAAATAAAGACTTCTATATTTACGCGCGGAGTTTGGTTGATAAACGAATTTGCATCTAGCTATCACTGACACAGAAACTATCCGATCCAGTTAAGTGGTATCTTTTCACATCTACTCTAAGATAGCTGTTTAGTAAGATTTTTATGTTAATTCTGTTTTACTAAAGTATGAATAATTTTCACATTTAATGTGGCATTGCTAGGGAAAAGCCCAAGATGACTAGATTTATAAGTACCATGCATTGCACACATTGGATTGATATATGGAACAACCTGCTAGTTAACAGAACCTTGGTTGAGTAAGAAAACCGTTTAAAGCTTGTAAATAAATGCAGTGATGCAGTCTATGTATGTATGTATGTATGTATGTATGTATGTATGTATGTATGTATGTATGTATGTATGTATGTATGTATGTATGTATGTATGTATGTATGTGATTTGGATTTTTAACGTAGTTTTTAAAAAATTCCGTCATACAGCTACGTCTGCAGATCGGCAATTTATAATGATGCATTTGGGTATCATGCCACAGGCATATAGCAACATGTCCCACCCAGTCACATTATCCTGACACCAGGCCGACTAGTCCTAATAGTGACCTCTAAATGGGTTTGACTCTAACCACTAGACCACCAGAGCCGTATGTATGTAGGCAGGTAGGTAGGTACACACACACATGCACACACACACACCAGTATTGTTATGTGCTTATCTGTTGTTTGAGCTTTCCCAATCTATTTAAAGCTCAGAGAAAATTGTGGACCGATGTATGCATGCATGCATGTATGTATGTATGTATGTATGTATGTATGTATGTATGTATGTATGTATGTATGTATGTATGTATGTATGTATGTATGTATGTATGTATGTATGTAGACAGATGTGGACAGATAAGTAAGTATCCATTAGGACGTCACAAATGAAACGATGTATCATGTATTCAATCTAAGCCAAAGTTACATTGACACGTAACATGCGGATAAATACACGGTCTTCTTAAAAGACGATTGCTGTGGGTGATCAGGCGTTATGATGCACCTTAAACATAAGATATGTAGTATTATGTGTCCGTATGCTTCTCATATGCGATCATAAATGCAACCTTTTTCTCTTATATTTGATGGGTTGTTTTTTTTTAAAAAATAATTTTAAAGACAGTTAACCCTTCTTACTTTTAATGTTACACTTTGCAGAGAAAGCTGTTGATCCACGTTCAGGGACAACACCTCTTTTAATTGCCGATACAAACACCATCTCCTCTTGAAGGCGTCATTTGTAACGTAATAATGTGTGTGCACCGTCGCCCCTAAAAGAGAAGTTATTGTAGGCGTTTTGATCATTTTTTGATTTATAACTATTAATACAGATGACGAAGCAGACCCTTAGAGAAGATTCAGCAGATGAAAAAAACAAACAAACTGACATTACCAAGCCAATCAGAATGTTTACATGTTGTAGTGCTTAGAGTTCTATCCCTTTTTAAACATTTAGACCAATAATACTGGGAATTTTAAATTACTGTAATATTACCGGTTTTTTTTATAACAGTTGGAATATATAAAACAGCAGTCATATAGGTGGGCAGTGTGTTATCAGAATTATTGTGCATTCTCAGAATTGTTTCTTAAGTCTCGAAATGTCATTATACTGTCAAGGATTAAGAATAAAGAAGAGACGCAATGTGTATTGCGAGTTCATTCAAATACAGCGAGCAAAACAAAATACAATACCCAATGAGTTGTTTACGTAAAATCTTCCTTTATACAGCTACATAATGTCTGAACTGATACAATTATATATAAACCTACAACGATTTACCAGTTAGATGTTATCAATCCACACTGAGTTAGAAGTAACATTTTATAAATCTACATAGATCTGTTCTGATTTACCAGTAACATTTTATAAATATGCACTTATTTACCTGTAATATTTTATTAATATTCATTGATTTACCTGTAATATTTTATAAATTTGCATTGATTTATCAGTATTGTTATATCTTTGTACTTGTTTATCAGTAGTATTGTATAGTCCTATACTGATTTACCAGTAACATTGAATAAATATACACTGATTTACCAGTAACATTGAATAAATATACACTGATTTACCAGTAACATTGAATAAATATACACTGATTTACCAGTAATATTGCATAAATATATACTGATTTACCAGTGATCTTTAATCAATCTTCACTGAGTTACCACTAATACTGTATAAATATACACTGATTTCCTAGTAATAATTTATAAATTTGCACTGATGTACCAGTAATATTGTATGAATCTACACTAATTTCCCAGTAATACTGTATATACATTGACATACCAGTAATATTTATCAAGACTACAATTAACAGTAATATTGTATAAATCCACACTGGGGTACCAATAATATTGTATTAATCAACACGAATTTACCTGTAATATTTTATAAATCTAAATTGCTTAACCATTGATATCATATAAATCTACACTAATACGCAAATAATATTTAACAATTCTACACTGATTTACAATTAATATTGTGTAAATTTACACTGATAAACCAATAATATTTAACAGTCAACACTGATTTACCTATAATGATTTACGAGGGATATTTAATGAACTTGCACTGATTTACCAGCAATATTTCATAATCCACCACTGATTTACCAGCATTATTTCATAATCCTCCACTAATTTACCAGCATTATTTCATAATCCTCCACTAATTTACCAGCATTATTTCATATTCCTTCACTGATTTAACTGCAATATTCCATAATCCTCCATCGATTTACCCGCATTAATTCATAATCCTCCACTGATTTACCCGCCATATTTCATAATCCTCCACTGATTTACCAGCATTATTTCATAATCCTCCACTGATTTAAAAGCATTATTTCATAATCCTCCACTGATTTAAAAGCATTATTTTATAATCCTCCACTGATTTACCAGCATTATTTCATAATCCTCCACTGATTTACCAGCATTATATTTTTAACTGAATGAAAGTAATATTCTAACACTGAAGCTGAGCCGATTTTAGTTTTCTTGAAACGTATGTCTTGATCCGCATATAATTTCAGCATGTGTACAGACTTGCGCGGCTGTAAAAAAAAAAAAAAAAAAAAAAAAAAAACATTCTTTCTCGTCATGCTTACCACGATTTGAACAAAATTAAGAAGTGGCCTGGTTATTTATATTTAAAATCTGGATATAGAAATAGATGTTAAAATTTGTATTGACATTTGATAGCATATCAAGAATGTTACGTAAGCAATTTTTTTAAAAACATTTTTTTGCAGCATGATGCTCGGATGTTACTGATTGTACTAATAAAGATAAGCAAGATTTCGCTTCAATCGAATTACTTTTTAGTTCAAAATGACCAGGTGTTTTTAAAAAAAAAGCAAGTCCGTACTTTCTTAATCATGCCCTTGCTTAATTCCAGTTACCCGAACAATGCATATAATATGGCATTGGTAAATAAGGTAGCGAAGCACTAATCGTTTCAGTGTACAGGTTTCTCCAGTCTTAATAAGGCAATCTGTGGACTTGTCCTACAAATGCGGTATGAATTGCATAATTAAATAAACTGCCAATTTTATGTCAAGTTAATCACAAATTTTACTGAGCAAATTATTAAACGATATGATCACAAACGGAATTTTAGATCAAACCATTAAGACACAAGCGGGATATTAGAGTTTTGCTTAGATTCGTTTTAATAGAAATCAGCCCGATTGATTCACTTCGACAGTATTATTTGAAGAAAAGAAATGTAAAGGAAGCGAATACTAAATTATATTTGTTTGGTTTTTTTTTTTTTTTTGGTTTTTACTCCGGTCGGTTTTTCATTGAACTAAAGAATTCCTTTGCATATAGATTTGGTCTTAATATTTTGAACGAATATATTTTTAGTCAACAGGAGAAAAGAATGGTACTAGAAGTGTTGTTTACAAAGCCATGTTAGTGAATAATTTAAAAGCCATGAAGTGAAATCAGCACTTTAAAGCTTGAAAGTTGCACCGCAGTCATTTTCTTCATAATGTACATAAATCATTGCCTTTAAAGGGAACTGTTCATGGTAAATTTGGACTTTAACTTCTTCACGTACTAACAAAACATCCTTCTGGATTTCCATTTCTAAATAATTAGTTAAAATATAGCATTAAACAGGTAGATTACTGAATAGAAAAATGCTAAAATGCCATCTGAGTTAAACTAATGAGCCGATTCCCACAATTTAAGATTATCTGAACCAGGTGACGTGAAATTCGTGCTGTTTGCATGTCAGTTTGATTACCTGATCACAGCACCAGTAGTGGTCACTTTCCGTTTACTTAATGAAAAGAAAATGATGAGTAAATAAAAATTTCTTAATCCACTCAGTGCCAAAGTTTCGAAAACTCTATCCTCCCTGACCCCTCATTGACTTATCCCATAGTCGATCATTGTGATATCACATTCAAAGAGATAATTTTTGAAAGACAGTTAAATATGACAGCAGTTCCATTTGGAAAGATTTGAGTTGAAAGCTTTGCAACATTCCTAATGAAGATGAAGAATAAATCAAGAATACAGTGGGGGAATATAGTATTGCCCATGTGCCGTACTCGTCACTCCATCTAAATGCTGCCAGGGTGGGGTGGGAAGAGGGAAAGGATGGCAGAGCAGCTGAGGTTTCCCTACATAATCTAAAGTGAAACTTGGGCTTGTTTAACATTAGCTTACGTATAAGTGTAAATGATAATAATATATCTTCCGAAGAATTCGCTTATCACCGAGTACAAAGGAGATTCCATATATTTAACTTGTCTTTCCTATTGGTACCGTTAGGTTAGGTCTATGACACTGAAAAGGTTTTAGACTCGATTAACGTGACACCATTACTGCCCGGCAACAAAATGAAGCACACGATGTTTCAATTTGTGATCCAGTAATTAACAATCGACCGACAAATAGCTACTAAAATCACTATCAAAATTGACAGTAACTAATGATAAACAAGTTCTTATAGGAGTCACGATACTAATATGTAGGAATGAGAACCAGTCTATAAATGGCTGAGTAGGATGTATATGGTCGTGACTGGTCATGAAAAGTACAATTTTATTTTAAAGAATTGTTTGAGTTTATTAAATTCTCTGTGGAACTATGACATTCATTTAAATTCTCTTATCATTCCTAGATGGAACAATTACTCTTTAAACGTGCTACGTAATTTAATTCTTAACAATGCAGAGCCAGTCTACGGCTGTAGGTGTGTTAGTATACTTGTATACATACACATATATACTTAGTATACATATCATACCTATGATCTTTTATGTTTACAATGTTTTTACTTTATATTTTATGTTATCCTATTTGTAACTAAAATAGAGATAATGTTTTATTAATGGAATTCAGTCCTTTTATAGATTTTACTTTGAAAAACTAATTAGCGAAATACGCACCAAAATTTGTTATATGCGTAATTGAAAACACGTGTTTAAAACACATGTAGATAACATAAATTAATATTGCCGCGGGATATATGGCAGTCTTTACACAGAAACTTGGATCAAGGATGGGTCTATACTGAGAAATATAGGTTTGATCATGAGCATACAGAAACTTTGTTATTGAGGGTTTAATGCCAGGGCCATTTCATAAGTTTTCTATGGGAGCTAATAATGAAGTACCGAGTTCTTACAGCACAATAACCAAAGAGGCGATAACTTAACTGGACCTAGCAGTTGAAATTCACCTGCTCTCAGCTAAAGATAAAATAATTGCATGAATTTATATAACTAATTCTATTTTCTCTGGATTTTTGACGTATATCAGTTGCCTTGCCTTAGATCGAAAACTTTCAGATTTTTGAAAGCTGAATTTCCATTGGCTAATTCAAAGGTCACCAGAACAGGTCGTCGTCAGATCTTAACGTAAGACAACGGAGATGTAATTTTAATCAGATTGTAGTACTGTATATTGTGCTGGTGTACTGCATATAAAATATTGCCAAAAGAATATAACATTTGTTAAGATTTCATCACTCTTTGAATAATTAAACACACACACACACAAACACACACACACACACACACACACACACACACGCACATTTACCAGAATTGTAAACAAAGGCAAATCTAAGTTTTTAACGATTAGGAAATTCAAATATAGTGAGCGGATCTGGTCATATTTCCACAATCCTATTTTGAAATTGCATGTACCAGAAATATGTTCATACGACGTGAGTCGCTCTGCCAGTGTGGTGCAATTGAATACATTTTTTCTAATATACAAGGGATAAGAGTCTGAGTTGGACAGGGATCATAAATACGTAACAAAACTAACTTTATATTTTTTTTTAAATATAAATTCCATATCGGATTTGGTTTCAATGAAGCGAGTGTTATTGAGCTAAAACTAAAATTCATGATGGATACAGCACAACATATTGGTAAGGAGACATGTCAACACGCATAACAAGTTAAAAATATAGACAGTCAGTCTGTCAGTGGACGGATTTACAAGACCTCAAACCACTTCATTTTCTTTCAATTTCCACTATGAACAGTACTTTAACACATTAAGAAGGCTTTCTTCAGTTGCTAAAAGAAAAAATGTTTGAAAATTTTTACACTTTAGAATGATTTTCCTTTCAACTTCGAGTATGTGCCCATTTCCTTTCCTGTTTCTCAGAAAACTATAAGGTAGATTAGCGCGCGTACATACACACAAACATACATACATACATACACACATATATATATATATATATATATATATATATATATATATATATATATATATATATATATATATATAGTTTAATACAAACAATACTATCATACAGGTTAGAGAAATTAAATTCGTACTCTACCGAGTTTCGAACCCAGGTCCGCGAGTAAATGGCACCCATCGCCTTGCCTGCACGCACCAACCCATATACCGTCACGACTAAGCACGCATCACCAAAAAATGATGGCACTGAATCGGTGTTATATAAGCTCGTGCGTAGCAGACACACTCGCATGACGACCTAGTAATTAATTCTCATATATATGTACACAGTCGTTCCAGATTCCTATGAAAGAAATCAAGGTATATATTTATAATTATTTGTAATACAAAAATCCTATATACCTTGATTTCTTTCATAGGAATCTGGAACGACTGTGTACATATATATGAGAATTAATTACTAGGTCGTCATGCGAGTGTGTCTGCTACGCACGAGCTTATATAACACCGATTCAGTGCCATCATTTTTTTGGTGATGCGTGCTTAGTCGTGACGGTATATGGGTTGGTGCGTGCAGGCAAGGCGATGGGTGCCATTTACTCGCGGACCTGGGTTCGAAACTCGGTAGAGTACGAATTTAATTTCTCTAACCTGTATGATAGTATTGTTTATATTAAACTATTATTTCTGCCCACTATTATCAAGATTCTACTACAGAATCCAGGGATAGCACAGTCTGTTCTGTCTGGTATATATTTATAATTATTTATATATATATATATATATATATATATATATATATATATATATATATATATATATATATATATATATATATATATATATATATATATATATATATACATGATCAAGATAGTTAATATTTAGTTAATGTTCCGAACAGTATGAAGAATATACTGAATTTAGATTTTTACCATAGAATTGAGTCACAGTGGCCATGTATGTTTATACGAAAGTGTCAAAATCATATCAGCCAAAAGCTGCAATTGCTTCCGTTTAGAAAATGGATATGAGCCATTGGTCTTTTAAGAAAGAGGTACCCAAAGTCAGTGTTTTCCTCTTGAGCTGAATCTGTGTTTTTATATACAGAGGTCCCCATATTTTTTACTTTGTTCTCGAGTTGACTCTGTGTTTTTATATACAGACGTACCAAAATTTGTACGTTGCCCTTGAACCGAATCTCTTTCTGGAAAGGGCACCCACAGTACCTTGCCATTGAGTTGACATTGTATTTTTGATGCAGTTGTACACACAGTACCTTGCCATTGAGTTGACATTGTATTTTTGATACAAAGGTACCTACAGTACCTTGCTATTGAGTTGACATTGTATTTTTGATACCGAGGTACACACAGTATCCTGCCATTGAGTTGACATTGTATGTTTGATAGAGGTACCCACAGTACCTTGCCATTGAGTTGACATTGTATTTTTGATACAGAGGTACCCACAGTACCTTGCCATTGAGTTGATATTGTATTTTTAATACAGAAGTACCCACAGTACCTTGCCATTGAGCTGACATTATATTTTTGATACAGAGGTACACACAGTACCTTGCTATTGAGTTGACATTGTATTTTTGTTACAGAGGTACCCACTGTACCTTGCCATTGAGTTCACATTGTATTTTTGATACAAAAGGTACAGACAGTACCTTGCCATTGAGTTGACATTGTATTTTTGTTACAGAGGTATCCACTGTACCTTGCCTTTGAATTGACATTGTATGTTTGATACAGAAGCATCAACAGTATCTTGCCATTGAGTTGACATTGTATGTTTGATAGAGGTACCCACAGTACCTTGCCATTGAGTTGACATTGTATTTTTGATACAGATGTATCCACATTACCTTGCCATTGAGTTGACATTGTATATTTGATACAAAGGTACCTACAGTACCTTGCCATTGAGTTGACATTGTATTTTGGATACAGAGGTACACACAGTACCTTGCCTTTGTGTTGACATTGTATGTTTGATACAGAAGCATCCACAGTATCTTGCCATTGAGTTGACATTGTATGTTTGATAGAGGTACACACAGTACCTTGCCATTGAGTTGACATTGTATTTTTGATACAGAGGTACCCACAGTACCTTGCCATTGAGTTGACATTGTATTTTTGATACAGAGGTACACACAGTACCTTGCCATTGAGTTGACATTGTATTTATGTTACAGAGGTACCCACAGTACCTTGCCATTGAGTTGACATTGTATTTTTGATACAGAGGTTTCCACAGTACCTTGCCATTGAGTTGACATTGTATTTTTGATACAGAGGTACAAACAGTACCTTGACATTGAGTTGAGATTGTATTTTTGTTACAGAGGTATCCACAGTACCTTGCCATTGAGTTGACATTGTATTTTTGATACAAAGGTACAAACAGTACCTTGCCATTGAGTTGACATTGTATTTTTGATGCAGAGGTACACATATTACCTTGCCATTGAGTTGACATTGTATTTTTGATACAAAGGTACACACAGTACCTTGCCATTGAGTTGACATTGTATTTTTTGATACAGAGGTAGCCACAGTACCTTGCCATTGAGTTGACATCGTATTTTTGATACGGAGGTACCCACAGTACCTTGCCATTGAGTTGACATTGTATTTTTGATACAGAGGTACCCACAGTACCTTGCCATTGAGTTGACATTGTATTTTTGATACCGAGGTACCCACAGTACCTTGCCATTGAGTTGACATTGTATTTTTTATAGAGGTACCCAAAGTCTGTATCGTGCCCGTGAGCTGGTTTATTTTTTCTATATTGAGACATGAAGGCTGTACAAGTCGATTACTTACTGATAGTTTTGTATTGGGGGCCAATGCTTCGCCAGAATTCAAACCTATTCAATGACTACTCACTGGATAGATGAATTAAGGGTGGGGTGGGGCTTCTAATTGCCAGTAGGAGGAATTTATAAACAAAATCAGGCTGTTCCAGAAATAACTAACAATCAATGAATTACCTTTACAACCCTAATCCCATACAATGGCCCTTTTTCACGAGACGAAGTAGAGATAGTTGCTACGATGATTGATAATGACAGCCTGTCAAAATTATTAATCCTTGTAGCTATGGGAATTATGGCTTAACACCAAAGGTTAATTTATTTGACAATCCAAATGAAACTCCACTTTTCTGTAAAACATTAGTGATACACATTTATAAAACATATATTTCAACCGAAGGACAATATGGATTTACGACTAAACTTTACATATTGACATCTTGAAAACTTAAATCAAATTTAATGGCTTCGTCATGCATCAATCTTATTTTTCAAATATATAACCAAACATTGTAAATCAAACCAAAATGGATTCTTTCTTTTTCAACGAATCTGCATGGTCATTGATATCGTATAAGATGTGAGTATAATTTCAAATAATAGAATATTTATTTTGAAGAAATTATTGGCATTTGCATGGCCTGAGTATAGCTTCATATGTAAAATATTTGCTATAAACCAAATGTATATATGCATTCTAAATCTATTAATCAGTCACTTATATGTTTAGCCAGCTTTCTATAAACACACAAAAAGAATCACACATTATTTTATAATAAAGTCCGTACTCCATCAAAAAAATTGTTTATACACGAAAGTCCATACTCCAAGCACAAGGTGTGTTTATACATGAAAGTCCGTACTCCACTTACAAATTGTTTATACATGAAAGTCCGTACACCGCTTACAAATTGTGTTTATACATGAAAGTCCGTACTCCACTTACAAATTGTGTTTATACATGAAAGTCCGTACTCCACTTGCAAATTGTGTTTATACCTGAAAGTCCGTACTCCTTCCTCTTATGCCTTAATGTACTTGCTTATAAATCTGATCCGATTGTAAAACAACATAGACCCTGATCTTCCCTCTCACAATGCGTTAGCGGATTAGACTGTGTTGTATGTTCTAATGAATACTCCTAGCAAACTACATTGACTCGTATCGGTCTGCGCATTATGCACCGGCAGGTCTGAGTCAATGCCGTTTGCAGTTGAATTAGACTGGGGAGGAGTGGCCGAGTGGTTTAAAGCGCTTACCGTTTTGGATCACTGCCATCTCACCTCTGTCTGCGTGGGTTCGATTCTCGAATTCGGCCAGTGTGGGCATGTGATAAAGCTTGCCAGTAGCTTCTGATGAGTCGGTAGTTCTTTTCGGAGTTTTCCCGGGTTCTTCCTCCACCATTTATATTGGCCTCCATGTATAGTCTTTATTGTTCTGAAAAATGGCGTTAAACCTTACAACAACAACAACAATTTAGACTTCGAAAAACATGAATAGATGACATGTCTGCGAATTGATCCCCAACTATCCAATAACGGGAAGGACATCCATACCATTTTCATTGTTGTACTCTAAAATCATTCCTTAAGATTACGCTGTTTAAAACTTGAAGCTATGGTTCCAGAAATTATTAAATAAAAGAAATGTTTATCTTAGTTTTATCTGCGATCAAATAAGAACGCTCTATCGCATGGTACAACAGGAGATTTGATCATCTTGCCTTTTAAAACTGGTGCTGGTTTCATCTCTCTAATGATGTTATTTGTATTCCACTCCAAACGTCTGAATAAATTGACCGAGCCATGCATATGAATCATGGGCACTGCTTCCAACGACCTAACAGACAGAAATATTTGAAAAATTCAAAATTAATTCAGTGAAATATGAATTGTCAGTACCGTTGCTGAATGACGATGAACTTTACGGAGATTCAACATGACAGCTGTGGGCAGCTCAGCCATAATTTTTGATGGTATATCGACATCATAAGTATTGATGGCCCCCCATTCCTTGGACTTTGCATGCCATAAGAAGTAACCACAGTCCTGATATTGTATTCAGCACATGGTTCGGCTATACCTGGAAATGTGATCGTATGATAAATGGGTCCGTAGAGGTTTGAATGCTTCCTGGGAAACTGGAACTGGTAAGGCAACCTTTATGGGGCATCAATCAAGAAGAATAAAATCTTTTCTAAAACATTAGCAAAATGTCTTTGTAGGGTTTATGTTTGAATGCCTTAAAATCACTTATTGTGGCATTCATGTCGTATAAAATAAGAGACTCAATAATGTAAACTAATTGCTAGATTCAAAAGTCACTGTGTATTGTTTTTGTTCAGATCTTGGTTGTTATTAGTCAGTTTTTACTGCATACATTGGTGTCTACAATCATAACAACTCGGTTGTTTTGTTGTTTTTTTTTTATTTAAATTTTTGGTATCACTTTAATGTTTTTGAATGCAAGTGAGAGTGGTTTGTAAATGCAATGTCCACAACCGAAACGTTTGGGCTTGTAACTCGAATGGGAGAGGAAGACGATTTATAAAAATGAAAAGTGCGGCAAAGAAGTCTCCAAGAATATACGCCTCATGCTACACATGCGAAGCACGTGAAGGGTTTTCAGAAATCAAAGAAGTCGTGGCATGTATCTTAGCAACAGAAATTTAGTCCGGACTTCAGTGTAAGACCGGACTGACTTCAGTGTAAGTCCGGGCGTCAGTGTAAGTCTGGAATGATACTCTCTGATTGGCTGGAACTTTGATTTGACTTAAAATGCCTCCATTGACAGTTTTATATCTAGACTAGATTTTCATAATTCATTTCGATAAAGTTGTATTTCGAGACATCAAGTATCGAAATCTTTATAAGCACGGATTCAGTATAGAGAAACAAACTGGAAGCCCTGAAAGAGAGATTGTATTTTCGCTACGGTTTGTGTGTTGGGGCTTACTTTGATGCATTTATGTGCCTTGCCAATTGATGTATCATTGTTTATACATAAATGACGCACAAAAGACATGCAAACAAAATCTAATAAAGCACTGCGTTTAACACTTTGAAAAGTAGAAATAAGGTGTACTCAATGTCTAATGTAAGACTATAAACTATTTTTAATTTACCTTTAATACAAATAATAATTGCAATAGTTAAGGAACGTCAGATTACTAGGTCGGTACTCAAACATTTTAGCAATATATATATATATATATATATATATATATATATATATATATCTATATATATATATATATATATATATATATATATATATATATATATATATATATATATATATATATACTTTGGTAAGTAAAAATAAGATGTTAGGGAAAGTGATGTGCATTCTTGACATAACAAAATAACAATTATTTTGACCTCTGCCTCTTCTTCTCCTTAATATCATTAAGTCAACCAGTCCTTTATGTAAACATTCATCAACTAGTCAAATTAATTTCCTGATTGATAAATGTTTTAACATTAAATCAATTGGCATGCATTTGCTTTTTACTAACAATTTACATTTTTCTAGTTAGCTACGCGCACATCTCCCCCGATAAAGTATTCTCACTGTTTATGAAACAGTACCTGCGGTTTGCATAGGAAGAAAGTTCCGTTATACGATTAAAGCTAACATGACGTTTACTTTCCTTTCAGATTCATTGAACAGAGACACGCTATAATAAAATTAGCAATAATAATAATAATAATAATAATAATAATAATAATAATAATAATAATAATAAAATTAATAATAATAATAAAATTAATAATAATAATATAAAATAATAATAATAATAATATTATTATTATTATTATTATTATTATTATTATTATTATTACTGAAATGATAATATTGGAACTTTAGCAATAACAATAATAATAACAACAATAATAAATTGCACTTGTAAATTTGAATATCAACGTAACGGTGCGTGTCATTGGGTGCTTTATTGTTTCAAACAGTATAAAACCAATCAAGAACGTACAGTTATAAATTAAGCACGTCAAAGTGACTTTTGGTTTGTATGATTAACGTATTCCTAAATTATACTGCAGATAGGAAAAAAATCGACATTTCTGTTATTTACAACAATTTGCATATAGAAGAGTATTGTAAATTCAAAATACAAAATGCACGATTCAAGAAACAATCATGGCCCAGAAAACTTAAATACACTAGGTCACGACATGTATAACATTTGATCTGATGCATTTATGCAATATATTTTTTTATTTTCGTTTTGTGGCAGGCTCAGACATTCTAACCGTCACTGTAACTGAATATTGGAATGCTTATCTATATTCGGATTGCAAAATTTAGCGCCTGGCACATCATTTTCAGTAAGAACAATAATGTTGAAAGTATCATTGGCCGCCATTATGCTGGTTTGCCTGGTCCGAAAATCTATTTTTAGAAACTGATGTCACTGTGTGTGACGTATCAAAGAGGTCAAAAGTACAAGCGCCATACTGATCTAATTAAAAAAGGTCGCAAATAGTATCCCATTCTCACTGATATTGGTTAATATACGGTGCTGCTACTTTTTTTGTAAAAGTCTATTTTTCCCTTCTTTGGTCGAAACGCAAATTGCTAGTACGTGTCAATTTGACAAATGACTTAAGTTATTATACTTATAAAATACGATGACATTTTATAGGTATAGAATTTCCTAGTAATGGGATTTAAGTACCGCGCTGTTTTGATGCAAGCAATAGCTTACCATCTGGGGGCACAGCTAGCTTTGACGGCTTTTGGAACATATCTTTGATGTAAATAGGTCTGGACGCTGTGCCGAATGATATTTGTTCAATTTTAAACATTTGATCCTGCTATAAACTTTGAAATTGTCTAGAAGTCTGTCTGAGATTGTCAGGAAGTCTGATTGAGATTCAAAACCACTCAGCGGGAGTTATCATACTAGATAACGCTCCTTTACTCCTCTGGCCTTTTGAACTAGAATGGAATCATGCAGCTCTGAGACGGAATGAACCAGCCTTGGCCGATATCAAGCCACTTCGTTTCTTCTAGAGTTTATTATGACATTGAATGGACATATACCAGGTATAATTACTGACCCCTGGAAATCTGGACATCTTTTAATTAACTTATTATACAGAACGTGGATGATAATGAGTAAGAAAACTTATGTGAAATTTTAGTGGATTTTTTTTTCGTTTTGTGGCAGGCTTAGACATTCTAACCGTCGCTGTAACTGAAGATTGGATATTTTTTTTTTTACAGCTAAAAGACGAATTTGTTCGAGATTCAATAATTTGTCAAATTTGTTATTATTTCATTTAGTGGAATGAAACAGATTATTTCTGATAAGAATTGCTATGTAACATCTCGTGTATATTATATGACAAATCACATCAAATTTACGATCAAATTTATCTTACGAATCCTCAACAACAATCATATACGATAGCAATCTAATTTGCAAATCCTTGCATTGCGTTTTATTCGAGTATATCATGTCAAAATCAGATTATTTCCCAAACATATAATTATTTCTTTGCTAATATACATTAAAGTAATCAGCTAATAAATGTTTGAACCAAAATTAGATTTATATATTTCTGTTCTTATAGTCATTTGAGTTTATCGATGCATCAAGTTGTCTGTTAGCTAGCATGATACTAGGGAATGCGTTAAGATTAGAAATTGTTTCCTAGTTTATCGTGATTTAATATGTATTTGAATCAGGGTTTCGTAATCCATTATCATTTGTTACCTATTCATCTACCAATATAACAATACATTATGCATTTTCGCTGGCAACATTAAAGGGAGGGTAGGGTACTCATATATATGCAAAAATATCTATATGTTTTTCCATTAGCATTTGGCCCAGAATTTGAAGGGTTGTTTTCTCTCACACTGTAATCATCGTATACCTTGAGTTTCAAGAAATGCAAGTAACTTGATAGGGATCTACCTTTTCATTAAATCAGATCTTATTAAAAACTTTATCTTCCATAAAGAAAGCCATACGTGGAAGCGTACTATTTGTTATTCAATTTTTTTGTCGCTATAGCAAATCCAATCACAATAATATAAATCAGACTCAAAATTTGAAGAAAATTGCGTCAAATAACGTACATAGTACACACTTGTATTTGTTTTCTGAATCTGATAGCATTTTTAGAAAAACTTTACAAAAATAAAACCAGTACGAACTATAATTTCACATCATCTAAAGAATCAGAGACTTTGCATGAATTTAATTTAAATCCGCCTGGATATTGGGAGACTAGTACAAATTACTGTTTCCAGATAAATGCTTGTACATACCTTTGCTAAGCTATTCAATGGAATTAGTTGAGAACAACAGTAACTTTATCAAACACCATTTATGATTTGAATAATAATAAGTGTGGACAAACAACCAGTTAAATTATTGCAGATAATATCTATTTAACCAACCGATCCACGCTTTAATGTTAAATTCTTTAATTTTTCCATCAATACTGTGTTGTTATGGGATAAAATTAAATTCGGTGCACAAATAAAAAGTAAAATTATTATGTTTGCTATTTTGTTGTATATGAACATTAGTTCACCATTTTCCACCATTCTATATCGAATATCGCTTGAAATAATGTTAGGATTGGGAGATATATCTATTTTCCAGCATAAATTCTTCATGTAATAAACTGCTGCTTAAAGTTTATTATTATTATTATTATTATTATTATTTTTATTATTATTATTATTATTATTATTATTATTATTATTATTATTATCATTATTATTATTATTACATTTATTATTATTATTATTATTATTATTATTATTATTATTATTATTATTATTATTATTATTATTATTATTATTATTATTATCATCATCATCATCATAATCCCGGTAATTGTATCATAATTGAATGGATATATAAATAATAAAAGTTATTGTTATCTGGTGGTGTTTCTTTTGTTAATCTTCTACTCATCATCATCATCATCATCATCATCATCATCATCATCGTTATTATTATTATTATTATTATTATTATTATTATTATTATTATTATTATTATTATTATCGCAAATAATCCCGGTAATTTCGTCATAATTTTATGGCCATGTAAGAAATAATTACTGTTATATGCTTAATGATTATTGTTGCTATTGTTATTAAAAATTATTATTATTGTTGTTGTTGTCGTTGTTATTGTTGTTGAAAAGAGTCCAAGACGGTGGCTTTTTCTGTATGTTTCTTGGTGGATCCATTTCCACCTACAAAGTGCAAACTACACACACACACACACACACACACACACACATCTCTATGTTTATATCTATATATATATATATATATATATATATATATATATATATATATATATATATATGTGTGTGTGTGTGTGTGTGTGTGTGTGTGTGTGTCCTTCGTCACACTTTTTTTTATGGCAAATTCACGTCGGTAGCAATTGGTGTACCCATCGCATACATCTCTCTTCTTGTCAGGCTTTGGAAAACCGTTTCCAAATCCAATGAACCAAACACTATCTTTCTGGTATCACGAATCACTTGTACACGAACCATAGCAACAAAGTTTAGTGATCACCATATTAAATAATTACTTTTCCAGAAGATTATATAGCTTATTTATAAATTTCAAAATGCTGCCAACATCCGTGTTACTACGCGTCGCTATCGGCTTTGTCCGAAAACAATATGGCCTCAGCCGGGACAATGACATCATGTTTTTTTAGCACAATGCTGAATTAAGTACAAGCGCACAAGAAAACCAATACGTGTATTCATATGGCATACTGTCCCTTGGACATTTGTCGCATTTATTCATGAGACTCAGCTCGTCTCAGGTTCGAACAAGAGTCACTGGCGAATGTTAGGATGTGGTGTTATAGACCAAATGTAAATTCTATTTTGTACGGTGATAACATCACTCACTCTGCACCTCTGTAATCTCGGGTTTGTTGAATCCTTCTTTAACATCCAAAATATTCAGTAGTCATACATAGGTATTCGGTTTTTTTTCTGTACTTTTTAGTTTCTTTCACCATGCACAGCGACCACAACAGCAAAGCTATTAAATAACGTGAATGTAATGCAGATATTGTAAGAAATCAAAGCCTCAATTAAACACGCTTATGTAACTTTGTGGTTATAAATCAAATAAGATTTTCCTGTCACATCTAACACATAAGTATGGAAAATGTCATGAGACTGACATATCTATTCCAAAATTCAATTCTTCAAGATACTTCCATTAGCCGTCAGATATAAACAGAAAACATAATTTAAACATTTGCATTTTTCGTCCAAACCTTATGATTTATGCATTTAAATAAATGAACGTGCTTTTATTTCAATTACAAATGTTGTTCTATGTGTAAATAAGAATTGTAATTGTTTAATTATATTGTCTATTAAGCATTAAAATGTTAATTGGGTTATTTTCATCCTCTTGAGAATAATTTCATTGGAAATAGTCAATTATTTGAGTAATTACTTTCTAGAATAATGTTTCTAAAACAAGCTAGATGTGTTCATGTGTCACTGTTTAATGTAGAATGTTATATTATTAAAATTGAGATCTCTTACGTTAACAGCTCATACATTCTACTTCGCGTATATATTGATTATATATTATTTTAATTATTGGTTATAAATGAAATTTGTGTTTTGCGTTTATGTATTTGGATGTGATTGACGATAGATCGGACTGTTCTCTATCTTTCACGATGTAGTTTACAGCTCCGGTAGCCTAGTGATTAGAGCGGGAACTTAAATTCGAACCCCGGCCGAGTCATACCAAAGACTTGTAAAAATAGTAAAAACAGTTGCCTCGCTGGGCGTTCATCATTAAGAGGTTAGAGTTAGAACTTATCGGCCTGGTGGCAGGATAATGTGACTGGGTGGGACATCATGTTACGTGTCGGCGGCATGATGTCCTGTGCTAGATATCACTTTTTACTTCCACACTGCAGAAGTTGTAGGGATACGACTGAAAATTTTTTAAAGCTGCGTTAAAAATCGAAGTCACACACACACACACACACACACACACAAACATTCTCATTGTAGTTATGGAAGCAAATGAACTACTAATGCCTGAAACACTGATTTCCTTTACAATATAAAAACAGACTAAAAGAAAAACTGCACATTAGGTGTAACAATATACAACGAGAGAAGTTTCATTTTGTAAGGAATATTTCTATACTTTGTTCAGAAGAGTTATAACATGAAAAAAGAGCAGAAATATCCTACCCTATGTATGTATGTATGTATGTATGTATGTATGTATGTATGTATGTATGTATGTATGTATGTATGTATGTATGTATGTATGTATGTATGTATGTATGTATGTATGTATGCATGCATGCATGCATGCATGCATGCATGCATGCATGCATGCATGCATGCATGTATGTATGTATGTATGTATGTATGTATGTATGTATGTATGTCTTGTTTTCATTTCCATGAATAACAAATATACTACAACTAGTTATCATTTCAGTTTTCAAACAGAACCGCTCCATTGGTCTAGTGATTTAGAGCGTCCGCCTCAATTGCGGTAGGTCACGGGTTCGAGCTCTGGCCGAGTCATTTCAAAGACTTATAAAAATGGTACTAACAGCTGCCTCGCTAGGCTATCAGCCTTAACTTGTTAGTATTAGGTCTGGTCGGCTTGGTATCAGACATCGTAGCGATGTGACTGAAAAATTGTCATAGTTAAACATTCATTTTTAAACAATTAATTTCTAATAAACTTTTTTCCTCCAGAAGTTTATATACACTGTACGTTCACATATGCATCAACAGTTTGGTTTTGTCTTCTTCACTAGTTTGACAGATGGGCTGTAAAAATCCCATGAGAACTTGATATGATTATTGTAAGGTCTATTTACGTCGCCACCAGTGACATTTCTCGTTAAGTTTAATTTACAGATCTAGATTACGTTCCAGGAAAATAATAAAATAAATATGAATCCATGACACACAGAAACGTATGATTTTAAATTAAGATAAGTTTCTTTTAATTGTAATAAGAATTAAAATTACACTCTATCTCATGCGTTTAATATCTTGATAAAACAACAATTTCATTAAAATGCAAATTTCTGAAATCACCTCCACTGATTTATTGACATGATTAACTACATTCAAGCCATTATGTCCCTGATGTGACACATTCTGCCAAAAGCGATAAGCGTAACGCATGGCATGGTTATTATTCTGGCAATGAATGGTGATTGCACGCAATATCAGTGACAAGTTTAATAATGCTTCCTTTTCCAAGCCATGAAATACTGAAAAACCTTCCTTGGCATTACAAGGTGTTTAGTTAAAGGTTGAAGTCAGACGTCCAACACCTGAGTCAACGATAGATATTCAGGGCGCCCGCAGAATTATTTTCGGAGGGTTGGTGGGACGTGGAAACATGTTTTTATTAGCTGTTAAGTTTTACGGATGTAGGCCAAAACATTTTTATAGGTGAAATCCCGGAAGGGTAAGGGAGGCCAGTGTCTCGCCCGCCTTGTCTCTATATGCGGAAACACCATCATATTTAAGATTCAATAACCAAAGATTTCTGGGTACTGAGGATCAGACCTATATTTTTCCATGCACAACTATCCTTGGTGCAAGCTTCTGTGTGGAGAACACCATATGAGCCGCGGCATTTTCTTGACCTACATGTGCATGAAGTCCATGTTATTGATTCAGCACCAAGCGAATCAAGTGCTACTTTCATTATTTAGTAACCCATAAGTCAAGTCTTTAAAAATACTAAAATCGCATCAATAAAAATTTATCTATTTTTTTTTAATTGCACATAGGATAAGCTTAAGATAGTCTTGTCAGTTCTTTCATTCCAACTTTGAGCAAACATTGGGCAGGTCAAACTGTTTCAGCTTTGATTTGAACTTTGTCGTCTGGACCTCGGTGTCCATCTAAAGTTAAGTTGCAAATCAAGGGTTGTGCTTGGCAGAAACTAGAATTTCACTTAAAATTGCACTGTGTTCCTTAAGATCCACACAAATTTCAGCTAAATCTATACGGCTAAAGACAAGTCTCAAAACGCATTTGCGCAAAATGTGAAAAGAAATTATTCCAGTTAGGAAATTGTTTGAACTGATTATTCATCAAGATTGTGATGTGTCGAATTTTGAAAACTCTTAGAAGCACTGGTTAAATGAATTGTATCAAAGTCAACTTAATTAAAGTAGAAAGGGCTTGAGATAGTTATATGATTATTTTCATTTCATCTCTGAACGTCAAAGGGAATTCGTTCCACGCGACGAAACTTGACCCAGTCATATGCTATGGTACAAGGGTATGACATAATACCCTTTCCCAAAATCAACCGGTTAAAGGGGAAAGCTTGGCAATAAGTGATTGTTCAAAAGAATGTTAATTACGGCATGATTAGCTGTCGTGACAATCAAAAATTCTACGTACAAGATTTAGGAAACAGTCGAGTCTGATTGGTTAATATGGATTTATGGGCGTAACTCTGTAAGAAATTAAGAGTTTTGCTTTGGAGAAATTCTTCAGTCTTCAGTCTTTCTTGAGAGAAGTTAGACGGGACTCCAAAATCGTAGCAAGTACAATTTTCGTTATTGAGTAAGGGTCCGGATAGTTGTCTCAGATAGGAGACAGACTATACGTGAGGTTCTTAGAAGACGAATAAGAAACGGCAACGGTACGCAATCTTAGTTTAACGGTTTTAATGTTATTTCATTTATCGATTTACTTGCAAATGGATTCATGTTATGATGTATGTGTGTATGATTTCATTTTGCAGGGTTTTAGTGAAATGCTAGTCATGACATTTTATTCTTTGATTTTCTAATTATCAATTCATTTGGAGAATTGACAAGGCTGCATGTAATTGAATGTTCATTGGAAGAATTGACAAGATTGCATGTAATTGAATCTTTAATACATAGAAATGCTTAGGAATTTTCAAGAATTAAGCTCAATAAATGATGGGTAATGTTTCGTAGTTTTATGAATTAACTCTATGTCTAGTATGACATGTATTGAGTGTATATCCATATACTAGTTCGTAATATTTAATTGATCACGTAAACTATTTTAGAATAATTAGATTTGAGGGTCTAAGCCATATGTAATTTAACACTACTAGATAATTTAGTGTAAGAAATCAAGGGGTGTTAAATACGGGCACATACATCTTAGCGTGGAGTGGAATTTAATGATCTCCACTAGCGTGACCCGAATTAAGTTCATGACAGGCAATGAACGTCTATGTAAACATAGGAATTAGTGAACGTGAGTACAACAGAATTTATGCCTTTTGTTTTCTGAGTCGAATCATTGTAAAAATATAGATATACTTGGAAATGTGGCCTATTGTCTAATGCGAGACATTTTGTTTATTAAAGGAAACAGCTTTCCTAAACGCTTCCCAAGATTCCTAAACTCTCCTAAGATTCTGGAACTCTCCTGAGATTCCCTGGAAATCACTGTACTAATTCCAAATGCCAGAGTGAATTCTGAGCCGAAAAACAGGTCTAAGGACGATCACCAAATCGAGGTTCTACTGGTAAGAATCCAGGTCCAGACGACTAGACAATGTTGGCAGAGCAGGGACGAACGGAAGATTCTATGTCCGGATAAGATTGGTGATGATGTCACTCATGGTTGCACTCTAAGGTCACATCTCGTAGGCAATGAAGACTTGAATTCTGTCACTGATAAGTAATTGTAACAGTAAAGAAAATTTGTATTGTTTTTTTATTTGAGTACATCTTAGTACATTTTTCCTTCTTGTGTAACCAAGTAATTGATTTCTTTTCATTTTAAATTCTGTTGTTAAACTGATTAAATTCTATATTTGTTCATTGAAAGGGGCTCGTTGTGTTTATTTCTTCAATATACTTGTTCAGAGATCTGCATTCTTTCTATCTATCCACACTGGGTAAATTACACCGCGGGAGGTCATTCCCTAGCAGCGAACAGTAGTGGAAAGGTTGGTGCGTGTTTAGAACGCCGCCAATTTATCACAAAGCTTACAATCACATTTCTTTGCATCGTCTTTAGTGTTATTATCTTTCTTTCATAAATATCCTAGTCTTTGTCAGAAATTATTTTCCCCAACATAACCGAATCAAATTTCTTTCAAAATGTTTATAATAACGGAATATAGAAGAGATACAAAGGTTGTGGATAATCGAATATGTTAAGTTTTGTAAGACTGAGTATATACTTTCTAGATCATGGGTTTCTGAATATATACGTTTTAAGTTATGGGTGTCTCATATTTGGTTACGAGTGTCTGAAAATGTACATTCTAGGTTATTATTGTTTGAATATATACGTACTTAGGCCACGTGTGTCTTGAATATATACATTCTAGGTCATCTGTGTCTGTATATATACTTTTAAGTTATGGGTCTCTGAATATATATGTTCTAGGTTATGGATGTCTAAATATATGCGTTTTAAATTGCGTTTTAAAAAAAAAGTTGATGTCATCCTATTGTATCTCGTGGGAGAAAGAACGAGTGGCTAGGATGAGACAACTCAAACTCATACTTTTATAGGTTAATCCTATGGTGTACTTTTACTTTATAAGGCAAACAAATCTGATTCACGCCTGCAATAATCTGTGTATGCTAAATGTTGTTTTGTTATTTTTTTTTTAAATTTATTACAAAGGAAAAGAACTATGCATAATCCAACAACGTGAGTTTATCGAAATCGTTTTCACAATTTTCTACACCTTTATATTTTTCTTTCTCTTTCTAAAATTGGAACCAATATCCATACTCCTTCACCTTTCCAAATACCAACCAATTCGAAAATACAAGACAATTTCGAACATCCACAAACAACACCAGTCAGTAGCCGAATTCTAAAGCAAATAAATTCTGTTGAGCAGGAGAAGCCGATTAGCATCTTATACCTAAAAACATGATGCATTGCGCATGTGTACACCAAAAGTGCAGGTCTGCATTGTCTCCATACTTTCTTTAAGCAGTATAATTATAATAATTAACTACAAGCAACATTTATAAGAATCATAATTAACTACAGCAGGCTTTATAAGGAAAATACTTAGCTACAGTAGGCTTTATACATATAACACTTAACTACAACAGGCTTTATAAGAATAATACTTAACTACAGCAGGCTTTATAAGGATAATACTTAACTACAGCAGGTTTAATAAGGATAATGATTAACTTCAGCAGGCTTTATAAGAATAATACTTACCTACATCAGGCTTTATAACGATAATAATTAACTACAGCAGGTTTAATAAGGATAATAATTAACTACAGCAGGCTTTATAAGGATAATAATTGACTACAGTAAGCTTTATAAGAATAATAATTGACTACAGTATTTTTTATAAGAATATTAATTAACTACAGAAGGCTTTATAAGGATAAAACTTAACTATAGCAGGCTTTATAAGAATAATAACTAACTACAGCAGGCTTTATAAGAATAAGAATTAACTACAGCAGGTTTAATAAGGATAATAGTTAACTACAGCAGGTTTAATAGGGATAATAGTTAACTACAGCAGGCTTTATAAGAATAATAATTGACTACAGCAGGCTTTATAAGGATAATAATTAACTACAGCAGGCTTTATAAGAATAATAATTAACTACAGCAGGCTTTATAAGGATAATAATTAACTACAGCAGGCTTTATAAGGATAATAATTAACTATAGCAGGCTTTATAAAAATAATAATTAACTACAGTAAGTTTTATAAGGATAATAATTCACTTCAGCGGGTTTAATAAGGATAATAATTAACTACAGAATGCGTTTTAAGAATAATAATTAACTACAGTAGGCTTTATAAGGATAATAATTAACTACAGCAGGCTTTGTAAGGATAATACTTAACTACAGTAGGCTTTATAATAACAATACTTAACTACAGTAGGCTTTATACGAATAATACTTAATTACTGTAGGCTTTATAATGATAATAAATAACTGCAGATGGCTTTAGAAGGATATTAATTAACTACAGCAGGTTTTATAAGGATAATACTTAACTACAGTAGGCTTATAATAACAATACTTAACTACAGTAGGCTTTATACGGATAATATTTAACTATAGCAGGCTTTATAAGAATAATAATTAACTACAGTAAGTTTTATAAGGATAATAATTCACTTCAGCGGGTTTAATAAGGATAATAATTAACTACAGAATGCGTTTTAAGAATAATAATTAACTACAGTAGGCTTTATAAGGATAATAATTAACTACAGCAGGCTTTGTAAGGATAATACTTAACTACAGTAGGCTTTATAATAACAATACTTAACTACAGTAGGCTTTATATGAATAATACTTAATTACTGTAGGCTTTATAATGATAATAAATAACTGCAGATGGCTTTAGAAGGATATTAATTAACTACAGCAGGTTTTATAAGGATAATACTTAACTACAGTAGGCTTTATAATAACAAAACTTAACTACAGTAGGCTTTATACGGATAATATTTAACTACAGCAGGCTTTATAAGAATGATAATTAATTACAGCAGGCTTTATAAGGATAATACTTAATTACAATAGGCTTGAACTTAAGGTTTTGCCGTTATATCCTGGTTTATACAAAAACTGTAAGTGTATAAGAGATATTTTCCTTGTAACATGTGAAGTAATTACGTATTAAGCATGGGTCTCAAACTGAGATCATCTTCATTCTTGTTAAGTGCTTTACCAGCTGATCTACCTGAGATCACAACCAGGGACAAACGTATGGCTAATATGGCTTGGGTGTTCTTGAGTGACAGACATCTGGCAAACTCTTTTTGAAACTATTGTAATAAACCTTACCCATGTCATGAAACTAATACCCTTCTCTGCCTCTAACACATTTTCCTAATTAAGTTTCACGATGTGTTATAATTATACACAGGACTAGAATAAATCATATTTAAATGATCGGTTTACACAGGATTATTGGTTCTAATATTATTGAAGCTGGGTGTTTGATCTATACCAAACATCTTTTAAATACTGTGAAGGTTGTTTTCATTCAGCGGTCAAAGTTTTGAATAACAAATCGATTTTCCACAAGGCAAACGTGGCAAAGTTCATTTTGAAACAAACAATTACAAGATTCCGCAGTCTGCGAACTGGTTAATTGGCATAGCTTTAGAACTGACAAGGTATTGTTCAGACTGTAATTTGTTTTGACGTCTTAAAGTTGTTGGATTAAATTTCAGACAAGCAATAGATCTGTAATTGAAAGAAAGATTGGCAGAAGAACGTGAAAGTGGAACAAAGCAAAGCGCAATGTAATGTCTAAAAGTACAATTTAGTCATCACATTTTCCGTGACAAGAATCCCTTACAAAAAGCTACACATAAAAAATACAGCATTTACTTGCTTATAAGTCGAGTACAAGTGGAAACTACACATGCCTAGATCATGTCTAAACTCTCCATATGTACACTTATGTGTAACGAAGTTAACGTGTCTGAGATCTCCATCATGTACACTCGTGTCTATCTATAGTCAATTAATATGTCTAAGCATCCTATCTGTATAATCGTGTGTATGATTAGTAAAACCTTATGCTCCTTCAATAAAACGTAATCTAACTCCAGATATCTCTTTCTGTAGCATTCTATTTTATTTAAAGTGCAGAGCTTCTTGATAGTTTGTTGTCGTTTTGTAAGGTATTGTTTTGTTTGAAACGTATTTATCCCCACCGGTGTCATTTTACTTGAGTACTTTTACTTTTACTTTTAAATGTATCAAATGTAACCAATTTTACAATACATTACAATACAATACATTTGTTATGGTGATATTACCAACTTTATGATATGTCAGGGATAGACGGTGTATCTAATATTATCGTTTCGGACTTGTGTACACTGGTTCAGGCATAGAGATCATAGAAATGTGACAGTGCTAAAAATAATTTAAAATTTTTGCATTTTTTAAAGGACAAAGGTAATAATTTACCATAGATAGATTGTAACAGAATATCAAGACTTTTGGATTTACTTTCTGTCGAAGATATTCCAGCAAGTAATAAACCAATAAATATTAAAGAAATAAAATGTATTGTTTCTGGTACTTTGTTTCACTACAGTTGGTCTAAGCAGATATGGGAGATAAATTGGTTTAAAGATAACTCTTGTACGAAAACAAATGATTTTGGTATGTCTGCTTAAAATTTAATGGGTGAAACACTGGTTAAGAGCCTGTACGAAATAAAAATGTCATGCAAATAAAATATATTGTGCAGCTAAAAATAAGGACATAGATCAAAATATAACATATAGAAGCTTGACCTAGCCTTGATATCGCTATCAGAACCAGAATTGTCAACTTGGCACTTCACCTGCTTCGTTTAGTGTTGGTTAACAGTTTGTATTACACCTAATTTCACTTGAAATTACTCTTAAGGCCGTCTTTACCAGCTTTAATTAGTACACGATGTAGCTTATCCATAATTGAGAAGGAACGATTTATGTTCAGTGGCAATAACTGTTATTCCCAAGGCCAGATTTAGACATGTAGAGGCCCTAGTTGGTAAGTGTTAATAGAGAATAAGGCCTGTATAACAACTGAATTTCGAAAATTTTTGCTAAAAATCATAATGTAAATTATGTAATTTTATAAAATATGTTGCTTAGATAATAACCGTGAACATAGTATGCACAAAAATCACGGGTTAGATTATTGCTTAAATAAAAATTGTAACCAACCTAGCAATTTTTGGAAAAATCTGAAATTTTGAGAGACCCATTCAGACATGCCCTGCCATAGAGCAAGGCGAACGAGGCAACCGCAAAGTTCCCCACGCTTTCAGGGGCCCCGCGCCACTGACGGAAACCAACTCCGCAATGCAAACTTTTTGCTTGGAGCCCCGATCATCGCTTGCTGCCTTGGGCCCCGCACATTTCTACATTCAGACTTTGAGACCCTGTGCTTAGCGTGTTTATCTTATTCCTTATGCTAAAATCCGGCCATGGCTGTTCTATTTACCTGCCAATAGATTTTCTCTGTGGTTTCCGAGCTATTCGTTGAACTACCTGAAAGGATTGAGCAACGGTGCAGAGTTAAGGTCGACAATGGTGATAATAACTGTTGAACATCCAACAGAAGAATATTTTGTTTAAAGATTATTATCAATAGCTAGGCTCAGCTCGCAATATTTTTTATGATATGGTCTCTAACTTTGTTTTTTTTTTTTTTTTTTTTTTTTTGAACATTTCACTGTGTCCAAACAATAATAAATCAATTGTTGATCTAAAATACATTCAAAGATGAACGCACATTGAAGATATTGTCATATGTTGTTCGGCATTTTTGAGAGGCTGGACTGTAAAGGTGCTGCTCTACAGTTTCGTATTTTGCATAGTAAGGGTTAGAATTTTAAAGAAAAAGAATTTCCCCGGTTTTCCTCACTGGTTATACTGGCTATTTAAAAAGGCCTTGTATATCTTAGATATTGTTCAAAGAACCTTTACTTGCATTAATTTTGGTGTATAATTGAAGGCTGTAATACGGGTTAAAGAGTATACAGTATACAGCGTGGCCTTCCTTCAAAGATAGGACAGACACGGACTTTGCATGGTCCCAAAGAGCTGTGGAGATCAGGGAAAAATGGAGAGAGATTGTTATCAGTGGCGCCCATGCGACCAGCCATATTACGGGAAAAATGAAATATGGTAATGAAATACAAATTGTATTTGTGGCCAATTATTTAAAAGTTAAATGAAGAGTGTTCATACTTTTCGTGGAATGCTCGATATTTTGAAGGGAAAAATGTTTGCACAGTTAGATGATGGTCAGGTCCTTTAACAGTCAGCCAATCAGAAATCAGGCGACCTTGTCATCCAAAGGAGGAATCCAATGAACTGAACTAAAACCCCATCAAATCGTCAAGATCTAATGGTCACGGAAACATGTTCACCAAACAAAATCACCGTATCTTATAGTATAAGGCCAAAAATGTATAAACTTAGCTATTTAATATGTTGTTTTACTAAATGACCATTACCATCTATAATCATAACAAATTAATACACGATAAGAATATGTATAACAATACGAGATATAAAACTTTCAAATCCCACACCTACACACCACACACACACAAACAAACAAACACACACACACACAAATTGGTCGAGGCTCCATCAAGCTCTCTTTAAGAGGAAGAAACAGACATCTACAAAACGAACACTACACGCAAAAGAAGAGATAAGCCCGGTACTACAATTATGTTTCATTGACGTGGAATTTAAATAGTTAAATCATGTAAAAACAGAAAGAAAGAAAATACAATTAACAAATAGTGTATAATCCTACTGAGTGGCACAAACTGGAAAGGTCACAAGACGGATTACATTTTTATTTAATATCCTAACTTCTGTTTGACCGCAAGGACAACTTATCGCCAAACTTCGGAACTATTGGAACTCTTGCGTATGTTTGTATACTATGTAGCTTTTGTTTATATAACTGTTATGTGCCTGAATCTGTGGTCTTGTTCGAAGTTGCCTTGGCACGTATTAAATGGTCCTTGAGAGCTTTCGGTCTGCGGTACACAACCGTAGAAAGTTTTTTGTATTTTTGTAAAATATGAACTTGCGAAGTTTAGAAGATTCGATCTGGTCCCAATGATTCCGAGTGATGTTGAAAGTTTTGGGCATGGGGGTGGGGTTAGGTAAGCTAGAAAGTGTTGCGCTTACTTTTCTTTCCTGGTTTTATATATCAAAACGTTTTTTTTTTTCTATCGCGAAATCTATTTTTGGTGATATATTCAGTCCCTCCTTATAATGGAGTCTCTTTTTAAAGGTGTTCGGACTACAGTACATAGGTTTGGTCCGAATGTACGGGCCGGGCCGTCTGGAAGATTTTGTTATTACGTTCTTCTTTGTTCGAGAATATATACTGAAGAAAGTTGGATTGTTTACAATATATGTCAGTTTGAACATGCCACTCCACGATGTTAGATTGAGAATGCAAGAAGACATTAAAATTGTCTGATGACTCCGATGTAAATTTAATTAAAGAATGAAGTCACTGGCGAATGCAAAAAAAAAAAACATTTTGAAATTATCGCCGGTTCGTCGTGATTATGTGTCGTCAATGTATCTATCTGCACTAGCAGTGTATGGGGTGAGAAAATTAGAAACTTTGTCCGTGTCAACACATTAAATTGTAGACATAGGAACGTCCACTTTGTCGCTCCATTGCTTGGCTATAAGTTTTTGTTCTTGAAAATAAAACTGAAATTGAAAATCGTCTAATTCTGTTACACGGGTTACAAACTTGACAAGTAGACACTGCGTGTGTGCATCTCTCTCTCTCTCTCTCTCTCTCTCTCTCTCTCTCTCTCTCTCTCTCTCTCTCTCTCTCTCTATATATATATATATATATATATATATATATATATATATATATATATATGTGTGTGTGTGTGTATGTGTGTGTGTATGTGTGTGTGTGTGTGTGTGTGTGTGTGTGTGTGTGTGTGTGTCACACACACTTTCGGAAGTAAATATAAACGAAACGCGAATACTAATACATGCATGTGAAGTTTACTGGATGCTCATAGTAAGAATTTTCAGCTTGTAATGCCGCACTAATTTTAGCCGTGTTATGTAACAACACTAAAAAGAGATGATAAAAAACGACGTCGCTGATTCGAGGTCTTGATTATATTTAACAAACTGTAGATATATTAACTTTGTTTTATGATTAGTTTTATTTGAAATTATACTTGCCTTTTGTAGCTGGATTTTCTTTTTTCATTTTGTTCTATACAGCGTTTCCTTCGTTGATCCTGTTCTGATAGGATCTTATTCGATTTGATAATTGTTACTTTTTTTAATGGAGAAGCAGGTAGGTAAGTAGATAGGTTGTAAGGTAAATAGACGGATAGCCAGTTAGCTAAGCACGCAAGTCAGCACTGTAGTTATGAAGAATTTGTCCTTGCTATTTATCCGACACACACACACACACACACACACACACACACACACACACACACACACACACACACTGGTCCTCTTGCAAGGGAGGCAATAAACAATAACACGACATTACGGCGGTTAGTACCCTTGGACCAGTTTACGTAAATGATTAACGCCTAGCATCTCCAATACATGCCACTTTAAATCATGGAATAAGCCAATGCTTGGCACGGATTTTTGAGATCATTATGTTAGAAGAAAGAAAGTTGTCTTGCAAGAAAATATGTCTTAATCATCGTGTACACAAGAATCATTGACATCATCTCTCGTGTACACAAGGAGACATGTGCCCTCGCAGCAAGGGTCAAGAAGGGGGTCACGAGACACCCCCATCATACTACATGCATTATATATATATATATATATATATATATATATATATATATATATATATATATATATATATATATATATATATATATATATATATATATATATATATATATATAACCCAGTGTGTTAAATATAAAAAACAAGAATTCTGGACTTAAAAAAATTATTACTAAATAAAAGTAAGACAGAACATGCTTTTCAATCCCGCATAGTGGCTTGTTTGCCTAAATTTCAAAAGATAACGTTATACAACATTATATCATGGTTAAACTAATTCTATTATTATATTCATGTGTATATTCACAGCTAAATTTATTATATTGACTGTAACATATTATGACATGGTAGCGTGAATTGATTGAAAAGAAATAATAATTTTAGCATAAGTTTACTTGAGCAGTGTGGTTGGAGATAGCAGCGGCTTTATGAAGAATTATAAGGCATTTAGATTCAATAGCAATCATGTGATAAATCTATTTAAAATTTCTCATAACAATATGAAATATGTTTTGGGATTTCAAAGTGCCAAAGTTAATATCGGTTATATATAAATAAATTATGGTTTTCGATTAGATTTGGAATATGTGGCCAAAATCCTTAGATGTTCATACTTTGCCTCTTGGACAGCTATCTGCCAGTGCACTGTTTTGAACTCATCTTTATAGACGCCTGTTCACTTCACATGACCTTAGATAGCCAATCAGGGTTTGTCCTTCTTTAAGTCGATAATGCTGTAGAGTAGACCGTTGAGATTTTTGGGTCACCGACAAATGGTTCTAAATTAATTTTTACGTATCAATATAATAAAAAAATCACAAAGTTTAAATTGAACGAAACTTCATTTATGATGTGTTAGGAAGTATAAATATAACCATCTTCTACAGCCATGGTTCCGATATGTTAATTTTATCTACATGTAGATACGGTTAACCTATCAGAATCTTGGCTAGCGAAGGTGGGGGATATGTAAATAAGAATGATTGCAGTTCTTATAAATATAAAATCGGGACAATTAAACATTAAGTTCTGTTACTTATACTATTGAAGTTATATTGGATGTGGTCGTGAACTGAGCCGATAAAACGTAACAATCCATGTCCCACTCGCTGACCGTCAATGTGGGGACAAATAAAAACAAGCCTAGTTCAACCCACGTCGTCCATTTGATCCCAAACTAACCTCTTAACACGTAGGTGTAATAACTACAAGCTTTTGATTAGATCGTACGATCTATCGCCTGTGCTGATTCAAGATTCCTGGTCTCCGGCAGTTATTGTAACCTGGTGTAAGAGTTTAACACTAACCCCGATCCAAAGTTTAGAGATCAAACACAACGTCGCGGTACTATTCAAGACGGGTAAATTATTGTGCTGTTAGGTGGTGTGATTGTGATTTTTAACTTAGCTTTGACAATTTTTCAGTCATATCGCAACGAGGTCTGCAGAGTGGCAGTTTTTATAGTGATCTCTAGCACTGGAGCGTCATGCCAAAGACATGTAGCATGATGTCCCACCCACATTATCCTGACACCAGGCCGACCAGTCAGTCTTACTGAAACCTCTTAATGCTGATAGCCAAGAGAGGCAGCTGTTAAATCATTTTTGTAAGTCTTTGGTATGACTCGAACCGGGATCGAACCCACGAACTCCCGCATCCGAGACGGATGGTAGATTATAGCTTACTGATACATGACTTTATAGCTGGAGCTTGGCACAATTAAATAAATAAAAAATAAGGAAAATCTGTTTTCAATAGATGTATTATATGTATTATATGGCTTTTTAAATCTGCCACTTTCTATATGTAAATTATATGATAATATTCTTAATTATGAAATACAAACAAAGTACCTTTCTATATCAATCCAAATTGAGTTACAACTCGATCTTAAACTAAGCAAAAGGAAAGCGCAAGAACCAACAAGCATTTATTTCCTTAAAATGCAAAATGAAAAATTAATTTTAAAAATTACAGCAAGGTGAAATGAAATCCTAAATAGTCCTAATGATTTATCACAAGTCCAAAGTATCGATTAATCCAAATCAGTTGCAGTGGTATTCAGAATGAAGTACCCTCTATTTTGCTGACTTGGCAATACGCCTTATGTATCACAAATATATAATCCAATATATCATTAGATGAATTTACGGTCATTCCAATACAGCTAATAAATACTAATTTTTGAATATTTTGTAATATATATATATATATATATATATATATATATATATATATATATATATATATATATATATATATATATATATATATATATATATGTATGTATATATATATATGTATATATATATATATATATATATATATATATATATATGTATGTATATATATATATATATATATATATATATATATATATATATATATATATATATATATATATATATATATATACATATATATACATATTTATATATATATATATATATATATATATATATATACATACATACATATATATATATACATATATATATATATATATATATATATATATATATATATATATATATATATATATATATATATATATATATATATGTGTATATATATATATATGTATATATATATATATATACATATATATACATATATATTTATATATACATATATAGATATATAGATAGATATATACATATAGATATATATACACATACATATACACAGATAGATATACATAAACATACACATATATACACATATTTTTACATATATATATACACATACATACATATATATATATATATATATATATATATATATATATATATATATATATATATATATATATATATATATATATATATATATATATATATATATATATATATATATATATGCAATAAACTGACGACAAGCAGTGCACAATTAGTAACTAACTAGCCTGAGCGATTCCGACTCTTAATGAGTCTTTTTCGAAGGCATATACAAAACATAGACAAAACAAACAACACATAGAAAACGTTGTGTTTGTAAAAACTCTACATGGCTGTTTTTACATGAATTAAACATATAGATGCATTATGTCTAAACTGCCTATATAGACTTATATACCAGACCTTTATAGAATAGTAGGCACCACCAGGTAATTATATACAAGTCTATATAGGACCAGTAGGCACCAACAGGTCAATATATACACGACCAATAGGCACCACCAGGTAATTAGATACAGGACCCATAGGCACAACCAAGTAATTATATACAAGATGCAAAAGATTACATAATTTAAATATTTATTTAAATCGTTATATTGTGGAAATGTGTCATTAAGACAACATAGGTATGCCAAGTTTTCATCGATTTTATATAATCACGTAACTGAGCGAATGAAACACTTGCATGAGCATGGATTAAAAGTCAGTTGTTTTCGCTTTATTTCCAAGGACCTAAAAAAAAACATTAGTTGTCAACTTAAACGTTCTTAAACTACTAGGTCATCTCTAATCACCTAATAACCACATATATTGAAATTTTAATTTGACACTTGCATTGTTTTTCTTTTGTTCACATTTTTATTGATTTTTCTGTAAATCTGTTCTAGACAAAATGAAGTACTTCAAACCATGAAATACAAAACATGACTCAAACAACTAATACAGATAGTTATTCATATATCAAATTACTAAACACCTATATCTAAACGAAGCATGAAAATTCCAAATTTTATGGAATTAGGGAGGGTTCATTTTACGAAATTAATTCCTGTTGTCATGAAGTCTCGTAAATATCGTAAATATTGTACATTATGACGTCTAATCAAAGAAATTAACTAATTACCCAGATAGATAAATATATTCGTAAGACGTATTGTAATTGGCAAACCTCAAAGCCCTTTATTCCATTCCTTTTAATTTAAAATACTGAAAATGATATAAACTGACAATAGAAAAGGATCAAACATCCATTTATTTGTCGATCGAACCCTGCCAATTAATGCTCTATCGATCTTCCCTAAATCAACCAAGCTATCAATCCCGTCACAAGGGAGTCAACATATGAACACGCATACTTTCTCTGAAATACTTGTTAGCTAGTCGGAAATTAATGTTCACTTGTATCAACCTAAAGAATCAAAAGGTTTTTCCGGCAAATATTCTTTTTAATTTCTACTTCCTTTGTACATTTATCTTTCTTTCTAATCATTAGAGGAACGCGCACTTGAAAATTCATAGTATCTATTGAGTAGACTGCTTTGGTTGAATTGGCATGGGGGTACGATAACTGAGCCAGCCATATATTGTAGTAGGTATAACGAGATGATTATTTATGAACAAACGTACCGCTCCGGCGGTCTAGTGGTTAGAGCGTCCGCCTCGAATGCGTGAGGTCGTGGGTTCGATTTCCGGCCGAGTCATATTAAAGACTTACAAAAATGGTACTAATAGCTGCCTCGCTTGGTGCTCAGCATTAAGAGGGTTAGAGTTAGGACTGGTCTGCCTGGTGTCAGGATAATGTGACTGGGTGGGATATCATGTCGCATGTCTGCGGCATGATGCACAAGTGCTAGACATCACTATAAACTGCCACACTGCAGACATCGCAGCAATATGACTGAGAAATTTTTAAAGCTACGATAAAAATCTAGATCACACTCACACTCACATTTATGAAGAAACAAAACAAAAATAAAACGATAAAAATAAGTGTAACCCCACTCCCAGCCTCTCCACGTGTGTGTGTGTGTGTGTGTGTGTGTGTGTGTGTGTGAGAGAGAGAGAGAGAGAGAGAGAGAGAGAGAGAGAGAGAGAGAGAGAGAGAGAGAGAGAGAGAGAGAGAGAGACTTCAATTCCTTTCATATACCGGGTTGTATACTGTGAAGTTAATATCTTTAAAAATGTATATGTAGTTTTTAACGAAGACGCGAAGTAAATACTGTTGATTAAGTTTAGAAAAATCAAAACCATTCCAAATATATACTGGAAAATATTTTTGTATTTAACGACCGTCTGCGTCCATTTCTGTATTTGAAACTGGCACTTTGCCAACTGACAACCACCAGAATGATACTGAAAGATACTAAAATTGTATCGCCTTAGCTAAGGGTACAGCCTTATTGATCAAAATATTGATTTTAATAAGAATTCCTTGCAATTTTTATGGATTTTATATCACACACTAAGCCATTATATTTAATGAAACATCATGACCGGTTTCCATGGCAACTTCATGAACGATGAATTTCGTTACTTGAAAGCCATTAGTTTATGTTTCAACTTTGGTATGGTCATTCTGATTCCATTGATTAGTTTTGATCCGTGGCTTGACGGACGGTGAGTTTTCTTGACAACTTAATGCATGTATCCAAAGTAAATATAAAATGTGACCAGCCTAGCCAAACATATCAGCGATGTTTTCGATACTCGATTAGAAATTATTTCCTCTGAAGCCACCGAATCGTGACTAAAATAAAATGTGTTGAAATTTCCGTGTCTAGACAAGGTTCTGGACTTGATTAAAATTAAGCTTTTCTCTGGCATTTAATGCTAAATTTTATCCTATTTTCTTTTGATAAACGTCAGTCATCATTTATTTCAATTCTTGGAAAGACTCCCAAGGCAATGGCAAATTTTTATCCATATTAAATTAAATCGTTCTCACTACGGGCTTGTGGAATGAAGAATAGGTCCGATTCTCACTCACGTATAGGTTGTTTCGAGTTAATAATGGATAAAGAAGTTACACTGGCGGAGTCGCGAGCACGTCGAACATGCGACCCAAATGGTGCCAATCATCATATTATCGGCCTGGGTACGCCACTGTGGTATCTCCTTGAACAAGTTACTTTTCTTCAGTGGCATTAAATATAAACTTAAAAAAGATGGGTTTAATTCTCTCCGTTTGCGTGCGTGTGTTTGTCTGTCTGCATGGTAGGTCAGCTGGTTTAATATTAATGCAAACTGTAATAAATGAACTCAAGAAATAAATGTGTTGAATGTATCAGTTTGCTTTGCAGTAAAGCAACTTAATGACATACCTCTGGGACATAAAACTCACTTAGTATATTCAATGTTAGGCAAGGCCGGATTAAGACAGAAGGGGGGGGGAATAGGCACAACCAACATAGGGGCCCATAGCTATCCTGCCTTGTCCATAGATATGGTTACAGTACTATTAACAACACTGCAGGTGAAATCAGACAAAAATATACGGGGTCCCTTGAGTCTAATGTGCCCTGCCTGTGAAATCAGACAATAACAAACTGGGCCCGTTGAGCCTTGGGGTCCCTGGGCACTTTCCCACTTTGCCCTAAGGATAATCCGGCCCGGATGTTATGCCGGTCAGATTCGCCAACCTGCTATGAGGAAGAGCCGTTTGGAGAAGTTTGGGGGCTCTAGGCACAAACTCATGTGCATGTGTGTCATTTTGTTAAATTTATTAATATAATACTAAACTGCTAACACAACCGACCTCGAAATTGGGGGGGGGCCGCGAAGCCCTAGGCACGTGACTCGCGTTTCTATGCCTTAAAACGGCAGTGCTGAGAGGACTCAACCGGCAGCACAACCGAGAAATGATGAGTAGTATATTGGTACAAAATTTTAAAAAGTGTTTTAATATTTGACTTAATACTTTTCTTATATTTCTGTCAACAACAACAACAACAACAATAATAATAATAATAATAATAATAATAATAATAATAATAATAATAATAATAATAATAATAATAATAATAATAATAATGTTGTAATAATAATAATAATAATAATGTTGTAATAATAATAATAATAATAATAATAATAATAATAATAATAATAATAATAATAATAATAATAATAATAATGATGATGATGATGATAATAATAATAAAATATAATATAATAATAATAATAATAATAATAATAAAAATTTTGTAATAATAATAATAATAATTAATAATAATAATAATAATAATAATAATAATAATAATAATAATAATAATAATAATAATAATAATAAAAATAATAATAGTATTGTTGGAATACTACTACTACTACTACTACTACTACTACTAATAATAATAATAATAATAATAATAATAATAATAATAATAATAATAATAATAATAATAATATTGTTGTTGTTGTTGTTGTCGTTGTTGTCCTTAATGAGGCACAAAATTAATCCAAAAACTGATATCCACTCCACTGAGAATTTCTAATATTTACATATTTACAAACAATTATATGAACTGCAGCAAGAACTCAGAAAAAGAATTAATTAGTGTATGAAGAAAGATGACAATATTTTTTAGTATTAAACCAGACTGGCTCCATATTCTCAAACTCTCTTGATCCGAACGTACAAAATATTAACTGTCGTAAACTCTGTAAAGAATCATAAGAGACGCAGAGTTTTCTAGTCAAATTTGATCGATATTCTCTGAGTATAAATACTGATTCGGAAATCTTAACCTGAAGTCGTTTGTATGTTGTTGGTTTTGTTTGTTTGTTTGTTTGTTTTTTACATTTTTGTTGTTGTTTTTTTTTTAACATTTATTTACCGATAGACTGTGCATACTTACCACACTGTGCCTATTGGTCCTGTATATATTAACTTGGTGGTGCCTATTGGTCCTGTATATAATTACCTGGTTGTGCCTATTGGTCCTGTATAAAATTACCTGGTTATGCCTATTGGTCCTGTATATAATTACCTGGTTGTGCCTAATTGTCCTGTATATAATTACCTGGTTGTGCCTATTGGTCCTGTATAAAATTGCCTGGCTGTGCCTATTGGTCCTGTACATAATTACCTGGCTGTGCCTATTGTATCCTGTATATAATAACCTGGTTGTGCCTAGTTGTCCTGTATTTATTGACCTGGTGGTGCCTGCTGGTCCTATATGTACTGGACTGTATATAATTACCTGGTTTAGTCCCATATATAATTACCTGGTTGTACCTATTGGTCCTGTATATAATTACCTGGTTGTGCCTATTGGTCCTGTATATATTGACCTGGTGGTGCCTACTGGTCCTATATGGATCTGTATATAATTACCTGGTGGTGCCTACTATTCTATATAGGTCTTGTATATAAGTCTTATAGGCTGGTTGAGACATAATGCACCTATATGTTTAATTCATGTAGGAATAGCCATGTAGAATTTTTTCAAACACAACGTTTTCTATGTATTATTTGTTTGTTTTGTCTATGTTTTGTATATGCCTTTGAAAACGACTCACTAAGAGTCAAAAGCGCTCAGGCTAGTTAGTTACTAATTATGCACTGCTTGTCGTCAGTTTATTGCACACACACACAAACAAACACACACACACACACACACACACACACACATATATATATATATATATATATATATATATATATATATATATATATATATATATATATATATATATATATATATATATATATATATATATTCAAAAATTAGTATTTATTAGCTGTATTGGAACGACTGTAAATTCATCTAAAGATATATTGGATTATATATTTGTGATATATAAAGGGTATTGCCAAGTCAGCAAAATAGAGGGTACTTCATTCGGAATACCACTGCAACTGATTTGGATTAATCGATACTTTTGACTTGTGATAGATCATTAGGACTATTTAGGATTTCATTTCACCTTGCTGTAATTTTTAAAATTAATTTTTTATTTTGTATATTAAGGAAATAAATGATTATTGGTTCTTGCGCTTTCCTTTTGCTTAGTTTAAGATCGAGTTGTAACTCAATTTGGACTGATATAGAAAGGTACTTTGTTTGTATTTCATAATAAAGAATATTATCATATAATGTACATATAGAAAGTGGCAGATTTAAAAAGCCATATAATACATGTAATACATCTATTGAAAACAGATTTTCCTCATTTTTGAATGTTTGCTAAGTTAGCTATAATTTACCATCCGCCTCGGATGCAGGAGTTCGTGGGTTATATCCCCGGTCGAGTCATACCAAAGACTTACAAAAATGAACAGCTGTTTCTCTTGGCTCTCTGCCTTAAGAGGTTGTGTAAGACTGGTCGGCCTGGTGTCTGGATAATGTGAACGGGTGGGACATCATGTTACATGTATGTGGCATGATGCCCCAGTGCTAGACATCACTATAAAAACTGCCACACAGCCGACTTCGTAGCCGTATGACCAAAGAATAGTCAAAGCTACGTTAAAAATCACAATCTCATCACCTAACGGCACACTAATTTACCCGTCTGGAATAGTACCGCGGCGTTGTGTTTGATCTCTAAACGTGGTATCGGGGTTAATGTTAAACTCTTACACAAGGTTACAATAACTGCCATAGACCCTGAATCTTGAATTAGCACCGGCGATAGATCGCACGACCTAATCAAAAGCTTGTAGTTATTACACCTAAGTGTTAAGAGGTTTGTTTGGGATATAAGAGACGACGAGGGTAAAACTATGCTTGTTTTCATTTGTCCCCACATTGACGGACAGCGAGTTGGACCTGGATTGTTACGTTTGATCGGCTCAGTTCACAACGACATCCAATCGGAATTGAGATAGAGGGTGGGATTACAATTCGACCTGAAAAAGCAAAGATATAGTTTCGCCAAGATAGATGTGCTGACAATAGAGTTACTCCTAGAGAAGCAACTGGTAATTTGGCGGCAAAATTAAATTCAATAACCAACGGACTAAAAAAAATTAATAATGACGAAAAAACTGAAGCTTATAAAAGATGTTATTGTTAAATTTAGAATTTTTAAAAAAATATGGGAGTGGAAAATATATACAAATTATTAAGGGACTTTTACACGAAAAACTTAAGATGTACAGTATAAAGGGAAAAATTGGGGGGAGGTAACTGATCGAATCGTGGAGAAATCGGTCGGAAATTCAATCATTAAAAATACAAAGTGTCATATTTAAATATCTCCATAGTGTTTGGTTGAATGGGGAGGTTGCAAAACGGAAAGGAATAATAAAAATTATGCCAAAATGTCCCCCTCTGTAAAACCAGTAATTTTAGCAAAATTCATGTAATGGTTGAATGTAATAGTAAAAAAGAAAAAAGTGGAAAAAAATAACCAAAGCTTTATCGGAATCTGACATACTAGAGAAATACAATTTTATACTTGGACGCACAATTTGGAAAGAAAACCTTTTTTTGACCTAATAAATTATATAATTGATACTATGAAGGAATGTGGACAGGTTATAGTTATTCGCAAAAAAAAAAACAAACTGTCACTTCCAATTCTAAATCTAAAGTCAAATTTCAAAATAAAAACTTTTTAAAGCAATGGATATTATTTCTCTGGAAAATTTCATTTCAAAAAGTTTGCACTAATCAGCCTATCTACAGGGAATCCAATACTAACATATTAAATAAACTTTTATTTATTAGGCTTAAGGTACAGGGATCTGCACATGGATGAAGTAGGAGACAGGAGCTCCACTGGGCTATACCATCGGGCTATACCACAGGGCGATACCACAGGGCGATACCACTGGGCTATACCATCGGGCGATACCACAGGGCGCTACGCGAAGTGGGAAGGCCGGTGGAAGAACATGCGAATAGTCCATGTGTAGAAAATGGATAAACAGTACACAAAGACAAGGGGAGATACTAACAAGTAAAGTGAATCCATGAAAAAAAAAAAGTAGGGACTATGCATTTAAATGCTCCATTTTGCGGACAATAATTAATATTGGATTTATACATTGGCGTGCGTGGAATAAGACTTGGTTATTGATCAGGGAAACACGATAGGAAAATAAAAAAAAAACATGCGGCTTATCTCAAAACCAGCCTTATGACCAGCCTCCTGTATATTAAAAAGTAAAATAAGAAATGACACATCACAAAGCATACATATAAAACAGTTGGCTTTATTTTTACTTCACTATCAGCGGACAGTTTCTTATACAAAATTCTAAATTAAAGAAGGAAAATAAAATAATTCGTCACTCATGGTTTATGAATATCAATACTTAGTAGGAAAACAAAAGGAAAATTTGGTCTATTTGCCGTCCTTACATACACACTTATAATATGCACACACTGTAGCACGACTCAGATAGCAAACACGGGACATAGGAACCTTTGGCGAAGGTCACTGAATATAAAAAGATAAAGTTTCCTAATCTGGCAATTGAAATCAGAAAGGGAACCCCAGCTTTTAAAAACCACTAGGAACAAAAAAAAATAATCCACTCTAAATTAGATTTTGAAATTCTTTTCTAAATTAAAAACACGTAATCACCTAAAACCGGGTCAACATGAACACATTAAACATTGTTGGGGGGGGGGTAAGTGGTGGGGCATCTGTCTGGTGCCCCCACCCCTAAAATTTAGAGGTAGTCTAAGGAAAGACAAAGCTTCGAACAGGTCGGTGAGTTGTTTGCTCGATTATTTGCAGAATATTATGGCATCATAATTTTAATTTTTTGGTATTATGGATACTTAATTATTGGGATTGTTTAGTATGTAGAATTACCTTTGTAATGTTTCATTTACATGCGTATTTGAGAAATGGCCTTGATCGAGAATTATTAGATGCGAACCGCAATTATGTAGATTGTTAGCTTGTTGTTAGAATTAATTTTGTAATTTGCCATTAGGTTACTTCGCAGTAAACCAGTGCATTTATTATTGTGTTATGTTAGAATTTATGCGTGCATGAACTGTGAGTTTGGGAAATGATTGAAGTATGTAAGATTAGTTACCATGGAGACGTATGCATACATCAGAAGATGGATATTTGAATATTTGCGTACTTTGCATGAGTGTAAGGTAAAGGAATGCGTCTGATTATTATGATATTGTTTACTATAATGTAATGAGGAATATGTACTGATGTAACGGAATTTATGGAGGTATGTATGAGAAGTAATTGATACTGTATTTTCTTTATTATGACGTTTGTTTACCATGCAAAAACGTATGGATATCTCGATGTGAACGAATGCGTGACCCAACAAATTTAATAGCCGTTATCTGATGATATGTTGCGTGTAGTGTGAGATGAGAGGTCTAGGGGGAAAAAAGAGTGTACTCTCCTTGTGTTTTCACATGAAGCTTTTGAGGGGACAGAGAACTTCCGGTTCAAATGAGTCCCAATTCTCCAAAAGGTGGAGACGGAATTGAAACTAGCCGAATAGTCGAAGTCGACAGAAATCTAGGTGGAGAGGGTGTGGAGGAGGAGAAGTATAGAAAAGTCGAGGAGGAGAACAAATTTGAAGAAATAAGAGAGAAGAATACCACAGATGAGTAAAATACAAGGACAGGTGGAAATCGATCTCACACTATTAATCAAGTGATGTAATAAGCTATTAAAGGGTCGAGCGGAAGAAGTGTAATTGGAAATTTGAGGCATTTGATTTTTAAATTGTTATTAAATTGTTATTCATTGAATTTCAACCGTTTTGTATATTTAACCATCTAAACGTCTGCATTGTTGACTGGGGGCTCGGATCTTTACATCTATCTTTCACTAATTTAACTTCCAACCAAAATCGATATTGGGTTGGACTTCTATAATAGTTTAATTAAAATATTGGAAGCACCCCACCCCCAACCAAAACAACCCACCACAAACCGGAAGATGAGTATCATCTAAGCACTGATTTTAAATCGTATTATCTTCCTCGAATTGAATGCATGTACAAATATCGAATTGAATACATGTGCATAGATCGAATTTAATAATGTACATAGACCAAATTGAATACATGTGCATAGATCGAAACGAACTCATGTATATAGATCGAATTGAATATATGTATTAGATAATCGATTTTGTGTCAGGTCAACGATGTATACAGTCAATAAATTTTTGAACAGACAGGAAAGTTATGTCATCATAGATTTGATTATTTTTTTATATTTATTACATTTCTTAAGATTTTGTTTAATCATTGCAAGGTAATAATAAGAACCAATATGGTTAACAATATAGTTGTCTCAGCAAAATCTGCAACATCTATTGGTCATACAAGATCTCCAATATGAACCTGTATGAAAAGACCAGATGTAAGAACATTTCATTGAAGATCAAATGGTTCGAAATGCCCCCAAGAACGGATATCAAAGGATGCCCTTAGAAGGTCTCCGGCTGGTAAACGTAAATGTAGACGGTCTAAGATAAATTGGCAAAGTACAGTGATGACAGAGTGGAAACACACACCCCTTCTCTCTCTCTCTCTCTCTCTCTCTCTCTCTCTCTCTCTCTCTCTCTCTCTCTCTCTCTCTCTCTCTCTCTCTCTCTCTCTCTCTCTCTCTCTCTCTCTCTCTCGTAAGCTAGTGGAGGAAATCCGTCAAAGAAACAATGAAACAGCAACAAACGAACCCCAAACAAAATAAGCTTGTCGAATTTTCGCCTTTGTCATGCGACGATATCTCTGTACCTATGAGTGATGGTAAATACGACAGACATACCAATTAACGTAAAGGGAAAAAAGAGATGGAGGACAAACACATTATTATGGTCAGTAGCAAATCTAATTAAAACACAGGAGAGACTTAGATCAATTATAAATAAATTAAAAGTTTGAATTACCTTTTGTTATTTATCATTTCACATAGTCTGTATTTCATACTGATTTAAATATTCCCGATGCTGACTGAGTGGCTGTTTATTGTGTGTTCAATAAGCTAACCATGCGTTATTTGTAGTGCTATACTTTCTTTACTTTTATCATAACTGTGTGTCTTTTAAGTATTTTATCAATATGAATGAAATAGGAAAAATGCAAAGAATCAACGTATCAATTTTCAAAGAGGACTGTGAATAGCCGCAAAATGTTCAGAACTACTTACTGTGTAGCGATATGACGAGTTCGCTGTGCAAATAGGCAGATTTCTGTATTCAATGCTTTTGGAAATTCAATAAACTCCTTTGGAAATTCAAGTACGTTTATTTGTAATATAGGAAAGTAACGTGCAACGTTGTTTGGACTATTTTTAAAGAGGTAAGAGTTATCATTAAATATATTTGATTCAGTATATTCGGACCACCTCAGCTTTTTCTGTCAGATAATTATATGCATCTAGTGTATGTCGACGCACTAATTTGCGGAAAATTGTAGATTTTGTTTGCCGAAAAATTTTTCGAAAAATAAATTTAACAGCAACCTATTCTTAATACGTTGGATATTTCTACGGCTGGATTTAAGGTAGGACTGACATAAAAGTTGCAAATGAAAAAAGTTTCATGTATTAGCAACATCGCCATCAGTTCTTACTTGTCAATAACTTAATGTGGTCCAAATGGCAGTTTTTGGAGACACGGATCTGTAGGGCTGACAATGAATGGATTCGGTATGTCTCCATTAAAATTGGAACTATTTTCTCCTCTCCACTCTGCTGTATACATTTCTTTTGAAGCTTTTTTAAACATTGTAGGAGGTAAGCTTGTACTTGAGAAAATGTAAATAAAACATCAAAGTCAAAAAGATGATGAACGATTTTGATTATGTCCTGTTAACTTCCTGGTGTATTTGCTGTGTAGTATGTTTAAAACAGCGGTATTATCATTACAAAGCACATAAAAACATTACAATCCTGACCCTTAAAGCCTTTGATCCAGTTAGACGAACAAGAGTTCCCTCCGGCCGTCATGTGATACTTACTGAAGACACAAATTGAATTGAAGACATAGAATTTCTGGTCATTGACGTCTTTGTGTCTTTTGAGGATTTTAGTCGTTAGTCGAGACCTTCTGACATTTTAGCCTGAACAACGACGAAAAAAATGAAATTGAAAATAAGATACTGATAAGAAGAGTCCGCCGATTAAAATTGAAATTTTGCTGAATTTTATTTAATTTGTATTATGACCATTTCAATTTAACTTTGCTTGAAATGGACAATTTTTAAACATCTAATACAGGGTGTGTTACCGTATATACTCGCTTTTAAGTCTAGTACAACTGTAAACAATACAGACCCTGATTTTATATCATTAAATGAGCAGGACGATCAGGGTCTGAATACTCCTAAAAAACTGCTTAGACCGAGAGCTTCCTGACCTTTATGAGACGACTGATCTGGGTCTCTGCAGTTTTCTCTTTTACTCATTTTATAAGCGAATATATATGGTAGACAAAAAGTGGCTTGTTTAATAAAACATGTATCGAAAAGATCTAAAAGTCAATATTAGATGTTGTGGTATATATAACATTTTGATCGTATAGCTAGCAGTAGTATATACTCCGAGAAAGCTGACTCAGTATACCATTTTCAGATACCATGCTTGGAAGTGGATACCTCAATACCATTTTTTAAAAAACCAAACATTTCTAACACAGTATAATAGATCTAGACATGCTCGTATGGCAAAACTTAAAGATCAATATTAAAGAAAGGAACATACTAAGACAGTCTAAAAGGACAATGAGTGAAGCGAGCATTATAAAAACAAATAATTACACATCATAAATAACTGCACAATAGAGAAAGCCGAAACGTTTCGAGAGATAAATATCTTTCAGAGTTGATCATGACTTTACATGCTATTTCCATTAATGAAAGTTATTTATCTCCTCAGGTTAAATTCCATAAATTTTATTAAAATTTCACTTCCTCTCATTAATGTCGTCTGCACGAGGTTCAATCTTTCGGGTAAAAACTAGCATTTCTGGAACCAATTTTATCTCTTATTATTGTTAGGTAGATTTAATTTTTATTGTGTGATAGACCATTAAAGATAACTGAATTAGTAGTTCTAGCCTACCCGACTACTTATTTTCTAAACAAGCTATTACATAGCTATTTTTTGTCCATGATTGTAAATTATATATTAAGATCATTATCGCTAATAGATAAACATGTTTATGTGGCCTTTTGACCTTGGAGTTGTCTAGATGGGATCTTCTTTGTGCATGTAACGAAAACTGAATCTCATATTTGCTCTGTCATTCTGTCTTATTTTTTATGTAAGGGAGAATTAAACAGACATTCATTATTCCTACTTTAGCATCTGAATAGGGTAATCAGCTTTTTAGTTGTGTTCAGTTTTAATTTGAGAGGATTTAATTAGTTAAATTATTCAGTTAAATTACAAAGTGATCAATAATACTTTGGACTAAACCACTATTGTGGGATTATTGTAAATGCATTTATAGATATTTTTTATTATAACATTGTGAGACATTAAGCTCATCACCACTATTCCAAGCTATTGATAAATCAGCACTTTGTAAATTGAAATTGATTTAGAACACCAATGGAATTAATTCGGAATACTCCATACTTTAGACTTGTGATAAACTTTTCGGACTTTTTGGGATCTAATTCACAATACTGTAAGTTCATTAAAAAATTTTAAATTATTTGTTGAATTTTACAGAATGTTTGAGCTTTTGCATCTTTCTGTGACTTCTTAGTTTAAGACCATATATCGTAGCACATTTGGAAAGAAAATTGACTATATTGCTGGTAGATTTTATCATATTTTTAAGTTACAGCCATTCCACACCAGCTTAAAATCTAGCTTGCCTCTATTACTACTTCATAAATGGTTATAGCAAGTTTTACTTTTTGCTACAACCACACTCATACAGACATTTATGTACATGAGTCTGTCTTCATAAAAGAAGAGTTTTGAAGAAAACCTGTCATGTTGAATTTTCATATTTTATCGCAAAAGTGTTGATAACATTTTTTGCTTTTAAAAACCGAGCAGTGATATTTGGGACTTAGAATTTCATTGTAACCATGGCAACCAAGTGGTAGTCTTCCTGCGCAAAATATCCACATCATCTGGTACCTAATGAATACCTAAATAAAATGTTATATAGTTGTCAAATATGCACATTATATTTCCATCTATAAATAATAGTTAAATATAGCGAATACGTCAAGATTAACACTACATTTTACGAAGAAATCCCCAAAAAGTAAGAAAATGATTACATCTCCCTTTAATACGTGTTTGACTATATAAAAAAATAATGGTCTTCTACTACGTTTGAAGGAACTCATGAACAGAAAAAAATGACGTTTTTGTTCAGTAAAAGTGCGTTTAGACATTCTGATCATAATCATAAATGAGAAGACGGTGATTATATAAATTGTTACCACGGCTGAAGGTCCTTAAATATATTGATAAGAGAAATTTGATCTGCAATAGACGACCACTGGACAGGCTATATGCGAAAGCCCAATATGGATGTTTGACAGTACAACTTAACAAAACATTGCACATAAATAGGTATCAGCCACTCCAAGGTAGCGAATTTATCGACCTGACTGAAGGGGCTAAGCGCAAAGAAGCTTAATTTTAATCGAACACATATTTTTTTACCGCATCGCCTACATATTCCTTCTTCGAACTACACTTCTTTAACCATCATGATATTATATGTAAAGCAGCCTATTTCAACAAATGCAATCAAAGTGATCTGCAAATCTGCATCTTTAATAAAACATAGGATTTCAATTTTAACTGGTATTTGAAACTGATAAATTAACACTTTTTTCTGTTGTGTACTACTAACGTTGATCATGCTTATTTAACAGTCACAGTTACCTTTGAGTTAAAAACTCGTGATACATACATACATATATATACATACATATATATATATATATATATATATATATATATATATATATATATATATATACATACATATATATATATATATATATATATATATATATTTATAATTTCTCTGAAAACTGTTAAATTCACGACAATGCGGGCAGCTTTGAGTCATTATTTATGTTGTGTTAGGAAAATTCAACTTTGTTCCAATTCTTTTGGTCTGATTGCTCTAGTGATTTTCAAACTTTGCTTCTTGTGTATTGTTGACAACAAGATGTCTGTGATATATATAAACGCAAGCATCTAAGACCACTTGGCCACCCTAGGCCCCTCATTTGTTGAAGTAAAAACAACATTGTCTTTTTAACATTATACGTGAGCATGCCAAATTTGCTTTTTTTATTTCTTTTGATTGTCGGTGAAAGTATACATTAGAAAAGTAATAAGTACTGTTGCCAAATGTTTCCTTGCTAATCCAGATGAAAATTTAATTCATGTAATCAAGAAGAAGAAGGAGGAGGAGGAGATGCATTAATACTTTATAACATAAAATAAACACTGCATTTAGGTAAAATTATATTTGAATATCAGAAAATTAATTTCGTTAGATACGCCTGCTAAAGACGATTTCATTGAAGATATGACGAAATTACTTACTCTTAATACTTGGAGAAAATTCTTGCTTTAAAGGTTATAAATTATATTGACGCCTCCATTTTACGCACTCCAAAAGAAAATCTCGTAAATTACAAAGCTGTATCAGTTTGATCGAAAAATCAAATAACAATTTCCTGTTGCCTCTAGACACACAGAGAAGTCACGATTTTCATTTTTTTTTTGTGTTGTTGGCTATCCAGTAAGCGTTAGAACGAATTCCTTCTTTAATGCAAAATATTACTTTACCATAGATACGGTTGATTAATGTAAAATATTCACCAACTCAATACTGACATATGTGAAATCTTTGTAATTATGGTCATTAAGTATATATAAGAACTACTGATAACCTTTATCTGAAAACTTCGCAATCAATAATTTGGCAATTTATTTCGATCACGATATTAATTAATCTAAAGTCGATAGTTGTTGGTTTCTGACGTTTATTTACTCAGTACGTATCTTACACTCCTTTACCTTCCGTGAAAAATTGTAATCCCAAATCACGTTATATTTAATCATTTTGTATTTGTTATTTCTGACGTTTGTGTGGTCGAAAGCTTAGCATTCAATATTTTCTTTTCATTCTTTTAAATAATTAAGAAATTACTCAAAGTGAGATTTTAATACATAAATGTAGAAAAGTCAAATAAAACCGAATGCTTTCCGCCTGCTGGAATGCAGGTTCTAATCTGTACATTCACCGATCAAATCTCATTAAAGCCATTGTTTTAAAAGTAAAGTATAAAAAGTTCCATAAACATACAGACGGGCGTATTTTTGAAAAATATTTCGTTTCTAAAGCATTCTTTAATGTCTCTGAAGCACAACAAATTGAATTTATAAATATAATAAAAAACGGCTAACACAATCCTCACCAAAATTTTGTTTTACGGTCTCTGCGGGACCTCTTGCTGCGCGGGGCCCTAGGCACGTGCCTAGCGTAGCTATACCTTTAAACGGCACTGGCTATTCAGTCTGATGGTGGCATGCCAAAAAATCTTACAGACAGAATAAAGGTGTAAAAGAATGAAAGAATTCAAAAGCCTTACAGTTAATATCTACATGGTTTGTGTTTCCAGTTAGTTTTTACAGACATGACAGTCTACGCATCTGTGTCTGTGTTTAGTATTTTGTATGATAACTGACTGGACGTGTAACTACTTTCCATGATTAAGTGAAAAATACCAGTAAGTTTTCACACAATAAGTTGAATGGAGTAGCAAACTTTCGTCATTATTTTTCCCCAACTAAATATGTTAGCATCCTTAACTATTTATTTATTTATTTATTTATTTATTTATTTATTTATTTATTTATTTATTTATTTATTTATTTACTCAAGCTGTAATTAAGAAGTACAGATTTTAAGATTACTTCATCGTTCCACCACTACCCAGCCTCCCCACACCATTATGGTGACATCATCTAGTTTATGTCCATGAAAACTTAGCATCTATAGATGGCCGTGTTTTGACTCCAACACTGACCTAGAAGAAGGAAAATTAATCAATTTTTCCTCTTCACTGGAGAATTTCGAATTGATATTGATTAAACAGTTGGAAAATGACAGTAAAGTATTTGTCTTCGACTTTAAATCCCTAATTACAGCATTTTGTAGACTATATTGATCGAGAAGATATCATATAATGGGTCATTTTTGCTCTAATACAATAATAGTCACGAGAAAGAGCAAAATTAAATTTTAGCTAGCACTGGACGTAGTTATATTGATCCCAAAATAAATGATTTAAACTGCTGGATGCAGCTACGACCTTTCATTTTGTCTTAAATTATACGTCTCACGATTTTATTACATTTCATGGTCTTTGATTACCTGTTGTCATGGCAACACAATGAATAATTACTTTTTTTTTGTAAACAAAATCACCCGAGCTATTTTATGATGATACACTGGTCAGTATGTATTGATCTTTTTTTCTCTCTCTCTCTCTTTCTTTTGATGAATGCTCAGGTTCATGGATTCATATAAAGTTGTTTGCGGATCAAGAAAAAAATTGAATGCAACTAACGAACGTATGTATGTATGTATGTATGTATGTATGTATGTATGTATGTATGTATGTATGTATGTATGTATGTATGTATGTATGTATGTATGTATGTATGTATGTATGTATGTATGTATGTATGTATGTATGCATGCATGCATGCATGCATGCATGCATGCATGCATGCATGCATGCATGCATATATATATATATATATATATATATATATATATATATATATATATATATATATATATATATATATATATATATATATATATATATATATATATATATATATATATATATATACACAGATAAAACAACATTCCTCATCCTAGATATCAACTAGTGTCATTGAAATGAATCATATGGACTAAAGGCTAATACTAGAAATATCGATTTTATTTTAACGCATACGTGATGAAAGCACATTTAATCCGGTTGTTTTGTTCATGTGGGAAACGTCAATACTGTTCCCGTATTTACAAACGCAACTCAAGTTTTAGCAAAACTTCGCACAAATTATGCATGCTGATTATTTGTACATTATAATTGGATTATTTCATTAAGCCAACCTTCTGAAACAAGTGAGTTAATTTGGGACTTAAGGTTAATGGTCGCACTTTGGTCATTAGAGGATATATTTTTGCCATATAACTCTGATGAGTATGTCATAAACAGTATATTGTAATTAGTTCTAACTATTAGAAGAACACTAATTACGTTATGGTAAACAGGAACAAGCATTTATCAACTGACAATATAACAAAACAATCCATTGTTTTAAATTTGTTTCTAAATCTGATATGGACAAGTCATTGGTGCAAGAGCTGTCATCTGACATTCAGATTGTCGAGGCTGCAAAATCATTGGTGTGATTGTCGGCACGTGACATTCAAAGTGTCGAGGCTGCATGACACACGGTACTAAATGGTATGGAAAAATGGGAACTAGCCTGGATAAGTGTGAATATGAAATTCAGTAGGCCTATATATGGGTTTTGGTGGCCAGGATTGGTTGATAATGTAAGTTATGTTTTAGGGTGTAAGTGAAAAAAATAAGACATTGTTTTATTGATGGAATTTAATCCTTTTACAGTCTTAAGCTTGAAGTAATCGTTCCTAAAATCAGCACCCGACCTTTTGGTGCGGAATTCAAACCACATGTTTTAAACTCACGCAAAGCTGACATCCAGATTTCAGTAATACTGACAAATATAGATTTGATCATGAGCATTAAGAAGTTTTAAGTTATTGAATTTTTAATATCATGATGAACGCATAGGTTTACAATGGGAACTGAATTATACCGTGATGCTTGCAAAACAATGGCTCATTTCGATGTCTGCTTAACCTACATTCACACGTCGACCTCTTGTCCGTAGTTAATAAGGACAGCCAGTATTAGAGTTGCCATGTTAATAAGAAAATCCTAGAGGACAATTCACATTATTGACATGTTTTGAGTGACCACTACAAGCTGTGCAAAGTATATATCGGGAATTGTCCTTTTCAAAATTAAATACACCATGAAGACCTCTAAGCTGCATAGAAATGCGTGTCCTCCTTGAAGATATCTCTTCTGCATTAAAATATATAGGATATCTACGGTAATTAGCAAAATGTACATGTGCATTTAGATCTCGTTATTATTAGGCCTCGTTCTGACATTCAAACAGGTTGTTATATGGATGGAATTGTTGTCCTGAATGGCGTCTCTATTTTCTCCCTATGTGAATGGCGTCTCTATTATTTTCTTTCTGTGTGTGTGTGTGTGTGTGTGTGTGTGTGTGTGTGTGTGTGTGTGTGTGTTGATGATGATAGTCTGCTATGTACATGTGCATTTAGATCTCATTATTAATAGGCCTCATTCTGACATTCAGACAGGTTGTTATATGGATGGAATTGTTGTCCTGAATGGCGTCGCTATTTTCTCCCTATGTGTATGGCGTTTCTATTATTTTCTCTCTGTGTGTGTGTGTGTGTGTGTGTGTGTGTGTGTGTGTGTGTGTGTGTGTGTGTGTGTGTGTGTGTGTGTGTGGTGATGATAGTCTTCTATGTAGACCTTTGTATCAGCATAAAGTAAGCATCGGCCAGCAGCGGCTTCTGTGTAGAACTAAATCCAAGTTAGATAAAGAAATACATATATAACTGCAGAATTATTTGGATGGAATTTTTGTCCTGAATGGCGTCTCTATTTTCTCCATATATTTAGTTTTATAAAACGTGATTTATTGTAGATTTATGTTTTTCATTTCGTTGTTTATTTTAAATTTTTGTTTATATTTAGTTTTAGTTTTATAGCCTTTATATACAACTTGTATGAATGTCAGAACCATGCATACTAATAATAAGATCTAAATGCGCATTAACCCAATCTACAGTTTGCTAATTACAGTAGATTTCACATATATTTCTATGCAAAGGAGAATCTTCAAGGAGGATACGTGATATAGAAGAATGGGAACCAGTCTAGAAACTGGTGAACGTAACATAAAATAGATATGGGTTTTCTGACCAGGACAGGTTGATAATGAAAGTAAAATCCTAATGAAAATTATCTTTTAAGAGTTTATCCTAAGTGTAACTGAAAATATAAAGACGATGTTTTATTTGTCATTGTACAGACTTGTGTGTGGAAAACTAATTACTACCTCTTTGATGCGTAATTGAAAACATGTGTTTCAAACACAAGTAGGTCCGCGGATGATTCAGCTTTCACTACAGAGAAGCTCCCATCAAAGATATGTCTGTCCTTTTAAATATAGACTTGATCATTCGCATTCAGAAAAGTAAATTTGTTGAATCTATAATATCGTTGTGGTTGCATGGGTTTACTATAGGAATTAAATTAGTACAGTGAGTCCTAAAGGTGGACTGAACTTGATCTGCAATATTTATTAATCTGTTTAAATTCAATGGTTTAGTCAACATAGTCAATGACTTCTACTAAATCCCTTGGACGCTTTCAGTTTCTCACTCTTTTGACGGTCATCCTCGATCTATTTCACTCAAGGTCTTTAAGTATTTTATTAAATCTTTATCCATCGCTTGATTGATCAGGATTTTATATCGTTGCTATCTACCTTTAGTTGTATCAGTACAAAGAGGTATATGGCTAGATTATTTCTTCTTATTTAACGTCAGAAACTTACATCCTGCTTTGTCTAATTGCAATCACTGACATGTTCATTACACATTGTATAAAATTAAGTGCTATTTTAATTTTTGCGGGGTGTGTGTGTGGGAATAGTTAACGCCATTTTAAAGTACGTGATAGCTATTAATGGCGGACGGTATATGTGGTGAAAGAAGAACACGGAGAACCCTATGAAGAACCCGCGACTGCCGCAAAGTTACAAACTTTTTGACATACCCACTTTGGTCGTGCCGAGACTTGAACTCAGGCTGATAGAGGTGAGATGTGAGTAATCTGCAAAGACGAACTCCTTTAGATCACTCAGTAAATGAAGTGTGAAAGGTCAAATATGTTATATTAGTATATTTTTTTTAATAAACCTTGTTGTTGACATAATGCAATTGTCTCGTTCTGTTTTCGTTTTCTTTTGCTCTTTTGTATGTATGGGAAAGAGTTGTCTTCCTTGAGAGTAGGGAGTTTTTCATAAACTGTCTCAAATAGGATTTAAAACCATACAAACTTGTAATAAACCTTTAGCTTGCATAGCAGCAGTATCCTTTATAAAAACAAATCCAGCAGGGTTTTTTTTTTAAGTTTTAAACGTAAATTAAAATAAAAATGTATTAGTTATCTTTTTGAATTTTCTTAATCTCTTGTTACGGCTATTAAGTAAATGTATACGCTTGATCCAAGGTCTTGGTTTCTGCTGCAGGATTTAAAATTGCATGTTACCTTGTGGTTGACGTTTACTATAACATCATTTTCGGTCAACATGGTCACACGTGTATTGATGAGTTAGTTGTTCATTATCAGTCATCAGTGAAAAGCATGTATTAGTGAACTCATCATCATCATCATCATCATCATCATCATCATCATCATCATCATCAATGTAACACTTGTTTTGCTGAGATGATTATCTTCAGTCATCAATGTAGTACGTATATTATACTGAACTGATTTTAATCATCAGTCATCGAAGTCATACATGTATTGCTGACATCGTGATTATCACCATCATCATCATTATCATAATCATCATCATCATTATCATCATCATCATCAAAATAACACGTACTGCCGAGCTGAGTGAATCATCACAATCAGTGTCTTGAAGAATATCTACAAGGGTGTTTAAATCAAGCTACATTTAAAATCTTGTTTTATCTGAAAGCCATACATATTATAAAGACTGGACGTCAAATGCTTTAAACTTTAATTAACATTTTGTGTGGATTTCTTGAATATCGATGTCTGATTAAGACACCTTAAAAACACACTTTGTTAGTACTGTCGGCACTAGATTTAACTTACTATTTCTTATTATCACCGCTTCTGTGGCCTAAGTGGTTCGAGCGTCCGCCTCAGATAATTGAGGTCGCAGGTTCGAACCCAGGCCGAGTCATACGAAAGATAAAAATGGTACAACCAGCTGCCGCGCTTTGCGCTTCGATTATGATAACTATATTCGTAATAACATGAATAAGGTTTGCTTCTCATGAGATATATATGTTTGGTTCACATCTCATTCCAAGAATTATTGGATGAAAACAAAAGATTCGTTTATTATTTAAAGATTGAGGAAAACACATTATATTGCCATGAAGAATTCCGAGAAATCAATACAACTGTCTCAAAATGGCAACTCCCAGACAATTTTTAGCAACTAATTTTATAGCTACATATAAAATTGAAAGTTATTTTCTTAAGCCTTTAGTCTACACAAAAGAAGCAAAACGATGTATATCACGAAATAAAAAAAAAACACTTCTAGAGAGACCTTAACAAAGGCCATTAAAGTCAACTGTTGAACGAAGACAGCAAATAAAAGGTAATTAACACAAATGAACCGTTTGACCAGCAAATAAAGGAAGCGGACACCATAATAGCTGAACTACAAAGGAATTCCAAGCGGAAAACTTACCCGTAATGCGAAGATTAAAATATTAGTCGTGAAGAAATACCCTTAGAAGTTATGTGGAGGTCGAAGCAGTTGCTGATTTGATGATAGTAATAACAGGGCAGTAATATGACCGATATAAAATTTAAAGAAGTTACGTTGTAAGAATATTTGTAATTTTAAAAAAAAAATATATATATATTGCAATTTTTAAAAAAAATTATCACGTGTGTGTATATATATATATATATATATATATATATATATATATATATATATATATATATATATATATACATATATATATAGATACATACATATATATATATATATATACACATATATATATATACATATATATATATATATATATATATATATATATATATATATATATATATATATATATATATATATATATATATATATATATATATTACAGTTATAGGCAGAATAATGGGCTCATAGTTAAAAATAGCCGAACAAATTGTTTCTTTTTGTTTTATCCTTCTGTTTTATTTATTATAATATTTGTTGGTCTATTATACTAAAACTCTAATATTTAATAGGAGGTGTAGACAAGACAACAAGAAGGATATAAATTATAATTTATTTCAGATAGTGGGTTAACTAACAGTATCAATATAGATCATTGTTTAATTTTTTATGATATTTGCCTTTTAAATTATCTCCCAAGGTGATTACAATACTATCACTAATTTTGTATTGATCGCCAACTTATCGATTAAGCACGTTCTCTTTTTTATCGACATTTATAGCAATGCTTATTTCGTCCATAGCCTCTCATTAGCAGTAAACATGTGTGTTCAATACATCTAGAATATTACAACAAAATAAAAAACGGCCTGGATGACAACTATTTTTAATTGCATCAAGCTCTTTAGTACACAATGTTTTGCAAAATTATCACATAGGAAAAGGATTTTTGTTTTGCACTGTGAGCATCACATGGAGTCAGAAATGACCATCGGACTTGAAAAATGCAGGTTTAAGTTTGGGGTTGGGGTGCATAAACATCTTTAGCTATTAACTGCTATTTACTTCTTAGATCAAGTGATATTGCGCAACAAGTAGATATGAAATTTATAAACTGATTTCACTTGCTCTGGTATCATTATTATAATTATATATGCACACAGCTGACGTCATTTGCACTTCACGCTTTATAATCTCGTATTTCGTTTCTCTCTTGCAACTAATATTTTATGGAATTTAAGAAGTCATTAAATTTTAAAATCGATCACACATTGCATAAACAACTGTAGGAAGCTAAGGCTATTCCATTCATACCATTTATAAAATTAAAAGTTCCAAAAAGTACCAATAGTTATAAAAACACTAACGAAACTAAACAAAATTATTTTAAGAATTGTTCACAAATGTTGTGAAACCACGTACGAATCTCACGGTATTACAAAAGTAATTCCTGTCTGTCATTTGAATTTATAGTTCTGATTGTTCTGTGTTAGATGGTGTTATTTTAACCAATGAAAATGCTTCTTACAAAGGTTGGGTAAAAATGTGTACCTAGTTAATGGTCAGGATAAATTTGCAATAGCCGAAGAAGCAGAAATAGTCAATAGTTGAAAAAGTAAGCAGATGTTTTTAATGATTACAAATTGACCAGTCACTTTCTTTGAACTGACATACTTTCATATTATCAGGAACAAAGAATTTGTTATAAAGATGTTGTAGCAGCAGAAAGAACATGGTTTGCCTCAGGTCACAATTATTGTTCTTCTATTTTATGTATTAGCATTAAGCAGTATGCCACTTTTGCCATTACTAATAGACCTCTGTCGCTTTTTGCTACACCTAAACCGACCTTAGCTATATAAATCCTGCAGTGTTCTCTTATAGGTTGGTGTGCTCCTTGCAATACTAATGTAAACAAACTGACAAGGAGGAGATAACCAAAACTGCATCCGCATGGCCCAAAAAGAATCAGGACACAATAATTCCGGTTCAGTACCCACGAATGTAGTCCCAGTCTATTTTTAGATCATTTTTTCCTGTCTCCGTTTAGTGGTAATACAATAGTTAGATTTAGGCATTTTTGGTAAGGATTTAAAAGCAATTCAATTGTTTACTCTTTATAATGTGAGCTTATGGTGTGGTTGTCTGTATGTCTGTATGTATATAGGCGACAGTGCATAGTGAGTAATAAGGCTATGGTGATGATTTGGAACTGTGTTCCTTTGCATGGTGTTTTGTTTACAATTCAGCATCTCAAAAATGCAGGTCAACCCTTGACAAGAACTTCACCGTTAAGTCATCTTTGAAGGTATTTTAGATTAACATATGTTTTGTATTGATTATCTCACAGTGGAAAGTTCAGTACTGAGAAACAAATGTAGAGACTATATAGTAAAATTAATTGTGTTCTATAGCCGGTCTGCACTGCATTTCAGTAAAGTTTGAACTGATATAAAATCTTTATTAATAATAACAAATGAAATTGTAATATGTTATGTATATTGACTTTAAAAATATAAAAATAAAAGAAAAATAATTTTAATTTTAAAAATTTAAATGAATTTTAAAAAATTGAAAAAATAATTTTTTCCACCAAGTATGCACATATTTATTTTTCGTTGGGAATGATATTAAATTATATCAGCAGGTATATACTCCTACACCATATACAAGCTCAAATGATGGATATTTGTCAAATTTTGTCAGAGAAAATATCTTTGTGAGTCAAAATGAGATTCTCATTTAAATTACATTAAGACAAAATTATTTTTTGCTTTGTACCTTTAGGTCATTGAAACTATTTATTTGGGGTCCAAACATTTAATTTATGTGTTTATGATGGGTTGACTTCCTGAGTAACACATATTTGCTTGTATAGCTATCAGTAATTGTTTATAAACATAGTTATAGGGTATTTAGTGAGAGGCCAGAGATGAAGACTTTATGATAGAACCTGCTCATGTTCTCTACAAAATCATATTAAGCTGTCAGAGAATGAAATACAGGTCAGAGGGGTAAAATATACTTTACCCAGGTATATTTACCATTGCATGTAAGAAAACAGCAAAATGATATAAGTTGAACACACAATGCATTCCATTTTATTCTTCAGTTTCTTTAAGATATTGATTGATGTAGCGCGTCCTTGTGGCCCAGATGGTATTATGGAAATTCTAATGATCCATTTTGATTTATTCATTATTAATTACTAATAATGTTTGTTAACTGGCTCTCTAAATATTACATAAGAAATATTCAAACAGATTATTTGAATTTAACTTTGTGCAACTAATCTTAAGATGGTTACATAGCTGACATGAAGAAATATGCATATATTTTGGAATGTTTGGGATCCAAAGTTGATATAGGCTGACACAGTACCTATAGTGAATCAGTAAGGCTCAGTTCTGACGGTGTGCACTTCAAATACCCCAAGATGTTATTTTCATCGTGAATATGCCTCTGTATGGTAACACATTTCAATTTAGTACTTTGAGAGAGTGCGGTATTGCAGCATCAGCTGATATCTGATTCCATTGAATCATTGAACTTAATAACTTGGTAACCGAAACTCTTAAAAATGGACCAAAAATGTTCAAACAGTTCATTTGAATTATGTTTTCACATGTTATTATAACAAATGCATTGCATATGTCCCACACATGCAAATGTCCATCCTTGTTTACATGTTTTGGAGATTAAAATTTCACATTTAGTTGATGATATAGGATCTGTTGGTACCTATAGTTGATCTGTGTGGCCACATTTGGCTGTATTCATTCGCAATATCTAAAATTGTTTTTTCTTTATGAATAGGATTGCATATAGTAATAAATTTTAATTTGGTACATTGTCATATGACTTTCCAGTATACTGGTATGTATTAATGTTTGCACCAATGACCTGTAAATGACTAAATATGCTTGTAGACACTTCATCTATTTTTAGGATGCATTTATCACTTTAATACATGCCCATTGCTTCACATCTCTGAGTGTCACTCTGTCAAATTTACCCTTTTTTACTCATGTTTGCTACCTGAATATTATTTTAAAATCACCATATCTAACACATTTTAACTTCAGTTGCCTACATCTTACTGTTTTCTAGAATTAAGTGAAACATGTTTGGTGGTGATACAAGAGTTAGATTTAGGCATTCTTGGTAAGGATTTAAAGACAATTGTTTGTTTGTTTGTTTGTTTGTTTTAGAATGTTAGCTTATGGTGTGGTTGTCTGTGTGTATTTAGGCGACAGTGCACAGTGAGTAATAAGGCCATGGTGATGATTCGGAAGTGAAATCTGTGTTCCGTTGCACTTCTATACTGCTACGCCGTGTAAAATTAGGGAAGGTAATTCGGTAGACTTGTTTACTATTCTCAAAGTTTCGAACCTTTCTCAACACCATTTTCTGAATGTCAAGATTGCAAATGAATTTGATATAACTTCTTTTCAAAGATATTATAATTCGTGTAATTTTCTAGTTTACTAAATTTAAAAAATTTCAAATTCACATTGTGGGGAATTTATACGCTATTTTATTTCAATATTTTTATAGAATATATAATTTTACGCTGAACAGAGTTCTGAAACAATTTTGAACAAAGTTTTTATTTGCATATTCAATTTCAAGTTGTTTATTCTAATTTGACCTTTAAATAATGCACGTCGTTGAAGAAAACAAACCAAGAAAACTCTTGTTATGTCACTATATTAAATATATAGGTGGTACTTGCGAAGGCTTGTCACGATTTATAATACGTGTATATGTATTAGGCACGAAGGATTGTCACTATTCCTTTTAAGTGTATATATACTTTGTAAGAAGGTTTATCATTATTTCTATTAGGTGTATAGGTATTACGTACGAAGGATTGTCACTATTCCTATTAAGTGTATATATACTTTGTAAGAAGGTTTATCATTATTTCTATTAGGTGTATAGGTATTACGTACGAAGGATTGTCACTATTCCTATTAAGTGTATATATACTTTGTAAGAAGGTTTATCATTATTTCTATTAGGTGTATAGGTATTACGTACGAAGGATAGTCACTATTTCTATTAAGTGTATAAATATTGGGTACGAAAACTTATCATTATTTCTATCTGGCATTAGGTATCAGTCACATAGGATTTTCAAAGAGTTGCCTCATGTTACTGATATATTAACGAAATTTCTACTGAAGTTCAGAGTTTCAGTGTGAAAAAGTGACGTTTTATGGGTCACTCAAATCTGTTAATTATTAGATACGGTGTTTAAAACTATACATCGCAGTATAGTTTTAAAAAATGAAACTATTTCTCTTAACTAGAAATCATCTTTAGATTTATCAACATGTCTTTTACACATTATGGTATTCGTGTTGTTGTTAAGACTTCATTTTTGTGTTAGATTTCTACGGAACAAACATATATGTGGTAACCTTAGAAAAGAGTCGAGTATGCTGCTTTATTTCTGAACTCTCGCTTTTAAATCTGTTCATCATGGAGAATGCAGAACTATTCTACTTTTCCATCACTGTTCTAACTTCGTTCTCAGTAGACATAGATTGTGTTCATCAAGACATGTCGGTTGATTTTACTAAAGCTTTCCTAGTTAATTTTATGTTCTATCAGAGAGTGTATAGTATAAGTTGTGTCATATCATAGTATATATATTATAATGTGTGTTCTATCACATTGCGTGTAGTATAATTTGTTTTATATCAAAGTGTGTGTAGCATCATTTATGTTCTATCATAGTTATGTAGTATCATTTGTGTTCTATCACAATGTGTGTAACATTATTTGTGTTCTATCACAACGTGTGTAATATCATTTGTGTTTTATCAGTTATGTAATATCATTTGTGTTCTATCACAATGTGTGTAACATTATTTGTGTTCTATCACAGCGTTTGTAATATCATTTGTGTTTATCTCAGTGTGTTTAGCATTTTTTTTGTTCTATCATAGTGTTATAGTATCATGTGTTCTCTCATCGTGTTTGTGTTCTATCACAGTGTTTGTCGCATCATTTGGGTTCTATCACAGTATGTGTAGTATCATTTGTGTTCTAACAGAGTGTGTTGTATTATTTGTGTTCTATCACAGTGTGCAGTACATAGGTGTTCTCTCATAGTGTGCGTAATATCATTTGTATTGAATCACACTGTGAAGTAGCATCTGTACTCTATCACAGTGTTTAGTATCATCTGTGTTCTATGACAGTGTGTGGTATCATCTGTGTTCTGTTTCACTGTGTGCGTAATATCATTTGTGTTCTATGACAGTGTGTGGTATCATCTGTGTTCTGTCTCACTGTGTGCGTAATATCATTTGTGTTCTATGACAGTGTGTGGTATCATCTGTGTTCTGTCTCACTGTGTGCGTAATATCATTTGTGTTCTATGACAGTGTGTGGTATCATCTGTGTTCTGTCTCACTGTGTGCGTAATATCATTTGTGTTCTATGACAGTGTGTGGTATCATCTGTGTTCTGTCTCACTGTGTGCGTAATATCATTTGTGTTCTATGACAGTGTGTGGTATCATCTGTGTTCTGTCTCACTGTGTGCGTAATATCATTTGTGTTCTATGACAGTGTGTGGTATCATCTGTGTTCTGTCTCACTGTGTGCGTAATATCATTTGTGTTCTATGACAGTGTGTGGTATCATCTGTGTTCTGTCTCACTGTGTGCGTAATATCAGTTGTGTTCCATCACACTGTATAGAAGCATTTGTGTTCTATGACAGTCTGTAGTATCATTTGTGTTTTGTCTCATTGTGTTATGACGCCATCTGCGACACCTATTTCCTAACTGCAATTTTTTTTATGCTTCGTACAAACGAGTGAGGGTTTATAAAATGTTATTGATCATTAAGTGCATTGGTCTCAAGTGGTGAACTTGCCATTCCTGTAAGTCACTTAACTGTGATAGCAGCAGAAATATAGTTGGTAGGTGATCAAACAAAACTCCTTGATACGTTTTTGGTACAATGTGGATCATCTAACCTTTGACATTTATAGAGTCACACGATTGAAGGAAAAAGGTAACGACGTCGTTCTGGTTTCCCATTTAAGGAAACACATCGTTTGATGCATATATATACCAATCCCGTTGACTCTAAAAATAGAAATTCTGATTTACAAATCACTCGAATCTTTAGGATTTTTTGTGTATGGAGACCAATGTCACACAAAATGAAATAGCATTTTGCTGATATAGTTGAAGAAAATAAATATCTGACAAAACAGATTTTAACCGAAATTCTAAACTGAATGGGACAGCGAGCGGATATAAGCTCAGACGAGTGCCTTTTATATATTACGGTTGCCATCCTCGGCGTCGCGACACGCAATACAATTGAAAGAAAATATCCTGGATATTGCATTACTACAAAGTTCTTATTTCGGTTTTATGCATCACATATATAATTTATTGAAAACATGTCACTCTTGGGCATATGAGTGTAATGACAAATTAACATACTTTAATTTACCTACATACATAGGAATCTAAATTTGATTAAATGGAAATAAACTGAATGGAATTATTTCCAAGGATTTGAGCATTTCTCAGACAACTATTTTCTCTATTAATGCTATTACTAGATTTGCTTAATGATATCACAAAAATCACCATAGCATTCGTACACATTTTGATTATTTATGCCAATTAGTATATTTGTAACACACTGTGATGTTTGCAAAAGGAAATATTTTTGTGGTCATGTTACTGAGGTTTGTTTTTACTGTTACTATTGCTGCAAACACCATGATTTTAAAAATTCAATCACTTCAAATTTTGGAATGTTCATGACCAAACGTTTATTTATTAGTATAGATGAAACCTGGAAGTTAGCTTCTGTACAGAGGAAAGGATATGAGCCGCAGCAATTTCTGGAGCTGCATATTTTTGAAACATGTACTTTTAATTCTCGCCACACGCAACAAGAGTGTAGCGGATTTTCGCCCATACTTTCAGACGATGTGTCAATCAAAGTCACAGAGGATTCTGATGAAAACATTTACAATTTTAGTCACTTGTTAAGGTTAGGGTTGGATTCAACTATGAAACAGTACTGAACTCCTTCCTGGAGTCGCAAATTTATCCAATTTTTTTTTTTTTTTTTTGGAAATATCATTTACTGATACAATATCAATGAAAAATAAGATATTCATCTAAAATTGGGTACGTTTTTTATTTTTAATTTTTGTCTAGTTGATATAAACCGTTGCTTAACAGTTCTGGGGATTTCTTATTATATCCGAGGATTTGTCTCACATTATTTACATTTAACAGTAAAAACCAAGGTGACATCGTTATAAAGATTTCACATTAGGTAATAACACTTCAGCCATTGATTTCCTAAGAAAACGAAACATGATGATGATGAAAAATTAAATTAGCCAGTTCATCTGCTTTTATGATTGTAGTTCTAGTTTGAATGTACTGAGAACCAGTCTGATATCTCTTTTCGTCTTAACACCGAGTAAGCCCTCTTAAAGTCCGACTGGCTGGCAGGGAAATAATTGCTTCGCTAAATCAAATTTTGTGCTGTAGTTTACAAACCATCAAAAACATATCAATCAAAATCTAAGATCTACAATTATGGACATATTTAAGTTGCCACGGAAAGAAATCAATCCACTCAGAGGCTCTATGTCTGTGATGCTATGGTGGTTCAAAGTGTACTTTGTTTCATAGGTCAATAGAAATTAGTCCGATATGCCAGTAGGAAATATTTCCCCGTCTTTGAAACCTTTGTATCCGTCAACGATTGTTTATTACAAAAATGTGTCAAGTAGCCTACCCCACTTCCGATTGTAAATCGATCTGCATTTAACATAAGCGGATACCCATGGACTCTGCATGTGCTTCAAGTTTACAATTTGAAGCCAGTGTAAATGGTTGCAGATCTATTTATATAGGAATATATAACTAATTTCCTTTTCGGTCATTTTGTATCACACACACACACACACACACACACACACACACACACACACACACACACACACACACACACATACATATATATATATATATATATATATATATATATATATATATATATATATATATATATATATATATATATATATATATATATATATATATATATATATATATATATATATATATATATATATATATATACATAATTGTAAGACACACGCGTTCCGTGGCTTGATCAAGTATCACAAATATACATTTTGCAGATTTAACTCTCACTGAAGAATGTAGTTTATTTTATAAGGGCATATACGGTACAAAAAATTGTTTAAGTAGAATAATCAATTCTAGCTTATGCTGGAACAAAAATAACAGTGAGCTTAGAAAATTAAATTGCCATGATACGACACTTGTATAGAATTTTAAAAATTAATCTCTAATAAATTTTTAAGATTAAATGCCATTGTCTTGTTGTTATTGTAGAAAATGAATATTAAAAAATTGTCAGTAGAAAGGGAGAGTCTATCGTCATCAAACCATGCAGATGCAGTAAATTCCATAAGAAATACCTGGCCTATAGTATACGCATGGGGTGGATGGCTATTTTACTAGTTTTAAAACAGGGTTCAATTCTTTTGAAACTTTTATCGGCAAGAGATATTTTTCATGAAAATCTAAATATGCTTCCTTATCATTAAAATATTTTTAAAATACTCTTCCGAGATTATCATAAATGGAAATCAAAAAATGTTTAATTTAAAAATAAAATGTTGGTCGTTAGTATGTATCCATGACGAATCTAGATCGCACATGTAATGGGGTGGGGTGGAAAGTGACCTATAAAAATATATTTTGACGTCAGTTTTTCTTTTTTCCCCTCTTTTTTTCTCAGTGTCAATAAAACCAACAAGCATGCTCTTCATATCCATGTGGTTAGCAGACAGGTTGATACAATTATGTGATAAAGGCATATCCTATATATGACACTATATTTAAAATTCGGGATAAGTTGTTATCTAAGATGGTTTGGAAAATATTTAATTAAATTGCATAAATTAAGTAACGAAAATAAAAACGACCGTACATTGTATTACGAAGGCAAGTGTAAAGCATACCCTTCATTAATAAATAACAACAAATGTTTCACACGACGAAATTCACAGGACCTCATTGAAATAAAGATATGATTGAAATGAATTTGAACTCCAACTGAAATACTGATGTCAATATTTACATGCCAATGTAATGTATATTCTAAGTCGACTGACGGCTTAGGTCGAATGAATTGTACGCAAAATATATTAATTACCCAGCAAACCATTTTGAGTCCTAATTCTGTATGAAGCTGTGTGCTTCGTTCGACTTAGACTTCGTTTTGACTACAAAAATCTGACACGAGCACATCACATTTGCTCATAACAGTGACACAACTGTGACTAAAGCGCGGTCGTTGAATCGGGAGCAGAAAACATTAAAATAAAATTTCTAGCAACAAACGAAATAAACTACACATATCCGACGTCTAAGCGAATCTTCACCGAGCACCAACTCCTTCTAACTAATTAAATAAGTTTAGTTTTCCTTTCTAAAACTAATGTTTCACTAAACCAATAATTAATTTTCTTCAGTAATAAAAAGCAACTAAAACATTATATTCCTAAAAATCGTACAATCCATTAATTGCAGCTGAATACCAATAATTCCGCTCTTATAAAAAAAAGTAAATAAAATTGTGAAATTTACTGTTTTCTGTTTACCACCCATTTCTCGTGTCTGATATTTCTTACTGCATATAGTTGTCCTTTAGTCGTTGAATAGATACCGTTTCAAATTATAATAAAAAAATTAAAATTAAATTCAGTTAATTTATATTTCAAATGAATTTTCACCCTTTTTACATACCTAAATGTAAAATATCGAAAAATATTAGCAAACGCATTTTTTTGGTTTTCGTTTTAATATTTCCCTGTGAAAAATAATATTTTTCTTTAATGCTCTGCCGTGAATCATTGAATTTCCTGAGAGAAACAAACTTGATATTTCACTGGAGCGAAATACGATAACTATTTTCTACACCGGTGACAGTATGACCAAGAAATTTTGAAACTTGTGAATGACGCATCTTTAGTAATCGCTTACCCTTCCGTTTGTTTGTAACCTCCTAAAGACTGTGAACACGAAAAGAATCAAAGATGCAATAATGCACAAAAACTTGATCATTTCGTTTATCGTTACAAAGCAAACGGAAGTTCCCGATGTAAGTGACCAAAGATACTGCTTACTAACCGTTTATGGTTATCTAGAAAAGTCTATTTCAGGAAGAAGAAAAAATGTGTCGTCTGAGTCCAAAAATTTGCAATGTCAAATTTGAATATTTCAAAACCAATTTGAACAAATGAAACTTAAGAACACTTGTATGCATGTGTTGACAGAAATGTAATTCCAAAACTGAGATTATCAAAGACTTCAACTACACCATATTTGTTGCTTGAAAAGTTAGACAAACCCATGAAAATATGGCGACTGCATTACCAAACAAACTCACGTTTGATTCGAAACGCCAGCACGTTGACAGTGTTTGTGACACCACCCCTCTGGCGACAGTCTGGTAGACGATGGTAATGAGCAAGTTTTGTGCATTTGTTTTTATATCCTTGGAGCCCGTTATTTTTAAAATCGGTATGGAGGTAATAACAAACGGGAAGGTGTGTGAATGTATTAGTAGTAAATATGACCACTGCGCACACGGATGACCCCGGTTCAAATCGCACTATGGGCAAATATTTTTTTCTTCATTTTCTACGTGTTGCTTTACATTGAAAAGGTAAGGATTATTATGTTACTACTTATTATATTATATACACAAAACACAGCAGAACATAAACGCCAACCCGCTGACAGTATGGCGCAGGATGCAGTAAGAAATCTGCACCTTTTTATGTTGTACATATTGCTAGCCAATACGTTTGAGCATAAAATAACAAGAATTTCATCTCGTGGGTAAAAAAAAAAAACCCTCGCCACTCATGAAAATACTGAATTTTTCACCGACTCAACAAAATACATCCGTTATTCACTCCATGCAAGCAAACACCCTCTCTATATAAGCACAAATTAAGATACGAGATTTCCCATTATGCCATGCGGTGTATTTTCTTTAATTCACGTGACGATGTACATCATGACGTCTTGACTTCTAATTCTAAATAGCCGCACCCAACCCGACTCATCACATCCAATGAGAAACACGCATAATAAAACGCACAGTTATATTTAGATGATTAAATTGTACAGGTACAGTTGGATAGTTAAATTGTACATTTTGCAGTTTCTGTAGATGGTTAAATTTTAATGTTATAGTTAGATAGTTGAAATGTATAGATAAAATTAGTGGTTAAAATGTACAGTTTATAGTTAGGTGGGTACAATTATGCCCTGAAAATGTTAAACGCAGGAGGATAGTGGAGTTTCACCCTGGAGTCCCAACGAGGTATTGGTCAACAAACCTATCGCATACTTCTTGATGTTTTCTCATAATTTATATTTCTTGTTCCTTTCCATATACACCGCTGAACTCCTGAAAAAGAAACTGTTTAACGTTGCAAGATTTTTACTTTCCTTGCTTCGCCTGAACTGTATCGATACTATATTTATTAGTTGTACATGTGTTAATTAACCAACATTTTTTTTATTAGCTAAAGGTTCATCAACCATTTATAGACTAGTTATCATTTTTCTATAAAATTAATACTATATGTCCTTGTCTCCAACAATTTCTAGACTGGTTCCATTTTTTCTTTCATGCAATTAGTTGTTTTGGGTTTAACGCCATTTCTTAGCGGCTAGCATTTAAATGGTGGAGGAAGAACCCCAGGAAAATCCAAGAATGAACCACCCACCCACGGTAAGCTACTGGCAGTTTTCTCACTTACCTACATTGGCCGAGCCTGAAACTCAAACACAAGCGTGCAGGCTTAGGCAATTTGTGCCGTGAGCCCTGAAGACTACCCTGAAAATATATATATATATATATATATATATATATATATATATATATATATATATATATATATATATATATATATATATTTATATATATTTGTATCTATATATTTATATATATATAAACACAGTAAAATTGTAGTAGTCTTTTATGCAATCCTATAGTTAATCGTTTTGCTTTAGAATTTGTCTCTATGAGGATTTAAGAATGAATGTATGTATGTATGTATGTATGTATGTATGTATGTATGTATGTATGTATGTATGTATGTATGTATGTATGTATGTATGTATGTATGTATGTATGTATGTATGTATGTATGTATGTATGTATGTATGTATGTATGTATGTATGTATGTATGTATGTATGTATGTATTGTTACAACCATGTAGTTTAATTACTTGTGTGTTAAAATATGAATCTTTTCTATTTCATTTTTGTATGATTATATTTTATTTTATTTTGAGTGAAACATCGTGTTTATTTAGAACATAAACATGACGTAGGATTTCGTAAGCAATCTTTTTAGATTGATTTCTGATAATAAAAAGGTTAAATAGACGATTGGTTGTGACTAACATCATTTCTAATTATACTTGTTTACACTTTGTTATGCCTTGTAAGATTTCGCAATCACCTTGCATTCCTCGTGCGTCTGTGTGTGAAATTGGGTTTTCGTTCAATTTAAATATTCTGTTACCTGTGAAAGTCAGTTTTTCAGTCAGTCAGAGTTATATTTGAACACATTGTTGAATTGTTCATATACCTTGAAAGGTATTCTTTTCTTGTACTGGAAAGCTGTTGTTGTTTTGGGACTTAACGCCATTTTTCAGCACACGATAGGCTATACATGGCGGCCAGTGTTAATGGTGGAGAAAGAAACCGGGAAATCTACGGAAAGAACCACCGACCCACGAGAAGCTACTGGCAAGCTTTATCACATATCCACTTTCGCCGAATCTTAGACTCGAACACTCGCAGACAAGTGAGATGGCAGTGATCCGTAACGGAGAGCGATTTAGACCACTCGGCCACTCGGGGCGCCATTACTGGAAAGAGTTGTTCATTGTACGTCTGTAGAACGAGATGTATATTGTTATAGATAATAGCTGTAGTTCGTCTACTTGTTAAATAATAATTATATATCCTGGAGAACCGCACAACATGGATTTGGACAAAGACATTTGGTGAAATTAATTCTAAATTGGAACAGAACAGTACAAATTGTGATTGAAAGAGAAAATTCTGGACATTTGTGTAAAAACTTCGTCTATCATCATCATCCATCATGGAACGGAATAGAGATTCAAGCAAGATTCATTTAGAACTATTTATTGATAGGACTTATGTTTTTCACAATTCAAAGACAAATGTTTGGACTTTCTTCGTAGAACGGAAGTCCTATTTCATATATATTTACCTTTTCACCGTGTTTTCTAGGGAAATAAATTGTTTTTTTAACTTACAAAGCTTTTTGTCTTCACTCTTTTCTTTCTGTTACTTTGAACTAGCCGATACGTAACAATATGTATGTATGTATGTATGTATGTATGTATGTATGTATGTATGTATGTATGTATGTATGTATGTATGTATGTATGTATGTATGTATGTATGTATGTATGTATGTGTGTGTGTACGCACGCACGCATGTATGTATGGGTGTGGGTGTTGGTGGGTGGGTGGGTTTGGGTGAGTAAATCTACTTTTATCCATTTCTACGTTCCAAAACCTAATGCCCATGTTTACATCTGTCATAACTGCAATTAATGTATGGCAGGACACGTTGTAAAATAGTATCAATCATTAAAGATATTAGAAGGGCACCTATCCTAAATGGCTGCCCATCCATCATTTTCTACCACCTGTCAAAGATTGAACTAGCTAACTGACCAGTACTCCCGGTCATGCCTGACCAGTGACACATGAAATAATTAAACATTTTATTTTCGTGTTAGACAAGACCGGCCGAACAGTCCTCCAGTACCTTTCAGATTTGTACAATACATTACTTAAAACGTGTTTGATAAATGAGTTGGTAAGACAGTTATAATATCATTGTTGGTCATTTCTATAGTGTATGTATATATGCTCATTTAGATGACCACTCCAAATTACCTGATCTGGTCCGCTGCACATATCTAATTAAAAAATTCACTAATCTCTTTCCTTAAAATGAAAGTTATATTTGATACTTCTATAGTTTTAGTGATTCCTGCTTGCATTGTTTCCCCCAAATTTGTGAAGCATTTAGATGTAATTTATGAAACCTTGTCTCGTGTCCATTCAGCTTTCAAGGAATCGAAGATCATGGTTAACTTAAAAATGATTATTTCCGCTGTATTATCAACATTTCTTTGATACCAATCTTTTAAATTAAGCTGTAAAAAGGAAAACATCTTTAAATTAAATTTAAATTTAATATTTGCAACAAAAAAAGAATAATTCTTTTTTGTGTTGCATTTACAAATATCTTTCTCAAAGTACTTTGGTGCTGTCGACTATTTTTGTCTAGAAGACGAAGTGTTTGTTTATACTGTACCAATATTAAAGATATTATTTTTAAGTCTAACAACAACATAAGTTTTGATTGAATTAAACACCGGTAGGGCCAGAACCGCAAGATAGCATTAGACTGACCACTAAGCTGGGTACTAATGTAATAGCTGGAGAAATATTTACATAAAAGGAAATATCTGTCAAACAAAACGTACATGTTGTCATCGTTCAGCAAAACAGACATTTCGGGGATAGTCGATTACATTAAACAGGCATTAACATTTCCGTGAAAATCTAAATTGCTCAGATCAAATGAATCCCCCATCTGACAATTGACACGTCGAGGAAGGACACGGGTAAAAGAAAACCCGTGTAAACGTGCGCAACGGTATGATACATCTAAACAAAATATTTAAGAAAACAAATACTTTTATTTCTTTATCTCAGCATGACGCACAACCATGCTGTTAAGTTTCACGGCCTTTGCAGTTGGGTCAGGGACGAAGTCTGAATCATGTCTCCGGTATTAAACATTTTATTTCCTTCAGATTTTAATTTCTTTAAGGTTGGTACCACCATGCAAATATTTCTAGTCTCTGGAGCTTTCATGCCGGGATGACGGCACTAATTCAGGAATTTAAAATCAGCATCTTTACAACAAGTGCAGTCACTTGATATGGGCAATAGTGTAAGCATTTCATAAATTCCACATACCGTTCCTCGTTTGTCACGGGAAATATCGGTCGTGTTGTCATGAACTTGGTATGCTCTTTAACTTACCGTAAATTATGACAGTTAATGTAATTTTTAAAAAAAAAACATTAAAGATCAACATTGTCTAAAATTCTTTAGCTGCAATATGTTTCCCTGTAACTAATATCAGACCAAATTTCCGACACGTATCTTTTAGGAAAAAAATATTCCCTTAGCTCTCAAAATTTTATTGTAAATATCTTATAGTTCTCTGGAAAGAAGGAGTTTCTAAAATTCTTATGGGTAGCTAAGACATTTAAATTTTCATAACTGTACATAAACATTGACTTGTAGTCTTAAAACAGTGTAGTAGTATGCAACTGATGTGACACATGATCGTCACATGATGAATCATGTGATAAAAATCAATGATAATCGAGTTGAACACAATGTAGTATTATGTCCCCGACTCCTAGACACCAGTTACAAGTGGAAAAAAGATATTTACAAACATTCCGAACGTACCACGAATTTTGGATAAACATTGCTGATCTTTCCACAGCTTCGCTAGCCAAGATTCAGCTACAATAACCTTATCCATACCTTGGCGGAACGAGCAGATATTTTAGTGCTTTGTTCTAGCGACATATATTGAATGTCACGAGTATGTAAGGTCAACTAAACAATAGCATGTGACAATGGTGCATTGCACATGGGCCGAAAATAGTGGAGGCAATTTTCAAAAAAGGATACATTGTAAGTTTAACATCGTAAGTATGACAGCACACCAGGGAGAAGCCATTACATGTATATTTGAAGTAAAAGATGTCTTTGGACCGGCTTATTTTTGATTCCATTCCCGTTATGTGCTTCCAATTGTATCGATCACGCAAGAGCAGTGATCAAAATTAAACAACTTTGGATGTGGTGGCTTGGCGCATTACCCAATGATATTCACAGACCAGAAACACTGAAATATCTTATCGATCCGCCAAGGTGTAGATAAGGTCAACATATCGGAATCTTAGCTGGCGAAGATGACCTTTCCATCATTTAGAACAAATATACAAAGGATTTACTTGTTGAATTTGAAACTATTTATGGAATCCTGTTGAATAGATCAATATCGAAATACGATATCGAAATACGATACTGAAATACAATATCGAAATACAATATCGAAATACAGTATCGAAATCCAATATCGAAATACAATATCGAAATACAAAAGGAACTTTGCAAAGCCTCATATACTCAGACTCATTCAGCATAATGTCTGCATTTAGATTTAAAACATTACAATGAGAAGATAAATTGTCAGTCACTGATTTCCCATCATCGCTAGACAATGTCGTCAATTCTATTTGTTACAGATCAACATTTGGCATATATAGTCAATTAAAACAGTATCTAGTGTTCCAATATCTAATTGGAATCAGCGGAAAGAAACTGGTACAGTCAGACGTTACATTTAAATAATGAGATCTTTGAGCTTCCGCACTCATATATCTAATGTAAATATTGAAAAGGACTTTGCATTCTTAGCCATTGCCTGTGGACAGTCTGGAATTCACCGTCATGAACACCTAACAGGTCATGTAACGAGCACCTGTCATTGGTTATTTGATTTAGCTTTTCCTCATTTATCCACAAGAGAGTACTGGTTCAAAACACCGTTTCAACTACCTATATATGCCAAGGATTGATGTTGAACGAAACTGTGGCAACGAAAGATGCGAATTGCCATGAAAGGAAACAAAATGTCATGAAATCTCAAAATATTTTCCAAATAATTCCAAGTTATCTAGAAAATGCTGATTTTATATATATATATATATATATATATATATATATATATATATATATATATATATATATATATATATATATATATATATATAATATTTACAATTTAAACAATTTGAAAGGGTATCATATTCAGCCTAATAAGTAGAACGTATTCAAAATCCAACACTTAGAGGGTCGGAATGAGGGAATTCAAGGGTTTCCGGACCCTACCCTTAAAAAATCCGTACACAGACACACACACAAACGTACAGTCAGTCACTGGTCACTTGAAATTTGATTATCGTTGCATTCTTGCGCACTTTGTATAGGTATTATGCACACTTTGAATGAATAGACAGGTAGACTTTTGCGTTTGTGCCCTTTCAAGAAAAGTCATGGCCATTTTGAAATTTAGTACCCCTTTCCCCCGCAAACACTTTACCTGATCCGTCCAAGATCCTACATCACACAGCAATGGCTGTAGTGTCTATTTATATCTCTACTGCAATTTTGGATTGCACTTGCATACTCTTCATCTGTCAAATCTCATTATTTTATTTGAGTCAACAACATAAATTTATTAAAGGTGGATTAAATACAATTAGTGAGTTTAGATAAAGAACTAATATATCGTTTCTGTTTGTTTATATTCTATTTTCTATATTCTATTGTTTCTCGAACTGTTTCTGATTACAACGCAACTATTTATTGGAGCTCAAGGGCAGAAAAAGAAATATCGCGGAGGAGGTGGTAAGTATAATTAGTTAAACAATACAATCAGATACTGTTGTAAGCTACCCACCCCACCGCAGCTAAAAAGAAGAGCGCAAATGAACTGGAAGTTTTCCTATAGTAAATTGTAATAACACTTCGAAAATATGATCCTCTGCAAATGCTTAAAATTCACGTGCGTCTGGAGGATACATTGCCTTCACATTTTACACACACACACACACACACACACACACACACACACACACATATATATATATACACACACACACACACAAGTTCTTACAATATGATGTTTTCTTAAATTTACTTCATCGTCAAATAGATTACAAATTAGTATACACGGCAAAAGGGTTTAAAAATATTTTTTTCAGCTGACAAGTTCTTTCATTCCATTTTATTTATTTAAGATTTAAACATTCTATAGGAAAAAAACGAATGCATAAATCGTCGCTTTAAAATTATTAAGCGCAAATTAGACCGCTTATAATTATATTTATGTTTGGCGCCGTCAAAAAAATAAAAATCAACAAAATCAAACCATACATGCAACGTATTACAAACGCAGCATTGGAATCCTGGTGGTCAGTGATACAGATCATATGTTGAATCTATGCCAATAGTTGCGGTTAGCTGTCTTTCGGACCACCTCGGTTACTTATCAAACAAAAATCGACATAGAAGTTGCGAATTCATAAACTATTTCTTTTTTTACATTTTCTCCGTCAGTGCTACGGTCAATCCAATCGTAGAAATAACCGGGGCGAGCGGAAAAGATATTTCCAAGTAAAAACATGTATTAATTTTCTATAAATTATTGCTCTGACATACGTGTGTGGCATAGTTTTCTCTCGCAAAAATAACCAAATAACCAAGGCGGTCAGAATGACAACCGCAGTTCAAATTTAACAATGCCAAAAATATTTCCCTAATTTATATTGATAGCACATATTTAATTTTGGAGTAACAAGCGTCATTTGTGTTCTTTGTCTGGCATAGCGTAAATCTAATTATTTATTTTAAAAAAGACAACTAATTTACTATTTTTCTTCAAACAAAGCAATTCTTTTGCCAGCCATCTCAAGTTCGAAGATTTTTAGTAGAATGAAAGCTATTATATCCACGCGCATCAATATGAATTATGAGACTCCTAATTTGTATTTTCTCATTTTCTTTTCATTTTTTTAAACTCATTTTCTTTATCGAAATGTGAATTATCTGGTTGTGTTGTTTCACTATTTCTACTTATGCTATTTCTACGTACGCACGAAAAGCCATAATAAAACAAACCAAACCAAGTACCATAATAAAACTTCTGTTGATGGGGTTGGGATGGAAGAATGTATCCCCACCCCATGCAAGAGAGGTTTCATTATGGTAATTTGTGCATATGTGGGAACAGTATAAGTATAATTAGTTAAACAACACAACCAGATTATGTTACAAGCTACCCCGACCCCAGATGAAAAGATAAGCGCAAAATAACTGGAGCTTTCCTATAGGAAATTGTTATATCACTTCGAAAATATTATCCTCTGCAAATGCTTAAAATTCACGTGCGTCTGGAGGACACATTGCCGACACGATTGAAAACCACCACGACCACCACTACAACCCCAGCGATATTTCTTTTTCCGCCCTTGAGCTCAATGAATAATTGGGTTGTAATTAGAAACAGTTAGAGAAACAATATAATCAACGATAGTGTTTCAACTGATTGATTATATTTCATCAATTAAAAATTATCGAAGTCAGATGACGTTAAATTCAAGCTATTGGCATGTCCATTTCATCAGCTGATCGCAACGTCAGTAGCTTTTCGCTTTCAATTTACTTAATGGAGAGAGAAAAAATTGAGAAAATAACTTTCTTAACCCACTGTGTGCCAAGGTTACCTACGGTTTTGATGCACACAAAAAAAATCTTTTCAAAATACTAACTACTATATATTTCTTTCCCACACTCACATGGAACATGAAACAGTATCACGACTTGTTTACTAATGAGCTCTTAAAAGAATAAAAAAGCACTTCTCTTCCTTAGTGTCATGAAGTAATATGGCCCAGTCTTCAGTCGTCGGCGCTAAAGAAATAAGTGAAAAATCCAGAGTGGTGAATTGTTTGAAGGAGGTGTACTTTGAAACAAATGAAAATCTGGATATTGTTACAGTTATTACTTAACCAGCTCAGATTATTTTTATTTTTATTTTATTTGTTTGTTTTCTTGGGGATGGGTTGATGGAAGATTATATGACCGGGGATGAACAATTGCAAATAAAGGGATCGGCTCGATTGGTAATTAAAACGGATTCTTTACTCAGGTAGAACAAAGGAAGTGCATAATTAGTGCTCTTCGCACCCCAAAGCCGGATTAATTTGGTAGGAGTCACTGGAACAATTTATAAAAGCCCTCTACACCTGTTTCCACTACCATCTTTATTTACTGTGCCCCCCTCCCGCTAGACATGATCCTAAGAGTAATTGTTTCATGATGTGGCTACCTTGGCACCAAAAGGGGTTTTAAACACGCGCATACTGACGACCTAACTAACGGACTCTTTAACAAAGAACACACACACACACACACTATTTTAATTCAGATATATCAAGAAGCTGCAAAAATATTGACAAAAATAACGATGGAAGTTTACATTTACCATTTTCATCAGAAATATTTTTAGATTTAGTCAATCAGTCCATGCACATGCCATATTTTTGATTATATTGCAAAAAGTAAGAAATAATTAGCATAATTTATTGTCTGTTATTGTATTAAAAATAATTTTTACTTTTCAAGTATGTCTTATCTAAATAGATCTTTTATTTGACACACATAAATAGCAATAAATTTGCCTTATAGAATTTACTTATGGAGATAACGATAGACTATTCATTATTTTGTTAATTAAAATTTCAATTAATAAATACGGAATATGTTAAGAGCAAGTTACTTCTTGCCACTGACGCTTAGCAAATATGTTTTTAACTTCGAAATTGCATATACGAGAACGTGTCTGCACAAGCATCGACGGGCTATAAAGGAGCGTAGCGGATTGTAGCCCGTGGCTTGCGACGATGGTTATAGGTGAGAGTCTGAGTGTGAAAATTTGTTCTATTTGCGCCGTGCTTTCTAGTGTCTAAACGGAACAAAGTTAGAAATATTGTGAGCGGTAGTGGGAACAAATAGGCAAAGAATTTTGAGACGGAAATCTCACTGTTGTCCAGTAAGCGAAGCCACCTGAAGGTTACACATTTTAAGCGTTTCCATACCATAATTTGAGCCATGTACAGTAGCTGTAATGAAAACTTACTATAGGAAACGTCCCAGCTCTCTCTCTCTCTCTCTCTCTCTCTCTCTCTCTCTCTCTCTCTCTCTCTCTCTCTCTCTCTCTCTCTCTCTCTCTCTCTCTCTCTCTCTCTCTCTCTCTCGATCGATCGATCGATCGATCGATCGATCGATTAAATAAGTATATGTAAGAAACAGTTTCAAAACTTTGTATATTAGGATGAAAAAAAAACCCATGGGCTGCTCTGTTGATATTCATAGGCTCATATTTACATCCCTTCCACGAAGTAGGGGTACTAATATTAGTACTATATGATGATAATGATCTAACCGTAAACCAGATAATCCAACATTGCAGTATCGTCTGACCAGACCTAAAGGTCAAGGCTCACCAAACATATCCGGTAGAGTCCCAGATGGATTGAAAGATTCATGAGTGTTGCTAATAAAAACTTTAATCACACAGATGCACAACTTTTATAATTCGTTTACATTTTGGACCCACCAAATAAACAATATATACTTAATACAGGCTTTCGTTTCGACTCGAAGATCTTGTTGCGTTAGACGTGCACGCATTAAAATTACAACGACGCATCCGACTATCTCTAACGAACGTTGCAAATAGGTTTACATTTATAGTTTATACAAATACATTGCTAACGGACTTACAGAGTGTATTGGTATAGAGGCTGAAGGACACACGGTACTATTTGTATTGAAAAATGGGAACCAGTCTTGAAATGGGTGAACTTTAAATAGAGTATGTACGGGTTTGGCTGACCAGGATTGGTTAATAAATGTATGATATGTTTTAGAAAAAAGAATCTTTTGAGACCTTGTCCTAGTTGAAAATGAATAAAAATAGAGACACTGTTTTGTTGATAGAATGGAATTTCAGTTGTTTAATAGCCTTGAGTTTGGAACACTCCTTACTAAAATTAGCACCTGACTCTTTGGAGTGGAATTGAAAGCACATATTTTAAACATATGCAGGTCCAGAAAATGCCGCGGCTAATATCCATTTCTCTGCACAGAAGCTGACTTACATGTTTCATCTATACTGATAAATATAAGTTTGGTCATGAGCACTCCAAAATTTAAAGGTATTGAATTTTGAATATCATGGTGTTTGCATAGGTTTATAAGAAATGAATTAGTACAGTGATTCCTAAATGCCCCAAGAGTTTTTATTTTATTTTTTTTCGTTTAACCCCTTGACTGATTTTCTGAAGTTTTTACTTGATATGATTAGCTTGAATGACAGAATTCCAAAGAAAAATAAAAATCAATCACACCAGCTGTTGTGCGAGGTGTGGAAGAGAGAGAAAAATTGCTGTGTAACGAAGGCCAAAGCTGGCTCCAAAAATGTGTCCACTGGCTGGGCATGAGAATCTGGAGAGTTTCTTAATGCCAACAAAAGAGCCTTCAACGTGATTTTTTTTTACAGTGGGAGACATAAGTAGAAAATCAATAACTGGGCCTAAAGACAAAAGGTGCATTGCCACTCCGGGTAATGACCTTTCTTATCAGATGGTTTAAATACGGTAGGCGAACAAATATAACTCATCGGTATCGTTATAATGGAAGGCCTGGTTGTTTTTATAGGCAGGTGTTCTCTGAGAAAGAATATATGTAAATTTAATTCTCTCTTCTAAATTAAATTCCTATCTTGATCTTCGTATCAGTTATCCGATCGAAACATCTGGAATACGTGGACTTCAGCTATATTGCAACATAAAACATTTCGGTTTTCAAGGAAAATAAACATGCTGACGTATTTGAGCAATGTTCACAGTGAAACAGTACATTAAAGAGAAATTGTATTCGTAATTAATTCCATCTCAAAATCGATCCGATCAAAATTTAAATTGATTGTATAGACTCTGGGTTAACTCTATTATTTCTTTTGAACTGCGACAGCTTGCCTTATAATAAAGTGATCTAAATTTATATATGTATATGGTTGACAATAAAACTTGTAGAAGGACACACAAAATGGCATAAACCCTCCAAATGGGAAAGCAGTCTACGACTAACGATACAAAATATATGGAACTGTTGAAAAGTCTAGAAAAGGATGAAGATGGAATAGAGAAGGGTTTGGTGGTCCACAAATGGTTAATAATGAAATGTAAACTTGTAGTAACAAATATCTTTTGAGAACTTATCCTATTTGTAACTGAAATATTGACAGATACACGTTTCTATTAATGCAATTCTAGCATTTTTTGCAGATTTGTCTTAGGACCACTCAGTAATGAAACTAGCATCTGATTCATTTGGATTTTTGCAGCTGTTGTTATTTTTGGGTATGAACACCATTTCTCAAATCAGGCCATATATGGAAGAAGAACCAGGGAAAACCCCAGGAAGAACAACCGACCAACGGGAAGCTACTGTTACGCTTTCTCACATCTCTACATTGGCCCAGCAGAGACTCGAGCCCAAATATTTAGTTCTGAAGCGTCTCATAGGACGTGTATGTGTTAGGCAGATTTATGGAATGAATGGGGGTTTTATTAGCAGAGATTTATATGTACAGGGAGACCGATCGTACAAAAGTTACCATATTAACGGAGCACCTTTGTAAATCTAGGTGGGATCCCTGGTATCAGTGTCTGCGAGAATTAGTGAAATCCTTCAGGGGCTTAGCTACCATATTGCAAGAGTATGCAAATCATAGGAGCCAACGAATTATTCGTTTACTCCATAGATTAGGCTGGGAGCCATCTGAAAGATGTGCATAGGGGCCCACATATGGCCCAAAATATTCCAGCTACGCCACTATCCTTGCATATTCAATTTTAGTTCCAGGAACTTCACGCCATGACTATTGTGTATAGCGACGTAATTTTGAAGGCGCATTTACTCATATCAAATTAAAAAGCAATCGCTCTGGTGGCCCATTGGTTAGAGCATTCGCCTAGGATGCAGGAGGTCGTGGGCTCAAACTCTGACGAGTCATACCAAAGACTTATAAATAGAGCACTAACGATAGGCACTCGGCATTAAGAGATTAGTGTTAGGACTGGGTGAGACATCATGCTACATGTCTTCGGCACCTTGCCCCAGTGCTAGACATCAATATAAACTGTCACACTGCAGACATCATAGCGATATGACTGAAAAATTGTTAAAGCTACGTTAAAAATCTAAATCACATACACACACACAGTTATAAAATATATAATTAACATAGATTAAACAAAGTCTATTAAATCCAAATTATTTAATGTTATGCACCTTAAATATCATCAAAAAAAACTTCCGTATTTTTAATCGCTATGAACTTTGACAGTGATGGCCGTGTGGTAAAATGAGCGAAGAAAAGAGTGCGTTGAGCATAATCGCCACCATATAGGGTAATACGAATTGTGACGTTACAGCACGCGACATTAAATCTGGTTTGTATTGGATCATACCTTTAGGCTAGCCTCGTCCAAAACTATCCACTTACGGCAACTTGGAGTTTTGCGGCCTACATTTTATCTCCTCATAATGACATTTCAAAAGAATATGGATTAAAGGTCTATGTAATCAAATTTTAAGAAACGACACCCGTTTTTTAGATAGCCGGTACTGAACTCATACATGACCTGTATGACTTACTTCAATAATACAAATTTAGAACAAACGTAGGAAATGAAAGCATGGGTTACAAAGTTTGTTTGAAAGTGGAGTTAACTTTCAATTGCAAAAGATCCATCGCTATCAAAGCTAATAAACACATAGTAGTAGGACTTATTTCATACAAAAAAAAAATCCATCTTTAACGTCACAGGTGACCCATTTTACTGACACCAACAACAGTGAATACAAGATCAGCTACAGCAACAGAAACAAAATATTTACTACGATGAAGGTGACGAAAGACATACTAACAGTATAATATAATTCATTAAAACGAATTGGGGCAATAATATTTTTTTGTCAACACACTTTCTAAATATTGATTAAACAAGGATCGAACAATAATGTTCTTACGTACACTGTAATTTTTACAAGAGGGTACGGGAGGAAAGGGTCTTTAAACTACAAAAGGTTTTCAATGTCTAGATCAGTTTGAGATAACTGACTGAACAAAGAGACATGTTTTGCCATCTGGATCGGTAATCAAACCGAACCAAAGAACAATAAACATTATGTAGTTCTTGCGGTGGAGAGGTTGGCCAAAACCCAATTTCCCCCCTCTGAGCCTCGGTGGTTGTAGAGCGGAATAAATTGAAGACGCGAGGCATTGTCTGATAAAAGTTTAATGGCGCTGTCCAGGGCCCCTCGGTATATCTTCCGCTTCTTTCATGACCATTTATGGCCCGACCGTACCGTTTCTGAGGCTGGAATTAATAAAACAACTGACCCGTCTATCTCGACACCTCTTTCAACATCACAGAAATTAGATGCGGTATCTTTCTAAAACACAATGTTGTGTTAATTAAAATAAACATGCAGAATTGACGTCACATCTATGTTACATCTAACTAGAAAAACTAGTTACAACATGTCTTTTCGGGCTTGAAGTAAAACATCACCACTCTTAATTACTCCGACTTAAGCAACTGATTGTTTTGTTGTTGTTGAGGGAACTCAACGGATAAAAAGATAAATTCATTATGTATTCAGTCAAGAGTCTTTCGTTCTGGAATTTTACCATGAAAACCAGGAACGTTTGAGTTTTTTTTGTGATATTGAGTAAAGATAGAATGAAAGAAGCTTGGAAAACGAAAGACTAAGTAAAATTCCACTTCACATCAAAATAGGTAAGATCGTTAAAAATTCTTGCCAAGTTTTAGCCTATCATTTTTTTTTTCATCAGCAGTTAATTATTTTGTATACCACGCCACTAAGATTGAATCGAAATATAGTTTTATCTTGTATATACGTCCGTCCGTAAATTGCTCACTCCGTCACACCTTGGTAAACTATTGAATTTAACTCATTTTCTTTTTCTGGAAATAGTCAAAGCCAGAGTAGGGCAACTAGATACTCAGAAGTGTCTTGACCAGTTTCTGACCATAAGTCAATATGACCTAAATTTCGAGTATATATATATATATATAAGTTTTTCAGGCATTGTTAAGTCAGAGTCAAGCAACTTAGTACATAGATGTATCATTGTAGAAGAAAACCTCTATATGAAAAGAAAGTCGATGTCACCTATATTTAACAAGTTTAGTTTTGCGCTTCGATCCGGTTTTCAGGTATTATCAGTTTTCCCTACCCCACCCAAGAGTCATGCAACGCGCTGTATTTATTTACAAAGTCGTTGTGCAAAAAGTAGGTCACTGTGACAAGCACCATTTTAGTAACTTCGTTTAAGTTTAGCGCTTACGTAAGTTTCTCTTTAGAGTTATGAATCCTGGTTGAGAATGATCCCTGGTTAGTTAGAACATATGAGTCATATAATATTCAAGACAAACGAATGAAAATAATTACTTCCGACATCGGTAAAAAAAATGATGCATGAGATTGAAACAAATAAATGTAACAAATAATTACAAACTTATATCTATGAACTTAACGAATGCCATTGAGACAAACCTCGTGCTTTCTGAGACTTGCTTTCTTTTCTATGAAGCCCAGTCTCTCTTTGATTTCCCTAGATATCAAAATACCCGTCCCATGGACAATTTATAACGAGAGAACACTTTTAACTCCCTCAGAGTCAATGCTTCCCCTTCTGCAGAAAAGCCTCGATTGACAAATGTCGCGAGGGAAATTATCTAAACATTGAATTGGGAAATCCACACCGTTCATTTAGCTTAGCCAGTCGGATTAACTTTATCTAACCACCAAAAGTCTAATACGCGGATCAAAGTTAGATTAAAATTTTCTTCCGCCTTTAATCATAACAATTTTTGGAGAAAAAAAAATCATTTTATGGCTGTAATGGTACACACTTTTATAGAATAATTTCAAAGTGTTTTATGTCGTTGTCATCATGACACGTACACATTAAGACTAATATATTGTTAAGCTCTCGTGTTTGGAATCAGGAGTTGATTTTAATTAGGGCTCACTCATTTACCGGTTGGAGCCAGATAAGAATGCATTGTTAACGTAAGGTCATTAGTGGTAAATGACAATGAGTTAACACAAATCAGAAAAATTGATAGTAAGTCGCATACCATTTGAAACAGGTGTTATAAAATAATATTTTCCTAAATAGTTATTAACTCGTTTTGATATGATTCTTCTAACTTCGATTGGAGTGATACATGTTTGTTGCGGTTACAGAACTTAATTTGACTGGCTAAGCTAAAAGAGTGTGCGTATATGTATTCTTGACCGAATTCGTGCCTTTAAAGTAATCTCCCTTGTGAAGTTAGTTCGAGTTTTTCTTCAGAAAGGGGAAGTTGGTTCTGAGATCAGTAGAAACTATTCTTCTCGTGAAATATATCGTCTTAGACAGAAGGGCGTCTGTAAATATGATCCAGAGAATAGTGATACGTGGCTAGGCTTGTACAAAAAATAAAAAACAACAAAGCCAACAAGCGTTGTAAAATTTAATAAAATAATTTATTTCCATAGAAAACAAGATAACAATATGAAAAATGACTTACGGTTTGTGAATCTAATACAAAAATAATCATAGAATGAATAATATACGTCCTATCACTAAAAGTTCTAAACGAATCAAATTTTGAAACCCTACGAAATTCCAAAATGGAAGGCGATGACGTCTTCTGAATACTGTTTTGTGATGTTGTGTCTGCAGTTCTTTGTTGAATTTTATGAACCAAGAATAATATTCCGGTTTTAGAAGTCCAAAGAATTTTCAATAAATGTTTTTGTCCAAGAAATTTTATGAGCACGTGTATTTTCCAGGAATATAGATTATTAAATCCAAAATATAGAACACTTTTTAATCAAGCTGGCATCAACATTAATAACAGCTTCAGCTTTAAAGGTAAAAATTACAATAGACTAAATTCACTACAAAATATCCGTTTTAACCCTCATTTTTAGATCATCTCGTGGGGTCGTGGTCACTTAGTTCAAACAACGCAGTAATGTAATATGTGAATTAGCACGTGGGCTATTTAAGGTTCGATTGTACTGAACAAATCTTACTATAAGATTCAATGCAAACAATATAAAAAGGTAGTTTACAACAGAGCTGACGCAAGCCAAAAATGACCTTGATTACGACCAGTGATTTTCACTCTGTGCTTACCAATTCTGAACCAAGGTCGGGAACTAGGTCAGCTAAAAATACAATTTAGCAATAGTGATTATTTCTAAGAACTGAACTGAATTTTCTTAAAAAATGCAAAATCCAGTGAATAGTTATGTAAAAATATTTTTAAAAAATTAAAAATTAAACTAACACAAGTAATTTAATTACATATACGTAGCAATAGATAGTGGGAATTCTCTAATGAGAATTGAGGGGAAGGCACAAAGGTATTGCCGCGATTGCATACAATGTATTCACTGCATAATATGCAGTTAATTAGTGAATTCATTCGTTTCAGATTCAGACTTTAATCTTTCATTCAGAAGTTAACTTTTTGCATGCATTTTGTCTCAAATGTTATATGATCAACGTATTATTTAAATGAGTTCGAGTTGAGTTGTTTTGCATATAACATAAATTATTTAATTAAGATTTCATAAATTTCTTCTGACACAAATTGTGAAGAGTAAATTATTTGTGCTAAATGAATTGCATTACAAATATGTCATTCTTTCCATGAGGTATGCTAAGAATTGATTTTTCTAGGACTGGAAATGTATATCAAGGAATCGCTAGTTAGCAAAGTAGCCCTCCTTAGGACCAGGGGTGAAGTCCATTAAATGATGTATACTTAAGTTATATAAATTCCTTTAAACCGGTAATGGAGGAAAGTGTGCCAACTGGCATAGTTTAGCTGATAAATTTATAGCCACAGCGGGCAGCAATATTACCTGAGTCCGTTTATTACGTCATCGTCTCAGCAGGAATCCGTGATCGGCTTTCTAGGACAAAAATTCACAATAATAATGTCCGTCTGTCTGTCTGTCTGTTTGTCTGTATGTATGTATGTATGTATGTATGTATGTATGTATGTATGTATGTATGTATGTATGTATGTATGTATGTATGTATGTATGTATGTATGTATGTATGTATGTATGTATGTATGTATGTATGTATGTATGTATGTATGTATGTATATGTATATATATGTATGTATATATATATATATATATATATATATATATATATATATATATATATATATATATATATATATATATATATATATATATATATATGTCTGTATGTATGCATATATGCATGCATGCATGCATGCATGCATGTATGTATGTATGTATGTATGTATGTATGTATGTATGTATGTATGTATGTATGTATGTATGTATGTATGTATGTATGTATGTATGTATGTATGTATGTATGTATGTATGTATGTATGTATGTATGTATGTATGTATGTATGTATGTATGTATGTATGTGTGTGTGTATATATGTATATTTGTATGTATGTATGTGTATGTGTTTGTGCGTGCATACGTGCGTGCATGTGTGTTTCCATTACCAGTATGAAAATCATTTACAATCTTATTGATGTGAAATGACTTAAGAATTCAAAGCATATGTTTTATGTTTTAAAGTGTAGTTTTAGCATCTTATAAATATATGCCAAATAATCCTAGACCAAAGGGAGAACATCGACTGAGATTATGAATATCAGGATTAATGTGGTATAGGGTAAATGGCTACCCTTTGCAAATTAAAGAGTAATGAAAAAAAAAAAGAAAAAATGGGGAAATGAAAGAAAAGACTTAACTTTTCCATATAGCTAGGATTATTAACATTACACGTCCATTTGCAATAAAACTGACACCACTGGATATAAAAATTGATTTATTTTGCTCTTATTATCTGCCCAAGGGCTCTAAATAATTTATGATATATTTGAAAGCCATTTATCAAAAAGATGAGTGTAAAACAGGAGTGCGTTATTCATTTCAAGGTACAATGATCACGATGCCTTTTTGTTTTGTTTTCTACCTTGGAAAGTTTCCCAAATTTTTGTTTGTTTTCCTTGATTATTTTCTTTGATTACTCGCTGTGGTGGCACATAATATTGCAGAAATGTTGCCAGAAAATGTATGCCTCAAATATTTGTAATCTTTATGAGTAAGGAAACAATACCATCCAGTGTTGTTTTGTTTGTTTTTCTTTGTTTTTATATCTCTGTTCTTATACCATAGCCTCATGGAGATGTATCAATCATGTCCGTCAGTCCGTCTTTCCAAGAAAATATCGTTTTATCGTTTTGTACAACTAGTACAATCGTGTATGATGGGTAGCCATGTAATTTGGTAAATATGTGATCAATGAAGATGCGAGAGTCGACAAATCAAATTGATCTCCGATTTATTGTTACACTTAATGCCCATTTCTTATTGAAGCTGAATTCAGTGTATAGAACAATATCGCTAGTGGAGCAAGTCCCGCAGATTTTGTGGGTTTTCTCGTATTGCTATAAAAGTTGGTAAGTAATAAGGTTATCAGCTACAGATGTGAATATTGATAACTCACTTTGTTCGGCCTTTTAAAAAGAGTTATTGCCCTTTTAGAGTTATTGCTCTTTTAGAGTCATTGTACATTTTGTCTAATACCTTAATACCTTTGCAAATTGTATAAGAGAATCAAGTCCCGCAGTTTTTGACTGTCTGACTGACATGACATTTTGGTAAATAATATTCTGTTCATCACCTAAAGATGCAAATATCGATAAATCACGAAATCACGTTGCTATTGCAGTTATTTGTAGTTATTCCCCTTTTTGACCTGAAGCAAACTGCAGTTCACGACATATTCATGTAGGAAACTTGTTTTTCTTATCGCTGTTGAACTTGGTACATACTATGTTCATCCTTTAAAGATTGATATATCGATACTTTTTGTGCTCCCGTAATATTTGTAAAGGTTTGTGGGGAGGTTAGGGGGTTATTTGTTAGTTTGTTTGTTTTTACAATTTTGTGACTTTGACCAAGGACTCGTCTCTATCTTGAGGTGACGGTGGAATGCAATAGAAACTGGATATATATATATATATATATATATATATATATATATATATATATATATATATATATATATATATATATATATATATATATATATATATATATATATATACACGCATGAACAATTTGCTCACAATTGTAGTAGTTAAAAGTCTAACAATAATAATTTCTCAAATACGTAAAAGTGAAAAACTATATTATTTTCCCGGTCTAGGCAGAGCAAAGAAAAGATTCGAAGAAGTATTACAAAATTTAAATCGTAATAGCGAAATTACAGCAGTTTAAGATGAGATTGTCAGATTCTGCATGTATGATGGATGCTGTCTTTTTTCATTCCTATGCAAAATAATAACAAACCATTGCAATATATAGTTAGCTATTTGACTACACAGGACGCTTGCAGATGCTATCTGTGTACTGTTATACAAATGCATGAAAGATGATTCACTATCAAGAGCAATTTTTTCCTTCCATTTTGAACCATACTAAATTCTAAATTATTGTTTAGTCCTTGTGCGTTTTGTGCAATTTAAAAGTCTTTGTAACACATGATTAAACCCGCTTGCAATAAATGAGAAGCGTAGAGCATTATCCAGAAACTGCCAGTTTCTTGAAATCCGATCCTCTCATTACATTATCACTTAAAGCTCTATGCATTACATGAAAAATGTAATTGCAACTCCTAGTGATTCTGTCCACTGATTGATATAATAAATATGGCTATTAAATTTTACAATTTTCAGATAAAACGCATAGAAAGAAATATGACTCAGCTATTCCGCTGTGAAATTTCCGGCATTTCGGAGACAGTGGCTTTTATCTGTCTCATTTCAATCAAGAGTGTGACAGTTTCATTTCAACATCGTTGCAAAAATTTAATCTATTTCCTAAAACACAAAGTTCTGACATGAAAATTTCAATTAAGATTTTATTGCTCGATGTATGGAAAATAAGCCCTGCATTATCATATCTGATCATTCATTCTACAGTTGGCCCTGGTCGTCTGTCATTAAATTGAAACGATAAAATTTTGAGATCCAATGCATGAATAATAGTTACTGACGCAATATTCTATTTATCCTTATTGAGGTCAGCTATTTCCATGGCAACGACCTTTTGTTTTGGACATATACATTGTTTGAAAGGATCTGGTCACATTTTTGGAATAAAAAGGGGGTGGGTGAAATTGGTTAACTATGATTTAGTGTACAAGGTTAGTGGTGGTGAAGAGCTCCTATGTTTAAAACTGGTCAGACATCCCAATCCCCAGAGCTGTTTACATCAAAGATAAATTTTAAGACTCTCCAAACCCATCTGTTAAGAAAATGGCAACATCAAGGAGTGATAGTACCTAAATTTATAGCTCAGCAGCTCTGGGGATTTTAAAAGTCATCCTATCCCAACATAATTATAGATAAATCTATTAGCTTCATAGAAGCTTTTAGGCACTTAAAGTTCATGTAGAAACAGAAACCAAAAGGTACTCTTTAATGACCAGTAACTAGTGACTCATATTTAAGGGTGTCGAGGAAGGTAGAGTTCACGGATACACCACGATGGCTAGTCAAGGTTGATCAAAAGTTAGACATCCAACGCGCACCGTTCTAGTAATTAATCAACACCTAGCCACATACGAATCAAAAATTTAGTTACTGCCACCTAGATAAATATGACGAATCTAAATTTAGTTACTGCCACTTAGAGATTTACATAGTAAAAGATACTCTACCACTGAAAGAGATTTTGGAGAGAATCGTTTATGTTTTGCGAAGTAAATACCCCCCCTCAAAAAATCTGAGAACGATAATGTACATGACTGAGACAATATCGTTAGTGCAAGGAATCTGAGAACGATAATGTACATGACTGAGACAACATCGTTAGTGCAAGGATTCTGAGAACGATAATGTACATGACTGAGACAATATCGTTAGTGCAAGGAAGGTATAATTGTAATTTCCATGAAAACTTTTATATCGTTGAAGTAAAGAATTAATATCGCATGACAGGTTTTTCTTCAGTAAATAGAATGATAAGGTTAAACATTATTCAAGTAAATTTCAGATTTAAAAAAAATAAAAACATTAGGCCTCCAACGGTACTATATTACAATTTTTTTAAAAAAAATATACAGTTGTCGCCTATCAGCTTAAATCGCATGAATGATCACTGTGAATGCTGTATAATTCTCATTGCTGATAAAATCGCATCTCCATTTCCACCAAAGAAACTCGGTTTGTTAACACCTGACATTACTATACAGTATATGTAAAGTTTAATTACCATGATTAAATTAAAAGAAAAAATAAAATAAAATATACCATGCAGTATATGTTCCTCCAAGGAGCTGATTCAGAATAAGTATTTTATTCAGCAAACAGTGTTACATACCTTAAGATTTAAAAACCTAAAGAAATAAGGTAAGACATACAACGTGGAAAAACAGTTGCCACATGTAACCTAACTTTTGACTGCAGATTTGAACTGTTAAAATGAACTCCTAAGCATCGTAAGTTACAACAAAATAGGGCATCGATTATTTGCCGATCAATTGCTGGTGCTTAGTTTCTTTGAAGTATGTCCGAATGGCAGTCCCTTTCAAAAGACAAAGCAAGAATAAGAATTAACTGTTGATTAGTCACACTTGTGTGATGATGATGATGATGATGATGATGATGATGATGATGATGATGATGATGATGATGATGATGATGATGATGATGATGACGATGAAAGAAATCATGACACAAGAGTGACTTTCTTAGTGAGTCGCTCAGTGTCAAGTTTGTCCACTCCCGAATGTCCTCTTCCCACCTCTTTCTCTGCCTGCCTCTATTTGTCCTTCCTTATACAGTGCCTTGCAGGATTGTCTCGGCAAGTCCTGATGATCGTGAGACATGCCCATACCACTGCAGTTTACGTTTTTCACTGTGGTCAGGAGGTCTTCGTGTGGCTCAACGGATTGTCTGATCCTTTTCCGTATATATTCATTGGTGACACGGTCTTTGTATGAGATGCCGAGGATATTTCGAGGATGCCGAAGATATTTCGGAAGCATCTCATCTCTGCGGCCTGTATCCTTTTCTCTAAGGATACAGGGGTAGAGAAATATGAAGATCACCAGTGAGTGCATCAGCCTGACCTTTGAACTGAGTGCGATGTTCTTGTCGCTTCAGATGGGCTTCAGTTTTGTGAGCGCTGATGTTGTCTGCGCAATCCTGGAAAGTACTCCAGGTTTCGTTCCTTCATCTATTACAGTTGCCCCCAAATGCTTGAAGCTGTGGATTATTTTTAGCTTCGTACCAAGGACCTGAGATCAGTGATAATGCCCTTGGTGTCGTTGGTCATCATTTTGGTCTTTTCTGCACTGATTTCTACGTTTGTCGAGGATCTCTACTAAGCTAGCTAGTTCTTGTTCATTTCCTGTTAGTTCATCAATGTCGTTGGTAAAACGTAAGATGGTGACTGTTCTACCTCCGATGATGACTTTATCTTCATGCTTTTCAAGTGCGTTAGCCATGATTTTAAATAGTGTAAGAGAGAGCAGACAGCCTTGTTTGACTCCGACTGTAGTTCTGAACAAGTCCCCTATACTAAAATGGTGGCCTTCTAATAGAGGTGCACTGTTACTGTAATGAGGTTGGCATTAATTTTGTACCGTCTCATGGTTGCCCACAAGGCTGCATGCCATACCCTGTCAAAGGCTTTCTTGAAATCAACGAGGTCGTGGCACAGTTCTTGCTGGTGTTGGAGATACTTCTCACACAATATCCTAAGGTGGAACATCTGCTCTACTGTGTTGTGTCCTGCTCTGAAACCTGCCTTCTCCTCGGCAATAATCTTTGCAGCCTGTGGCTTTAGTCTGTTCGGCATTATCTTCAACATAGCTTTACTTGGATAGCTTAAAATACTGATTGTACATTGGTTTTTACACTGTTGCAAACTGCTTTTGGGGGGAGGGTCATGATAAGTGATTGTATCCACGGCGATGGCCATACTCCTGTTTGACAGATCTTTTTGCAGATCTTTGTGAGATGTTATTCGTTGCTTCTCCCACTCACCCCACTGCTTGGACCAGTTCTGATGGGATGTTGTCCACTCCTGCTGACTTTCTCTTTTTCAACGATCTCGCTGCTGTTTCTACTTCTTCACGTACGATAGGGTGGTTGTCGTTGTTAGTTGCTGTAGGATGATCAGCACCTCTGGACCTGTTGTGGCTCGTTGGTTGTAAAGTTCTGTGCAGTACTCTATCCATCATTTCATAATGTCTTTTTCTTATGTGAGGCAGTTCCGGCTTTGTCCTGTAAGGTTGTAATTCACATTTCTTTTGTGCTTACTAGATCTTGGACCAGTTGGTACGCTTTCATGCCATTGTTCCTTTTCAGATTTCTTTCAATATCCTTGGACTGTTCTTCTATCCAGTTCTCTTTTGCTTTTTCATGCCTTTCTCAACTTCCCAGTTGACTGACTTGTACTGTTCTGCCCATTCTGTATCGTTATTTTTCTTCTTCAGCTATTGTGAATTAAATCCAAAAATAATACACGACTTAAAGACACAAGTCCTAATAATAAAGTCCTAAATAAAATTCAGTTCAAGTACCAAAGAGATTAAAAAGTGTCTGCTATGGTATGCGAAGTGTTGATGTGTCAACAGTCTCTTGTTGAATCACATAAATATTACTCCAGGTTTAAATTCAGTAGAAATTCCAGTGAATGTCTGTATCCAAGAATTTTATCAGAACAGTTTTGTATTTCGAGAGAAAAGAATCACTTGAATTCAATAATTTGAAGAAAATAAAATTTAGCCCCAAGTAGCCACAACATAATACAACATAGAATGTTAGATGTTAATAAACATCTGACATAATCCTCAGTCACAAAATAATATAGTTCTCTGCTTGACCTCAGGTCACAACTGGCAATTTGTTAATAAACAACCATTAACTAATGAAAAAGAAAACATCTAGGATGATCTAATGAACCTTGTTTATTAACCACATAATAACCTATAAAATTCACTTGGGAATCTCCAAAACGCTTACTCTGCTCAACATATTTACACCTTCTTTGTTTACCTGAATAATAATTAGGTTAGTACATATAGAGAATAATGAAGCTGTTATTTGATGTTTACATAAATAAAATTTAAAAAAAATGTAAAATATAGTCAATCAGGTCAAGCAGAAATGACCTCAGTTTTGAACATGATCATGTCCAGCAAACGATGTTACATTACAATAACGTGTAATGAAATAAAAATATTTAAACTAACAGACAAAAAATAAAATTATAATAGAATTATATTACTGCAAAAGTAATTTAAGTAAAATTTACGGGAATTTTCACACTTAAACTTCTCAGAAGGTACACTGAAAAAGCCAGATGAAAAAAAAAAACTGGAATAGAAATTTTAATATCAGTTTCCAATATCAAATACATTTCTGTTATTTGACAATTATCAAAGCAAAACATCTATATTTTTAAACTGTGCTATCGTACCATGCATGTTTCATAAAAGTTTGCTGCATGGGGTTAACGTATGGAAATGATCCCCAATTACCATCTCTTTTCTGCAGATGCGGTGTCCGAAATATTGGCTATTGTATTTCAGTGCCCTTATTTATTCTGTCTTTTTTTTTCAATTTATAATTTCCCATTCTTATTGCAACAGCCTTCCTTTCGTTTCATCTCTCTGAAACATCGCAAATTCATGCACAAGGTAACTCGACGTCTTAAGCAAAAAAACAAAACAAAAAAAAAAAAGACCAAACTAAACATACCTGACAGTTTTACCTTGTCTTATAAGAGAAAACGAGCTAGAAGAATGGTGTTTGCAAAACAATGTTCTTAGGTCAGGGTCAGAAACAATAAACAAGAGGTGCAAGGGGACCAACAATGACTTGTCTCCATGAGACTGTTCTACTAATCAACGTGCAACTGACGGTGTGGATGCACGAACCTGCTGTTTGGTAAAGTCAGCTAATCATAATTTGAAGTAATCAATCAATTGTATGTATGTATGTATGTATGTATGTATGTATGTATGTATGTATGTATGTATGTATGTATGTATGTATGTATGTATGTATGTATGTATGTATGTATGTATGTATGTATGTATGTATGCATGCATGCATGCATGCATGCATGCATGCATGCATGCATGCATGCATGCATGCATGCATGCATGCATGCATGCATGTATGTATGTATGTATGTATGTATGTATGTATGTATGTATGTATGTATGTATGTATGTATGTATGTATGTATGTATGTATGTATGTATGTATGTATGTATGCACACCTTCTATGTACATATATGTTTCTTCTGCATAGCATACTGGGCTCATACCCTATGACTCTCCTTTAAATCTAAAGATGAGATTTTTTATTTCACTTTGAACGTTACGAAATATGATTATATATATATATATATATATATATATATATATATATATATATATATATATATATATATATATATATATATATATATATATATATATATATATATATATATATATATATATATATATATATATCTGTGTGTGTAATGGAAAAAGTATAAAAAGTAGGGTAGGTGCAAGTTATTTTTCAAGAAAATTTGGTTAGGCTACGTCTTTTGACCACTTTGAAAATTAGGAAATATGACTCGTGGTCATATGCAATATGTTAAATTATGCAATTATGTTAAATGTGGTCAAGCTACGTCTTATACTTTATTTCTATTTTTAGACGTTGTAGCTGGTTTTCTTTTTAATAAAATATGTGGATTCAAGAGGAAAATAAATTAATGTCTCATGTTATTCCACATAATTGCTTTAAGCACGAATGGACGTAAACAATGGACCAAACGGACAGATTACCCATTAATTTGTCTGTTGATGTCACCCCTAATATATGGTTGTTGATGTCACCCCGAACTGTTACACGTTACTCGCATAATAAATTCTTTCCTGACAGAAGTTTAAAAAAAAATACAATTCTTTACAAAGCTAAATATCTGCGATATATCATGTAAAGTTCGCAGAACTAAAAGATCAAATCACATTTAGAGTAGCAATGTGAAGGCGCGTAAAATTCACAACAGAGCTGTTACTAGTGTGTGTGTGTATATATATATATATATATATATATATATATATATATATATATATATATATATATATATATATATATATATATATATATATATATATATATATATATATATATATATATATATTAATACTTCCTGCAGAAAAGTTGATATGCTGTATATATTTCTTTTTAGTGACCGAAAATTGAAGGAGGGTGAGAGGACCTGGGATATTGTTAAAAATAATTTTAGGTTCTTGGAGAAGAGAAGAAAAAGCCAGTCTATTGTATTCGTAGCATTTTTTTGAAGTAACCAATAGATTATCTTGCAGTTGAGGCAAAATCTAACTTCGTGTACAAAATCTCCAGGGAGAATTCTGTGTAGACTACATGCTGTAAAGCAATTCATCAAGGAACGCATGTGTGAAGACACAATGTATTAAGTCTGGACCTCTGCGGTGGCTACCAACTAATTTAACCATCGTGCTATGTTTATATTGTCTTGTCTTCTCCAAGAGTCACGGGTTCGGTACCCGCCCATCCCAAGGAAAGGCACTTAACTCTCATTTCCTCGGTGAGATGTGACGAAAAATGCCTTACAAATACAATTCAAACAAAAAAACGAAAAGCATCCAACTGTCTCCAACTTAGACATCAACCACTACATTTTCTGGTTGTGAAGTGGTGGTGGTGGCTGGGCGGGTGGAATCGGGACTATTTGTGAAGACAAAAATTTCCTTCAAAAAATTTTTATTTTAATGTGTAAAAAAAACCCACTAAATAATTTCATTATATTGATAGACAATAATTATCTTGAGGAAAAAGGTAAAAGGAAAATAATAGCACACACCCTCACAGCCGGTCCCTTTCATCGAATATGAGAGTACTGTTTCCATTCATTTTGCTTCTGTTCGTATAGTATATAGATGTTTCCACCTTGGAAATATTTTGCATATATAACCCATACATGGGCATCCGCAGAAATGTTTTTTTTTTTTTTTGTGGCAGTGAGGTTGTATATATAGTTGTAGTTATATAGTTATATGTAGTTACATATAATTATATAGTTGTATATGTATATATGGTTAGAAAGTCTGCCTCGGATTTTGAAGGTCGCTGGTTATAATCCCTGCCGAGCCTTACCAAAGACATAAAAGATGGAATTATCAGCTACCTGGCTCAGTGCTAAACATTAAGAGGTTAGTGCTAGGACTGGTCGAACTGCTGTGCTGTCAGGATAATGTCTGCAGTATGGTGCCCCAGGGCTATAAGCTAGCTCCCACACTGCAGACATCGTGGTGATATGACTGAAAAACTTTTAAAGCTACGTTAAATCTCTCTCTCTCTCTCTCTCTCTCTCTCTCTCTCTCTCTCTCTCTCTCTCTCTCTCTCTCTCTCTCTCTCTCTCTCTCTCTCTCTCTCTCTCTCTCTCTCTCTCTCTCTCGCACGATGTTTTTATTTTTGAAAAAGTCGGAAAGGATGGCACACTGCTTGAATGCAAAGTACCTTTGATCAAATAAAGTTTTAAATGTAATAATGCAACCGTAAAAACCTTAATCACAATTAAATCAAATATTTTAATTAGATATGATAGCTTATATTTAAATCAAAGCATGATTAAAAATGGTTCAGAGAAATAAATCTCAGTTTAACAAGAATTTTCAATTACGAAGGTGTCATTTTGTCCAAGCTTCACTATGCGTCATTATGATTATTTCAGACAGACAAGTTCGGATCATGATACCGTTGCTCATCTCAATATTGACTGTAGAATAGTAGCTTCCAATATATATATATATATATATATATATATATATATATTTATATATATATATATATATATATATATATATATATATATATAAATATATATATATATATATATATAAAAAAAAATATATAAAAAAATATATATATATATATTATTTTATATAAATATATATATATATATATATATATATATATATATATATACACACACACACCACATACAATATTTCTTATATATATATATATATATATATATATATATATATATGTGTGTGTGTTTATATATATATATATATATATATATATATATATATATATATATATATATATATATATATATATATATATATATATATATATATATATATATATATATATATATATATATATATACACACAACATGTACAATAGTTCTTGCCAATTTCTATTCCGATCCGAATATTTTAAAATGTCCCCAAGGTAATCCCGTAATACGACTTTCCAATTAGAAATTGATATTGACACGCAAGATTGATTAGTTGATCTAAAAATGTGACGCATGATCGTTTTAGCCTGCCATTTCACGAGACCACGACAATCAAAATGCTGTTTGGAATTCATGATATCTTTATTTTAACTGGCGTGAATTGAATTAAAACTGACAAAATCGAGAAACGTGTTTTAATACCACGATGCGTCTACTGGTTCAGAACACACGTGAGCTATTTTGACGGACTACTGGCCCATTTAAAACAAAGCTAAATTTAAATACGAAGAAAAATAATAAAAACACCAACAACTGTGGACCATTTGAAAATTTAGGGGACTACAAGGAAAATCTTATTTGTCAAGTATTGCTTAGTATTACTAATGGAGAGGGATGGACGGGTACCCTGCTCGACCATCTAGACGGCCTGGTTTTTGCACTACCGAGAAATACCCAACCCGGCATAGTTATTAGATAAAAATTATATCGCGCCGGGTCGGCTTCTTCATCCCATCATCAATATTCTTCTGGATTTTGTAATAATTTTATTTTTTTAAACCCACCCTAAACTGCTGCTATGTGGTTGACAAAAATTGGTAGGTGATAAAGGTTGGTAGGACAACCAAACAAAATGAGATTGGAGAAACCCGACCAGGCCGGGTACGCGACATAATCTCCCTATCTGTCCATCCCTAGAGTATAGATTAAAAATATTACTGACACTGGGATTTTAAATAATAATAATAATAATAATAATAATAATAATAATAATAATAATAATAATAATAATAATAATAATAATAATAATAATAATAATAATAATAATAATAATAATAATATCATGTGACAATTTGAAATTGGAATTATTAAATACAAACAAACACGTATAGTTGAAATAAACTTGTAGCCGACATAAATCACAAAATATACAAAGTTTTAGCATAATTTAATCAAGGAATACCGTTTATTCAGCAATTAAATGTTACATAAAAAAAACTTCGGTGAATCGCTAATTAAAACAATAACATATATAGAGTGTAGAATCTCTTCGCATGATATATATTTTTAAAGGCAAATTTATCGATTTGAATGTATTATATCTCAATGTGATTAACACAGATACATTACTACATCGAGTTTAAAAAAGTTACTCCATTTTAGAATATTTAGGACAGCGATATCTCATAAATTTAGATTGCACTTACCATGATTCAGATTGTGTTATTTGTCAAAATAACGACCGTATATCTACGAAAATGGAGAGATTTTAATTTCTATTACCACGTTTCATGCGCGGATTAACACTGTTGGGGTGGGATAATGTAGATACGTCACAGAGCGGGATGTATCCGACAGATGGCATAGCGTAACATCTTTAAACAAAATATTATTATTGTTGTGAGTGTACTTGAACGGATTTTTTTTTAAAAAAATGATATATTTTGTCTGTTTCTGACGTTGATTTTTGTGTGGCCTTGGCATGGCAGCGGTGTTGCTTGGTAGCAGAAGCTGCATCCAGTTTTCGAGTGTCACTTAATTACGGTTTGCAAAATAACACTGATCAAAGTCCGATGTGTACCTCGTTTCGAAACACATTTGTAATGTGAGTTAAAATTGTTACGTAAAAATTATATGGCTATGTTCAATCACGATTATTTGGCGACATCTTTTTTTTTTTTCAAACATCTAATTCACAGAGCACTTCATACTTGGCAGATAACATCTTAATAATGAAGTACATCACACGTAAAGCAATTAGCACGTTAGTTACAAAGTACGTCATACTTAGGCAGGGAATAACAAATTTACAAATTCCTTCATAAATAAGCAAGGAACAGTTTCACCACAGAGTAGGCAGCCAACATATAAATTCACAGAGTACATACACTATACCTAGCCAGGGAACGTCTTAATCACATAATTCCTGACTTTTACACAGAGTAAATTATACTTCGACTGGGAATATCTTAATTACAGAGTACATCATATTTAGGCAAGAAACATCTTAGTTAAGAAGTACATAGCACTTAGACAGGAAACATCTTAATCACCGAGAAGGAATCAATAATTGTATCACACTTCAGCAGGGAACATTTTAATCTCAGAGAACATCAATCTTAGGCAGGGAACATCGTAATTGAAGGAGTACAGAGCACTGACAAGGAACATCTTAATCACAGAGTACATCATCCTAAGGCTGGGACTATCTAAATTGACCTATCCCCACTTGTCAGTCAGGCTGATCAATTGACCAATCAGTGAGCGCAAATTAGACACACATCCAGGCATTGCTTACGTCCGCCATTTTCCTCCGACAAGCAGCTTGTGGCGATAATGAATTGATTATGATAAGTAGGTACAACTTTTGAACGATTTGTTGATTTATCAATCAGTAAGGTTGAAAGGAAGTCAGTGTGAGCCTTATAATTCGGACTGTCGATATTCAGATTGTCTAAATAGAGGAATTAGAGGTATTCCTTTTGCCGAAACGTAGATAAAACTTAGATGGATAAAGACTTTTTTTTGTGGTCCCGTGTTTAATCAGCTGAATATAGAAGCAGTAGATGGCAATTACAACACGTTTGATTGCATAAAATTATGTAGAAAAGCATGTCCCGTCCATGGCTTGAAGAGGAAAACAATAGAATTGAAACAATTGAACAATAGATGTTAAAATAAACCTATTTAGAATACGGGTGGAGAACCTTCTTTGATGTATGTTATTTTTTCTTGTATAGGAAGCACTGAAGCCCAAATTGCATTTATTTTAAAGTATGAAAATCTACTCAGTAATGATGGCTTGTCGTAAAAACAATGATTTATCGTCTCGATCTTTCAGACACTTGAATGGCTCTTTACTTTCTCATTGGACTGTAGGTAGGGTAGGAATAAAAAAATGTTATAATAAATTAAATACAAGCACAATGGTTTCAGATCATTATGTGCCAATATATTAAGTACGCATTTACATGTTTACATCAACAGACATCATTGATCAAAATTCCATGGGCGAACATAGTAGAACTTTAAAATTATTATTTTCAATATTATACTTCTAAACAGTACATATTTGCGATCTTTAAAATAAAAATTCTTTTACTTCCAAGGCAGCATGAACATAAGCCAGATAAAATTAGTAAAGATAAGATTATGTGCTGAATACATTAGCATCTTTTGGAGAAAATTTCCTTACATGAAAAAGTTATCGAGCAGCTTTGAAATTTAATTTTATTACTTACTGAAAAAAAACCCTACAATTATTACTATACGACTTTAAACAACAAATATAAATATTTTCTACTGCAGTATAATTATTTCAACTTTGAAATTTTACATTTTTTGAGAATAATACTAATCATTTTCAAAAAACATATCACTTAAGCTGAAATACGTATTTGCCAAACACTGCATATTTATCGGAAGTTAGCAGGACCTCAGGTCACGTGCTTTGGTAGGCGGAGCGATCTGTCATCTCACTTTAGTACGTCTTCCTTAGGCAGGAAACATTAATCACAGTTAATCGTGCAGAGAGAACTAGGTGAGAGGAAAGTGACACAACTAATAATAGAGGAGACTTAAAAGTAGTGGTCAAGCCTCTGACACTTTGAAATGAAAGATTTCAAGGACTGGTCCAGCCTCGGACACTTTCAGGTGAAAAATTTATATATGTTACGTCAGATTTTCTTACGAGCTACTGACATCTTCTAGTAAGAAATAATGCTCCCGACAAGCAAATGTTAGATTATGGTAAACCGTTGTTCTCTAAAGGTTACCAACACTTGTGCATTTTCGGGATTTACGTTTCAGTTTTGTTAATGGTATGCTCTTCACTCAAAATATCAAATAAAAATAAAATATTACAGTGTACATATGTTAATACGAAGTACAGTGGGAGCTCAAAAGACTTTTAACCGAAATTAACCGAAATTAATACTTAAAGAAATGTTGCATACATACATACATACATACATACATACATACATACATACATACATACATACATACATACATACATACATACATACATACATACATACATACATACATACATACATACATAAGTGCTTGATACATGTCTACACTTACATAAACTCGTAACGTTCATCACTTTAGTAACTCTCTCTCTCTCTCACATGCACACATTATATATATATATATATATATATATATATATATATATATATATATATATATATATAGATATATATATATATATATATATATATATATATATATATATATGCGCACGCACACACACATTTGCTTCTTTGGACTAACCATTAAGAAGGTTTATAGATACAGGGCCTAAAAACCTTACATAAACGTTAAAAACAATGTGTGATTTCACGATGATACCGCAAAGATAAGTATCACTTCGAAAACTGAGAATGCCAATCGGATACTAAGGTTACAAATAATAAATGCATTAGGCGGATATTTTTTTTATCCTGGAGTTTTATCCGAGATTTCCCAATATTTTTATAATACAATACTTCTTAAAACGGGCATTTTATTGTATAACTACGAAAGCACTGCCAACATATATCAATAGGAAGGATATGTGTTTTGTATTTTATCCTTTTGGATGGGGGGTTATTCCATTTTTGTTTGCAGCATATGATACATGACAATCTGTATACTTCAAGGAGGAAGAACCCAGGAAAAAAAATGTCCTGAATATCTAATGAAAAGGCACGCTTTCTTACATACCCATGTTATCCCACAGGGGCTCGTATCGTTGCTTACAATTTACCCGTCATACACGTACTATATAATAACTACAGGGGTGGATACTTCTCTCCTTTCTCGCGTGACCTATTTAAGAATAAACGCTGATATATTTCAAGCTGAACTTTGTAAAGCTTAAAAACTTTGATACTGATGTGTTTAGGCATTCAGCTGAGTATCTCTTTAAGAAATGCCATACCATTTATCCATGCTACCGCTCTACATGGCACTGGTTACGCCCGATTAATAAACAAGTAAAAACCCCGCTGAATGGAATACTGTCCTCTCCCTGGTTAAAAGAAAATTACATCCTGCATTTATTTATAGCTTATTTTCAGTTGGCCAAGGAGAAGGCTTTATTCTATACGGCGTGTTGTTCTTGCACTTTAGGCAGGCGCGATAGATTTAGACCACTGGGTCACCCGGAGCCTAGGACCACATGGCCACCTGGTGACCTATTTTAGACGGAAAAGAAAAATAGGATCATCTTGACAACGTCACCATTGAAAGTTATCGGTACACAGTGCTATTTGGTAAAACCTTGTTATATTTGGCATCTAAAAAGTTCTTCCAGAAGGTAAATGTGTGTTTGTGTGTGTGCGTGCGTGTGTGTGTGCGTGTGTGTGTGATTTAGATTTTTAACGTAGCTTTTTCATTTTTTCAGTAATATCACTACGATGTCCACAGTGTGACAGTTTATAGTGATGTCTAGCACTGGGGCATCATGCCGCATACATGTGGCATTATGTCCCTCCCAGTCACATTATTCTGACACCAGGCCAACCAGTCCTGACACTAACATCTTAATGATGAGCGCCAAGCGAGGCAGCTGTCAGTAAACTTTTTTATGTATTTAGTACGGCCCGCGACCTCCCGCATCCGAGACGGGCGCTCTAACCACTAGGCCACCCGAGCGGTCCAGTTGTTGGTGTTTTACTGCAGAGCAAAATGCTGTTGGTGTTTTACTGCACAGCAAAATATAAAGGTTATTCAGTACCGAGGCAAATTGCTCAAGGCCACACCTTGGACACATCAGGTGGACGAACCGGTCTGATTAGAACCCTCAACTTCAGGCGCGAGAACTGCACACTAACGGTTGTGTCACCTTGCTCCTCCAAATAAAGAACATGTTTACTTTATATCATTAATTAAATGGAATATATGAAAGTAGCATTTCAGACAAACAAAAATTGCATTATCTACTTAGTGATCCTATCCAGCCTGGTTTTGAAAAGAACAAAAACAAGCAACGTCATCCGCTTTAACGATAAAATAGCTTTCCAGCATCAAATCGATTTTTTTTCCCTCTAATCTCATAATAAATGGAAAGGATTGGGGTTCTCATTAAACAAAGGCTGTAAATGTCATACAAATATTGCTATTCTTCTAGGGTAGACATTAATGTATAAAGCACCAACAGTAGAAAGCGTTTGTAAATCCCTTTAAATAACTTACAAACATTGGGATTATCAAAGTCATGTAATATTTAATCAAGGAATTGAGTTCCAACGATCAATTTTCACCAGGGACACTGTAGACTACTTAACAATGATGACTGTTCATTTATTTTGTCGTTGTTGTTGTTGGTGGTGGAGGTTGTGTTTTTGTTAATTTAATCTACTCAGTTAACGCATTGTTAGCCATATATTGCCGAGGAAATGGGAGCAAAGAGCCTTTTCCAATGACACACTTAGGGAACTGACTCAGGTTGTTTGGGCGTGTATCGAACCTGCTACCCTTGAATGAAGACTGATTTTCAGTATTCAAAATCTTTTGCGTCATAAATTTCACATTAAAATAGATTGCAATATTGAGCATCATAAAAGATAGTCATGGACGAGCTCATTTCTATACAAGACCTAAAAATTGTACAGAAGGATACCGTGCATATTTTATCCACATTAAAGAGGTGATCTTTAAACTAAGATTTTGTTCTTAGAGTAATAAGCAGAAGAGTTCCAAGTTAGAGTACATAACTCTTTTGATGAAAACTCTTTTTCATCATGTCAGTTTTGGAATGTAACATTCTAACATACTCTTTTTTTAAAAAAAAACTAGAAATGTTAATAGATTTTGCCAGTGAGATCACATTCAATAAATACAGTGAAGTGTTTAAAATGTACACGGATATATGCGACCGTGTGACTTTTCTTAGTCTTGCTTTCTAGACAAACGTTATTTGACTATTACTATTATTGTTAAGAATATGGCGGTCGTCTTTCCGATAAACATTAGGAAAAAACGGGCTATCACTAAAACGCACAGTAGCGGTTACATGTGTGGGAATATAGCCCGTTTACCCTAAATAGAATTCTCCGAATGTTAATCTAGAAAAGTACACCCGTTTCGCCTCGTTTCAGAGACACTATCCTACATTAAAATTCGTCGTCTTCGCATTTAAACACTGGGTAGCATGCCGTAGTGCCGACAGTCCCGTTTACCTTTTTGTTGCCGCTAGGTATGGATTTTACAATCCAATCCGGAACAAACGTGGTTTAATTATCAACCTATAGGTTACATATTCTCATCTCTGTACATAAGTTTAAGTACAATTTGTGCATCAAGTGGTCATACTTTAATTGGATTTAAAAAATGAAATGTTATTTTTTCCGCTGTATCCAATACTACATCTGTTTTCAATACCTACTGCGGAATCTACACGCTTCTCGGGTGGAAACGTTATAATCAATCTAATCAAAATCCATGTATATGGCCCCCTAAATTACTATTAAAAAAAATCAGGGTCATGGTGTACTGACCAATAACAATTATTTTGTAAAAAGTATTACATAGTTAATATTTCTCAATGAGTGTGTATTAAACATTCAGGTCGTTATTAGTTTGTAAACATTACAAGAATCTGAGTCAAGGATATTAAATATTTCATTTAGAAGTTCCTAAACTTGTTGACAACTTTGAATGTTTTTATAGAGCAGACTGACCTACATCTTGGCTCTTTTATTGTGTCTTAGCTTTTTGTATAATGTTGTTAACTTGAAATATTACTCATTCTTTGTTTAAAATCTGAAGTAGAATCAGTCTTTTTTCAGTTTGTTTTTTTTTAAATTTAGATCAGTTTACATATTTAAATTATTATTCACTGAAATTAGAAAGAGCACAATAATACTTTTGGATTAGAACATTAATTTAAATTACAGTGAATTCAGAGAATGGCATTTTATTAGATATGCACATTAACATATTTAATATTCGAATTTATTTCGAATGCCGCTTGAATTAAAGTAGAATTTCACATATTTGTACTTGTAATATAACTTTTGTGATTGTCTGGGATTTAATTCACAATACTGAAAGTTATTGTTAAATTTTCACCTTCAATCTAGGCCAATAAATCATCTATTAAATTTTGCACATTCTGTTGGTTTCCGCCCTTCTCTGATACCTAATTTAAGACCCTGGAATCGTAACAATATGTTTGTGTGTGCACAGTTAGAATATATTGTTTTCATGTATTTTTATTCATTTACTGCGAGCTTTCACATACAATTTTAGTTCTCAGTTTCTATACAAAGATACCAGACTCTGATGCTTTAAAAAAAAAAAGGCTGGTTAATTCTGTTTTGTCCTTTGTGTATATAGAGACAAAGAGAGCTTTGAAGTGTGACCACTTTTTTCAGGCATAAAACTGACTTTTCGAGATAATGTGTTTCTCGAAAAAAGGCTGTCTTTTCCAAAGACGCTGAAGTTTACCTCATGCAAATACACTGAATATAACCAGGTATAATAGTCCGAATGCATGATGCAACAACGTCGAATTCGACTCCCATCGAAAAGTGCTAGGAAAGTTCCAGATGGCTGTTAGAAGGACGCAGTCAGAACAGCTTGTCTTTTTCGTCAAAACGAGAAAAAAACCGCAAATGTTATTCATCACCATTGAGAACTATATTATGAACCACGTCCGCTCACATGGAAAAATTTGGTAGCGGGAGGATGAAACAGTCATAATCGGAACATTCGGCCTTTGGTGTCGTAACATATGGTCATAGAACACAATTAATTTAACTATATATTCTCTACATTTGTTTCTGAGTACTAAACTTTCCACTTCGTGACAAAAGTTCAACGGCATGTTTTTGAGAGGCTAGATTGTAAACAGAGCACCATACGATGGAAAACAGACTTCACTTCCGGATCATCACCAATGCCTTATTACTCAATGTGTACTGCCGCCGAAATACACACAGACAACCACACCGTAAGCTCATATTCTCAAGAATAAACAATTAACTTTAAATCCCTTTTAAAAAATGCACGAATAAGACTTTTATATCACCAACAAAATCAGAGGAAAAAATTTCCAAAGATAGATTAAAGATATATCTTCGGGAGTTCTGAACTGTAAGTACTAATTGTGACCCGATTTCATTGTGGCTAACATGTAGATAAAGGTCGCCCACTGTTACTTCCGTATGGATTGGACGGCTTAAAGATTGGCATTAAGATGAGGGTTTAGTGCTAAAGTCTTATTATCTAGCCTATGGGTGAATCCTACATGCACTAATTTTACCCGACAAAATATCGTAGGCTCGTGACTAGTGTAATCTATATCCTGACTGGCTAATAGGTACCTTAATGCACATAACAGTGACGCCATTTTATAACGACTAGACCTAACCACTTCTAAACTGTCTTGACTGGTTTGAAGTCTCACATTGGCGAGATGCATTATGGGTTCAAAGGAAAAACATGGCATTTGATCGTTATATGAGGTCTCACAATCACCGAAAGTGTGACGTTGTTGTTGTTATGGTGTTTAATACCATTTTTCAGCACAAGAAAGGTTAAACATCAGTGGCGTCACTAGTGGGTGCGGTGGTAGTGGGTTGTGGACTGCACCTGGTGACACCATCAGCGGGGGTGACACCAAAATGACCATCTATACATTTTTTTAATTTTTGTTCAGGAAGGAGGTCCATGGGGGTGACACCATGAGTTGTCGCACATAACTATCTATACCATGTTTGAATTTTGTTAGTAGAAAGGGTTTCGATGGGAGTGTCAGCATGAGTTATCGCATATCTTAGTCTATACAATATTTGAATTTTTGTGCGGGATGAGTTACCGCACTGGGTGACGCCACTAATATACCTAGCGGCCAGTATAACTTGGGTAGGAAGAACTCGGGTTGGGAAGAACCAACGACAAATGGGAAGCTATTGGCAAGCTTACTCACATACCCACCTTGGACGAGTCCGAGATTCTAACCCACGCAGTCAGGAGTGAGATGACAGTGATCTTTAAAGGTGAGCGCTTGAGACCACACGGGGCCTCAAATCAAGGTCGACAGGAGGGGAGTGCAAGCAAAGATATATCCCTGGAGCCCGGATCCATAAGTAGGCTCAGGCCGAGCAACAATTTTAAATTTTATAAAAAAAAAAAAAACAATTTTGTTTGAACATGTGAATAATTCCTAGCACCACTACTATTCGTTAAAACTATTTTTTAATGTAAATGACCATATATTAATGCAACAATAAAATCTTTGATTTTGATAGGATTACTAGAAATAAACATTTTCCGAAAAATATTAATTTTCAAAGACATAAATGTTCCAATGTAATTATAGACAGTTTTCAGTGTATATCTTAAAAGTTAACTGAGACAATATCAGGGAGATGGTTTGCGATACTTTGACATTTAAATCTCATTTAATATTTATAACTTCCATGTGTCATTGTTGCTTCATTTCCATTGATACAATGAATAATTGATTTTGTTATTGACAAATGAAATAAGTTATAGATAATAACTTATAATAGTACGTATATCTCACCAATCAATATCTGAATTAATACGTATAATTCTTTTACAGCAGCAACACTTCCTGTATTTTACTTGTATTTTATTTCAACTTCTTAAAAAACAAATTTGGATGGCACTTATATAGGCATAGGTATTGCGTCACATCCTGTGCATAATGACACGGGCCTAATGACACGGACCTAATGACACGGGCCTAATGACACGGACTCGAAAACTGAAGATCATGAATCTGACTTAGAAAATGTTTTCGAAGTTATTACATCGATCCGTCAATTTTTTTTTTATTTTTTTATTTGTCGTTATGATAAGATTTGGTGAGTTCTTCTGTGTAATTGGTCAGCAGCAACTCCGTCTTTTTTAGGGGGAGGGTTCAGGAGTTGATTTTCATATCGCACTATGAATTTGTCTGTGTATTAAAATTATGACACAAATATATGTATGTATTGTATTTACTTGGCCGTAATCGTCAATGTATAATTACTTCGCCGACATGGTAATTACCCTAGATACTCATTATCATTATTGCTTGTTTTTTTTTTTTTTTTTTTTTATTAGGCTTTATTCTTCTTTCTCCCCTTAAGCTGACACGATAACATTGCAGATGAAACATCTCATACAGGCAGACCTAACGAGTGTAAACATCTCAACGAGCATAACTATGACAGATGATGCCCTAGAAAGGACGACAACAAGAATTTATTACTGTACCAAACATGAGAAAATATCGAGAGAAAAAAATGCCATGCATCCTAAGATTTTCCATCCAGGCTGCCTTCTGGTAGGTAAAGTCGTTGAGCATCACTGGTCTAATAATGTTCAGTCATCCAATAACGTAAAAAAAAAAATTGTCAAAATAAACCAGCAATAGCAGACAATAATGGCAGACGATACAAAATTAAAATCCTCACAAAATAAGGAGTTCTCCAGCACAGTAACATGCGAAAAATTGAGTATTTCCAGCAGCAATATCAAATGCAAAATATTGACTGTGATGTATTTATTATTATTATTATGCCAAAGTTGTTCAATCCAGTTCGTGTAGGGGATCGAAACTGTAAACACACACACACACACACACATATATATACACACACACACACACACACACACACACACACATATATATATATATATATATATATATATATATATATATATATATATATATATATATATATATATATATATATATATATATATATATATATATATATATATTCATGTTATATGCACGTTAATTCAATAAATTTTCTTAATTAGTGTGTCTGATTTTTGAAATCCTAAAATTTTCTCAGCAATATAAAATACATGGCCCTTTATATTTGCACTGAAACATTCACGTGTCCAAAGTCACAACAAAATAAACTATATGAAATTATATTAAAAATATCAAAAGTTTTATTCCCAAGATTATTTTGGTTGGTTTTGTAATTGCTTATATATATACTACTTAAAATAAGACCGAGAGAAAAGAACGGTGTAGCAAAATTATATTAGCGGGAAATATTTCAGTTAAGAGGGAGGCAGGTGACTTGACTGGGTGGAAACTTTGTGGGAGTTGCTCCATTTACAACGAAGGCGTGTGCACTAAACATGACAGGCTACAAACGAAGGAATGGTGTAAAAAATACATCATTTTTTTCACATTTATAATTTCCTAGCGTTTCATCTTGTACGAATGGCCGAATTAACCCACAGGCTAATAAGGTTAAAAGACTTGACATTTTGTAGCCCCTCCATTCCATATTGAACTAACAGCTGAGCTACCTTCCTTCCTATTAGTCTTAGAACCCACGATAACCTGAACTTGACTTTAATTATTCTCCAGGAAGTAGTTTAAAAGATTATTGACTTTAATTATTCTCCAGGAAGTAATTTAAAAGATTGTTGACTTTAATTATTCTCCAGGAAGTAGTTTAAAAGATTATTGGTTCTATAATAGAATAGTTTATTTACATCTATTTTAAGAGATTATAGGTCATATAATAGAATCGTCTATTTAAATCTAGTTTGATAGATTATCGGTCATGTAATAGAATAGTCTATTTACCTCTAGTTTGAGATAGTATCGGTTATATAAGAGAATCGTCTGTGTAAATCAAGTTTAAGAGATTATCGGTTCTATGACGGAATCGTCTGTTTAAATCTAGTTTAAGAGATTATCAGTTCAATAATACAATCGTCTATTTTAAATCAAGTTTGAGAGCTTATCGGTTCTATAATAGAATCGTCTGTTCAAATAAAGTTTGAGAGATCATTGGTACTTTAAGAGATTATTGGCTCTACATTATAATCGTCTATTTTTATCTGTCTTTTACCAGTTATGAAATTAATATAATTCGGTTATTGCCTATATTTTCATCTAGTTGATTTATGTTATATTAACCACTTAAAAACAAAATGTTAGCCTAAATATTGATACATTTCAACATTTCAAATGTTTATTTATATGTTTTTATATTTTATTTTAGACATGTATGCAGTATTAGAAATCACGTCAATTTGGTAAGGAGTGCTAGAAATACTAACGAACATACACTGTAGGTAAAACAAAATTTCAGCAACCAATGAAATACTCTGGATACGTATGTAGAAACATTAATCCTTGGCTTTGTAGCTTGTTCAACTAACTTGTCTCCTAAAAAGCATATATCTCAGAATTCGGATTTATAAAAAAAGCAGTAGTTTTGTTGTTTGGTTTTTTTAAATAGTGGTTGCATGTTATTAAATGTCCTGTATTTTAGTTCAATTTGTGGGAACCATTTCCACAGAATGTACATTATATGTCTACCCACACCTGGCCTCCTTTAGAGCCGCGAGATTATTTAAGGGTAAGGAGATACAGAGCTGTTACTTAACAGATTGACGTATTAGAAAGGTGTAATATACAAGTGGTTTAGGCCCTATAGATTGACGGACACGTCAGAAACAAATATTTCATTAACCTACGTAAAATCTACTATTCTGAAATAGATACTAGGGTGAAGGGTTGTCGCCTATGAAACATGCTAGGATGACAGGTGACAGTTTCGTAAATTGGCCACTGTCAAGTTTCTTAACTTAAGAATATGCTACGACGTTTCGAGCTACTATTGCATAATAACTAAAGATATTGGTATTTCGTGTTTGTGATGTTCTTGAAATTGATGCGAGTTATGTGCACCTTTTTGACCTCACTCGTATATATTAATTTGTATTAATTTTTTATGAGGCAGGCGAACGCAATATAAAATTTGTGCATTCAAAGCCATCCTTTGCCCACTATGGTGTGTGTTGGATGACTTTTATTCTAATATTTATTACCATCATAGCCGTTAGCTAAATGATCCAAATGTCCCACCTATTGATAAAAACACAAACCAAATACTCCTGAAGCGGAACGTTTAATCGTCTAAAATTGTACTAATGACTCTACTTGTCATCTGACAAAGCAAGACCGGGTTCGGCCAATATGGGTATGTGAGAAAGCTTGCCAGTAGCTTCTCGTTGGTCGGTGGTTCTTTGTGGGGGTTTTCCGAGTTCTTCCTCCACCATTTATACTGGCCGCCATTTATAGTCACTCTTATGCTGAAAAATGGCATTGAACCTTACAACAACTACAACAAAGCAAGACACTGTTTCTTCGATGTTCATATATACTGTGTTAGTCAAATGAGAAAAATATCAAATGATCGACTGTTATTGTTAGATATTGTAGTAGCAAATCTTTATGTTGTTACATTTTACCTTTATTAAAACCGTTATCTACATTTATAGATCGATATCTGCCATTACATAATGTACCGGCAGATCTGTGTATATGCAGATTTTTAATAGTAACATATAAAACAAACAATATAGACCCTGATTTCATGGTGCATTATGCGACGGCAGATCGTGGTATATGGTTTTGCAGCTGTATTTGTCTTATAAGCTAGTACAGAGATGATAAGAAAAAGTACAAAATTCTTTTAGTATTATTGTTGAAACGAAAAATTAATTGCAATAGATTTTTCCAGTCTTTCGATATTGCTAATCCAGTTTTGAACATAACCTGTAAATTATCGATTTCCCCATAAACTTTCTTTAGAAAACCATTATTACTGTATAAGTGGAAAACAATTGCCTCCAGAATGCAAGTCACAAATGGCAAGTTCCTGAGTTGCAGATTTTTTATTGGCCTACAAGACATCAAACGATAGTGAAAAATCAGTAAAGTACTGTAGCTTTCATCTTACAATTTCAACTTTCGATTAGAGACTCTACGTCAGTACAACTAGACAGGTAAGCGATACCGTATACATCCGTTTATAACACAAATCCAAATGATGTGATCATTGTCTAAGATCTGTCCTTGCATACTGACCTGGCAGATCTGTCTGTGCTGTTCGTTTGAAAAAAATTAAAACTGATTGCGTGGACCCTGATTTGAAAAGGCATTATGCCGGACACAAATGTCTACGACACGACGAAACTCAAAGTTAGGAGAGCACTATGCATAGGCGAAGAATTATCTCAGTGGTTTCGAAGGTCAGAATTTCACATCACTGTCAGTGTTTCCTTGTTGGAGTAAGCCAACATATCAGATCAAACGTGAAAACAAGTAAAACTTTATTATAACTAAAACAGTTAACGTGTCTATTTTTTATACTACCGCTGTAAGATGATGTGAATCAAATGATAATGTTGTCCTTCCTTCATTTTGTTGTTCCGTTTAAATTTTCGCACAATTACTATATTTATCTCTCGCTTACCTTTAGCAAACACGAGCAAGGAGGAATGTATTATGTTGGGAATCAAAATATCACAGGTCAAGATAGTTTTGACGGGTTTTAAAAAATCGTTTCCCCAAATGATTTTAGTTTCAATCATATACCTTAAAGGAACTTTGTGGCTGTCTTGAAACTGGAGTAATACAAATACTAATTGAATTCTTAGTACAAAAGCTATAAGGTCATGGGTACTTTGACCAAAAGAAGATGAAATCCCGCATGATAATTTTTAATCTCGATGAAGTACCCCAGCCAAACTTTTTTTTTTTTTTGCTGGCCCGAACTTGTAGTAAGATGCTTGTTAATATTGGGATCAAAAGGTTTTAGATCTAGGTAACTGTGGTTGAAAGTTGATTATTTATTTCTGCACAATAACTATAGTTATATACCACATATTTTTATGCATGGTTTATACTTAAGAAAATACCGATGACTTTTGGGGTAAAATGTCAAGGTCAATGTCAACGAAAGAAACTGAATTCTACACCGTAACTTTAGATACATACCGTAACTAAACTAGTGCATGGCTTTTCAATCTTAATAAGAAAGATCACTCTTGAGGCTAAAATATAAAATGTCATGGTCGATATGTTTGATATTATCAAAGGTTTCAACAAATAAAAAAAATACTTTAAGCGCAAAATCCCAATAAAATAGTCACAATTAGAGAATTTCGCAAGATAAACTTTGTTTTGGACCAAGTTCTTTGATTAAACGTTGTTGATGGCTTGAATCTGGTTTATAAAAACACCAATCGATTCATGATCTTCAAGTCAAACGTCAATATCAAAGTAAATTTAAATTTAAAAAACAAATAGTTACTGAAAGTGTAAATAGCTATACAATGTATGTAATGACCTAATAATGAAGATGGCAGCATGCTAATTGGCCAAAGAAAACGAACTGATTTTGGAAACAAAAAGTCCACTGCCAAGGACACAATGATAAAACAACGATAATGTTTATGTTAAAAAAAAAACTTTAATTACATACACACCGCATAATGGCACAAAACTTGAAAGAGGTACGTTGGTAAGATTACGACTCCTTACGTGCATGCATAATTAGGTAAGTAGGCAGACATGCATCTAGCTAACAAGCTAGGTAGCTTGCTATGAAGATAGGAATATATATATATATATATATATATATATATATATATATATATATATATATATATATATATATATATATATATATATATATATATATATATGAATTAATGAATACAGGTAAACAGATTACTAGATCGTTATTTTGGTTGGATGACGGAAAGGTAGCTAGGTAGATTGAAAAGGAAGGTCACTATTTCTTGCGGTAGCAGTCGTACCAATACGCTCTACGAACTAAAATGACCTAGGTGTGCTAGGTTTGACCCGTGTTTGAAGACAAGCATACCACGAACTGCTTCGTCTATGGAAGCGTAATGGTACAACAATTAATTTATAATACAAATTTCAGGGAACTGTGAAACATTAGGCAGAACATCAGAGACGAGTCAGTTACGTTAACATAGCCTAAAGCATGACACAGCTGTGCGTCAGTCTAAACTCAAGAGTGTTAAAAGACGGGAAGAATTAGTTTTCTGACATCAGCTGAATAATACACCAATCAATTTCACAGTCGTATTTTGTAAATTATTTACATGCGCTGTTAGTTTATATACAATACAGTGTGAATAATAGATCAATTTAATACCAGTCAATCTCTGGCATCACAAAACCGATGCAGTCTCTCTCTCTCTCTCTCTCTCTCTCTCTCTCTCTCTCTCTCTCTCTCTCTCTCTCTCTCTCTCTCTCTCTCTCTCTCTCTCTCTCTCTCTCTCATATATCGTTCACCGTAAAGTTTTTCTATTTTGTAGTCGGTCGGCTGATATGTTCTTCCCTGTATAAGCTCTTTGATCGGTAGGTAGGTATGTAGTAAGAGTAGCTAGCTAGACAGTTATGCAGAAAGGCAAGTATATAAATGGGAATACATAAACAGTTTAAATGTTCAATTACTGAGCGTGAGCCTTCGTAGTTTTTTTTTTTCCTTCTTCCATCACGTGATCTTCCTCACGCTAGGATGAATTCCAAGGGAGGCAATACATGTTCAGCTGCTTTTACCGCGGTTAATACCCCTGGACCATATATACAATGTTATCGAGGGCAAAATATATGTGGTTCATAAAAACATACAAAGTTCTTGGTTACATCGGTACGCGTGTACACAAGAATAATCTAATTATAATGCATGTAAAATGCTGGTTATTATTAGCAAATAAGCTACACACATTAAGATAGCGCAATTGTACATCTGTAAAACATCATATCTTTGATGCATAGATCAACAACAAAATAAAACGGTCACGTGACCGGTCATTTGGAACAAATTCTTGTTGGCACAAATACACCTACTTTGTGCGGACAGGGGAGATAATCAGGGCCAGATTGATCCACAGGCTAAAAAATGATATAGCCTTTGGTCCTCATATCTTGTAGGTATTCCTGTATTTCTGCCCTCCAGTCCATATTGAAGTAACCATAAACGCTAAGCCAGTCTCTTAACCTGAGGCTCACCAAAACCTGAAATCAGCCATGGAAATATTTGCTAAATTTAGCATAACAGTGTTCTAATGGTTGAAATAAAGCTAAACCACCTTTTTCTAAATTGTGGTGAAAGATGTGTACAAGTTTACCCAATGTATCCTATTTTTAACCTTTATTAATCAGTTTCCTTACAGTTCGCCTATATTTTGCCGCAGTATGTTGTAGCAAGGTGACGTCATCTAGGTCAGTCCTGAAAACCATAGCTAAGCCCTCCATATTCTGCCTTTTTAATATATTAATTCGCTTTCACTTTTTCTTCATCACGCCAAAGAGACCCCGAGTGCAAAGTGGTCCAAAGCGCTCGTGGTCCAAAGCGCTCGCTTTCACTCATTACCCCCATCTCACCTCTGTCGGCGTGGGTTCGAGTCTCGGGCTCGGCCTATGCACAGGGGCTCGTATCATTGCTTCTAATTTACCATCATACATGTACTATATAGTAAATGTATGACGGTAAACTGTAAGCCATGATACGAGCCCCTGTTGGCCAATGTAGGTATGTGAGAAAGCTAGCCAGTAGCTGTTTGCTTCACCATTTATTCCGGCCTCTATCGTGCACTGGAAAATGAAGTTACACTCAAAACAACAACTTAAAACCTCATCACCTGCGTATATCAATCAATTAGCCTGATTGTCACACTGTATTTCGATAAGATCAAAGGGGTCAAGAGATTTGTATAGATCAATACCTTCTCAGAACAAAAATATTTACGCAATACACAATCAATAGATCGATAAGTATCATTCCAAACAACTTCCATTATGAAGTCCAAATCTAGATTTATTTCAACCCTATTTCGTCTCAAGGATGTATAATAAATCCGATGAGACTTCTTACACGTATCCTATGGAGAGACTCAGTGCTGGACTGGTCACAGAAATGGTGCAATTCGAATCCTACCAATGGATCATCTCGGGTCGACCGCTATAGTAGTTCCTTGCACCTCGCTTTACTCCAATTGTGTCAGAACTAAACAACTTACTTGTGTTGTTTTACAATAAAACACCAAACTAAAGTGTGTGTGTGTGT
>JAEAOA010001578.1:3312500-3555000 GCA_016746295.1 Potamilus streckersoni | reverse complement strand
TCATATGAAAAAAATTACTTTGTGTTTTAGTACTCTCTCTTCAATATTTTGTCTTCATCTTTTTATATTCTTACATGGGTCTATATAGCCAGGATTGTCTGATGTGCCATTAAATTCTCTTTGCAGATACATACGTACTGAAGGAAGATGTACTTTCTTAAAAACCGGGCCATATGAATCTAAACTTATCTTGCAGAAATCATTGGTTTCACACGTAAATTAGTTTATCTAATGCATTTTTAGACATGGTGTCTTTTTGAAATTACGTAATCTGTCCAGGAATCTATTTCCACTTTGCGAGATATGGAAAGGCGTCCTTAAAGACCCGGATGGAGATTTCAGGGGAAGTAATGATGGAACCTTGTGGTGTCGTCTAAAGGTATCTTTAATCGAGTATACAGTTGTACAATAAGGAAAAAATAAGGTGGACTTAGAATGACGAGCTACCAGTCATTTGTCGTATGAGCAGCCAACATGTCTTACTGCATCTGTGCTGTAAATACACCTATCTCTCCAATGTGCAAATATAGTCAATAGACTCGTCATTCAGATTTTGGCCAGATCTTTTCTCAGGCACCTGAAAACGATATTAATCATAATCTTATTGGTGGCAATTTGATCCTGCTGATCTTGCTAATGATGACAACGACAACTGTGTCGATGGCAACGACGATAATGACGAAAAGTTGACGACAATGTTACAGATAATAATATGCGATGTAGCTCTTGAAAAAAAAAAGAGTGCAAGGACATGGACTAAAAGGTTGTACTGTTCAGCCGAATAAAGATTGTTGTTGTTCTGAGGCATAACGCCATTTTTCAGCACACGATAGGCTTTACACGGCGGCCAGTATTAATGGTGGAAAAAGAAACCGGGAAATCCGTGGAAAGAACCATCAACCCAAGAGAAGCTGATGGCAAGATTTCTCACCTATTCACATTGGCCGAATCCTAGACTCGAACCCACGCTGACAGAGGTGAGATGGCAGTGATCCGTAACGGTGAGCGCTTCAGACCACTCGGCCACTCGGTGCCCATTCAAGAGACAGTTTACATTTACTTCCGTACGAAGAAAAAAGTTGACAGTTTTCTGATACTTGTTCGTATATCACCTGGTAAAGGCAGAACTGATAGGGAGGGGGCAACCGGAGATATATCCTCGGGGCCGGGGCCGTCAGGGACCCTAGGCCGAACAACATCTTTTTTAATTTTAAAAAAGAAAAATTTTGTCTAAACAAGAACTAGGATGTTTCTTACCCCAGGGCTTGTGATCGCTCTTTATCGTCCTGGGTAAAGTAACAATTAAAAACTCAATTATGAAAAAGTTTCACTGCTATTTAAAGAGAAAAAAAATCGAACAGTCAAAAATGTATATTTACTCTTCAGAGCGCTAAGTGCACTCCAATGCATGGGATATATAGCTAGGCAATAGTTTGAAAGGTTCCCAACCCCCAGGTGGTGACCCAAATCAAAGTCTCGAGGACATTCTGGGGTGGGAGGGGTAGTCGCTGTGAAATGTGAAGAATTATGTGAGGTTGGTCATGTGGCTCAGAAACTAAAAAAAAATTAGAATCACAGCCAAAATATAGTTGGGAACCACTAGGTTAGATGATTCCTGCAAAATAACCTTGTTTGGTTCATAATTTCTTAGTAAAACGGACATTTAAAATATGTAGTGATATAATCGAGATGAAGAAATATGGAAGCTAAGTTAGCAGTGTAATTTATTCACGTAATATGATAATTAGAACCTCAAAGTAGACCCCTGGATCTAGATCTTTATTACATAATTCCACAGGGCCATTATCGCGATATTATCCACTCCAGCCAAATGGAAAATCAGAAAAGCGCCCCCTGCAGAGAGATCTTTGAATTGCTCGTCGAGGGCAGAATTATTTCCTTGGTACGGCCGGTCTGCTCTACAGACAAGGCCTCGATGGAAATATAGAATAAAAACCACTGGACATTTTGAGTGCTTACAAACTGTTCGGCAAACTCTTGATAATAAAAAATGTAAACACAAAACGAACGACCTGCATCTGATATCCGGAAGGAGAACTCATTTATATGTTAAACAAAGCTCTCGTGCCTTGTCAATAGGTTAAATGGAATTTAATTTGGTCATGAGTGGAGCATTCTGGGAATAAAGGTAACTTTACTGATATAGATAAATGCTCTTGAAAAATTCGAGCATTTTACAAATAAAAGAAAAAAAAATACAGGGAACACTAATCCTGCTCCACATGCTTATTAAGCCAGATATATTTCAAATGTAATAACTTCTGATGTCAGTTAAACTGGTAGAGAGCCTGACATGTAATCTAAGGGTAGCGGGTTAGATACTGGTCATTGGACTCGGCCTCCTTGGCCTCTCATTTCCTCCTCATGCTAAAACCAGTAATGTGGTCGAAGTGGATGTTTTTAGACCATGTGTTGTTTTCAGATATCATATATATATATATATATATATATATATATATATATATATATATATATATATATATATATATATATATATATATATATATGTGTGTGTGTGTTGTTTTCAGATATCATATATATATATAAATATATATATAAATATATATATATATATATATATATATATATATATATATATATATATATATATATATATATATATATATATATATATATATATATATATATATATACGACAAACGGTCGACAAATCGTGCTCAGGTTCGGTCTTCAAAAGTTTGCAAAGTTTGGTACGTGGATGTACAAGACGAAGTAGAATCCTGTCACGGACCGTATTAGTGTCAAAGCTGTACTTTATTTTAATATTCGGTTCTTGTCTCGGAGAATATTAAACAAAATTCCAGCTGTCAGAAAGACCGCACCTAGTTGTTGGAATATAAAAACGCTAAGTTGTAGACCCGGCAAACGTGTTACAAAAGAATTACGTACTTACCTGCCAGAAACTAAGTTGTTTTGATGTACCTACGGACACTAAATACTACAAAACGTATCCAACCGTAAATTGAACAAACCCAGTTCTGCGGTTGCATAATGGTCCATTGGATCTGGGCCTGCACAGTTTGTTAAGACTAATCAGTAGAACAATGCGATCGGCAGGAGCATTGCCGGACAGATGATCTGGGTTCATCTTGTCAGCAATTGGACTCGACTTAGTTGCGAGTAGAAGCGGTACATGAAAAAGTAATTTACGCAGGTAATATATTACTAGCACTAAGATATCTCTAAACCAATTGAAACACGGAAACACTTGCTTTTAATTCGTACTTTTACTTTAATCTATCCATTTCAAGCTATTTTTAGCTTTGTTTTTTCGTTATCATTCCTTTTGTAGAAGAGGAAAAATACTTCAATGAGCCTTCAGCGCGCGTGCGTGTGTGTGTGTGTTTTAAGTGCAATGTTTTTCTTTTCTCTATTCAGTAAATATTGTTTGAGTATAAAAATATTAAGTTGTGTAATGATGACGAGGTCATCTTTGTGAGTTGTTACAAGTCTAAACGTTTGGTTCTAGTATAATATAGGACACGACAAGTATCACTTACCATATTTACTAGACGGTAAGTAAGTTCAAAATGAAAACATCGTAGAACTAGTTCTATCAATAAAGATTTGAGTATCTGCGGTTTCTTAGGACTCATCAATAGAAAAGTGACATCAACCCTGACCTAACTGTATGTTATGTGATGGCAGATAAGGGTCTATGTTGTTTATGTTTGAAATGACTTATAAGATAGCATATATGGTAATTTCTGCCCATTAATAAAATGCAGGAATCTATTTGTTTCTTGTATATTTCCAGTGTAGATGTGTTTGAGGGTTAGGGATGACGTCACATTTTATAGGAGTCACACAGGCTGTTTTCCTCATTAATCCATTGTTACCAAATAAATAAATAAATTCTCTATTAAAGCTTAACCGTATACGTATAGTGAGCCAGCTACGGACTAGTGATTAGAGCGTCCGCCTCGGATGCTGGAAGGTCGTGTGTTAGATCCACGGTCGACATACCAATGACATACAAAAATGGTACTAACAGCTGTCTCTCTAGGCACTTAGCATTAAGAAGTTAGTGTTAGGACTCGTCGGCCTGGTGTTAGAATAATGTGACTGGGTATGGACATCATGCCCTAGGTCTGCGGCTTGATGATCCAGTGCTAGACGTCACTACAAACTGCCACACATCGCCACGATAGGACTGAAAAATTGTTAAAGCTACGTTAAAAATCATAATCTTATTACATCACGTATCTTTATTAATTAGTCCTTCTAAATTAGCAGCACAATAGGGTGTAAAGTGTTTTTGACCCACTTATCTTAATCAGCGTACGGAGATTATGTAACACTGACTGACGGGTAATTCTCCTTCAGATTAAATGAAACGACGATTTTGAGTCGCCAGTACAATCCGTTTGCAAGATTTCAACCATTATAAACGTCACGAGAACGTCAACTAGATATTATCTACAAGGGTTTTTGGGGTGGGGTATTCGTGGATATAAAAAAAGTATTTGACGGTTGAAGTGAAAGCATATTTTCACGAGATGAGTAAGCTACGACTAAAAATATCAACTGTTTCCTTATCATTCGTGAAATTATTTCTTATGAGCTTTAGAGGAAATTTTCTTTTTAATAATACATTGGGTGATAAAAGGAGAAAGAAAGAAACAAGCGTCCATTGCCTTAAGTGCATTAATCGACAAGCTAACTGACTGCCGTAAAGCAAAACTTAAGATTATATATACAAGTCTTTACACGCCATAGAATCATTGTCTGTACAAAAATTTAATTTCTATCCTGTACACTTTTAAGTGAATAAATACTATAAACTTTGCAATGGAATTGATTAAATACTGTCTCAGCTTCTTCTTAGTTCTTTTTTTAAATAAAAATTTGACTTCTCATTATCAACCAATCATGGCGAGGCAAAACTAAATATGCTCTATTTTATATCGAACCGCTCAGGTGGCCTAGTTGTTAGAGCATCCGCCTCGGATGCGGGAGGTCGTGGGTTCGATTCCCGATCGAGTCATACCAAAGGCTTACAAAAATGGCACTAACAGCTGCCTCGCTTGACGCTCAGCATTAAGGGGTTAATGTTAGGACTGGTCTGCCTGGTGTTAGGATATTGTGGCTAGGTGGGACATCAGGTTACATGTCTGCGGCATGATGATTCAGTGTTAGACATCACTATAAACTGCCTCACAATATGACTGAAAAATTGTTAAAGCTACGTTAAAAATCGTAATCACATCACATCACTCTATTTTATATTCACCTACCTCAAGACTGGTTCTCGTTCTTCTTTATAACGAGTCCAGTGAGTGCTTTAATCTTACGTTGACCTTCTTGGACCTAACCATGCATTTTCACTTGCAAACATAAAATCAGGCGCTAATTTCATAAATGATCGATACAAAGTTAGGGCTTTTTGAGGACTGAAATTCCATCAATTAAACTTTGCCTTTAAAAAAAAAATTAAGTTACAGATATGATAAGTCCTAAAAAAAATGTCTGTTTACTAACATTTTACTTTTTAATAACAACCAATCATGACCCTCCAAGTCCTTCCACGTTCCTATATAGTCTATGTTCACCTAGGTCTAGACTGGTTCCCATTGTTTTCGATATAATCAGTATCGTGAGTTCTATATCGACCCTTGACTTACTTGACATACCTTTACCTATTCGTGGAGAGAATAAGTAAACAGTGTGGTGCACGTAATTACACTTGTGACTACTGAATCATACAGGAAGCCAGCCTATGTATACGTACATCAGTAATAGTGTCTTTGACTCAAGATATAAGTATCTGAACTTCATTTAAAAAAAAACATGAAAGCTTAAAAGTAATCTAATTGTTTTCACTTACCATTCCTTTCTTTTTCAGTTCAAGACTGCAATTCGTTATATGCTTGTCGTAGTATGGTAATAAATGAATAAAAGGTCTAGATTACCATGGTATTACTTAACAAAGAATATTAAAATCAGAGAAATTAATTAATATTCTCCAGGACCACATATAATTTATAGCAAAGACGACAGAAGTTAATTAAAATACGCACCACGAAGTTCCAAATCCTTTAATGGATGAAATTGGAGGGACATAAATTCATGAGAGGTCATCAGCATGTATAATTGTTTTAGAGACCTACAGGATGAAATATTATAGCATAATTTTCAAGACCACAGCAAGTAAATATCAAAGTTCTGAACAAAATTACTCAATATATGGTAAATCAATTAAACTGTATATATCTGATTGTATAGATATTAACAAACCTGGAAAACTATCATACACAGTATAATCAAACCAACATATTCCTCACCTCCACATTTCCAGGCACAGGTTGCCGTATCTGAAATAGCGTGTTATTCCCTACCGGCACTCTTTCTGATGTTTTTGAAAGGTATTAATTTTGCAAAGCATTCACAAATAGAGCTACACTTTTACATTTATTGTAACATTACATGCATGCATCTATGGAACCATTGCAGGGCTGTTATTTTCTAATGGACTCAGGGTACTAATTTAACTCCATCAGTAAACCTATGGAAACGCCTTGTTAGTACAAAATCAGTGATCAAACCTGTATTTCTCAGCAAACACCTATCCTTCATGCAAGCTTTATAACGGAGACAACCATATGCCACGCGACATTGTTGGATCTTATGTGTTTGAAACACGTTTTCAATTATGCAACTCGCCGAGTGTTCCAAAGTCTCGTCTGTAAGAAGACCGAAATTCCATCAATAAAAAATCGCCTCATTTAAATTTCAGTTACAAATAGGATAATCTCCCAAAAGATTCTTTTTACTCAAATTGTAACTTTTCATTATGAACAGGTCATGGCCCTCGAGACACATAGACACGCCATTTTATTTTCACCCATTTCTAGACTGGTTCCCATTTTCCCATATAATTAATATTGTACCGTCAAGTGCTGAACGTTTGTAGATGTGCACTTTGGTATATTGGTAACAGAAATAGTGCTGTTTGCTTTGGATAGGATGTGTGAAATGTTTTACTCAGCAGGGTATTTAGCTTGCTTTAATTACTAAGGCTATTTACGTTTTCGAGTCCAGAATTTTTTTTTGCACCATCTGGTTTGGGAGCAGGCACTTTTCGCTGACCTTTTGAATAAGTTTCCTCGCATAACATTTTTTTTTCAAAAAAGAAATTCAAAATTTTTTTTTCAATTAAAACAATTTAGTTAAAAAGATATTATCATTTTATACAAATTTTGTGAAACAATCACATTTTCTTTTTGTAGCCAAAGCTAACAGTGAATTCAAACAGGGCTATCATCATCCTGAGTGGATCTGGAATTTATTTGTTTCACTTCGACACAGTACGGAACACACACACACACACACACACACATACACACACACACACACACACACACACACACACAATTACTAACAGCGAAAATGCAAAGCATCTTCCCAACACGTGCAACTTAAACAAATTTTCGTAAAATAAACGCTAAAAAGAAAAACCACGAGATTCTTGATGCTTGAATGACATGTAATACTGTATGTCAATGCTCGTCCTTATCAGCTGCTTGGCTCGTTGACTACTACGTATTATGGGAAAATATTTTAGTTACCTCAAATGTCAAATCTATGGGACACAGTCAGAATATGCAATAAAAAAAACGGTGCAGTTGAAGTCACCGTAGTAAAGTAATGAGGTGAATGATGTTGTTTTATGTAAGTTTCTTGTCATGTGCCGTCACTGAAGGCTGACTGGAGGGGAAGGGGATTCAGCGGTCCGTGCTGCCAGTTCAACTAAAATTGAAACGTGCCATAATTTAACTTGGACTTAAACTTGCTTGCAACTTTTAACTGTTGACATCTTGATATGCAACACAATCCAGGTACATTCTTGAACCCCCTACTGTGGTATTAATTAGGTAGACCCCCCCCCTATGAAGAAGGTTATTGGAGAAATGGAGCTTGCAGCAAAACTCGGCGACTCGTGAAAATACTGACGTGCATAATGTTGTGCACATGCAGTCCTTGTGGCTTATTGTTTAAATGCACAATTGCATATGCCCATGCCTGCTATTTTATAAATTTATGCAAACTAATGAATTCATAAGATGGTCACAGATCGTATATAACATAGAATAACCTTCTCCCAGTTGTGAACACTGACGACTCCCGTCTGTCAGATCAGTTGTAAGCTGTAGATTTTAATTAGTTGTTTAAACAGCGTAGATCCTGATCTGCCGGACCGTTTACTTGAAATGTTTTGTGTGAAAATGTTTACATTTAATTAGAACAAAAATTTCTTTATAGACCGTAGCTTTCAGTTTCGATGGCGACGCTGTTCTTCAAGTACGACGTCAATTTCCGAGGTTTTCTGATTGGGCTTTGAAATTGGGCGCTTAAACCAGTTGTTGGTGAGATTAGTTATGCGTTCGCAGTTAGTGTACGTCATACCTGAATGAATACAGTAGGTGATCCCTTGGTGTTAGCTCTATCGTCTATAAACTTCCTCTCTGTCAACCAGACCAAGATATATTTAGTTCCAGTCCAGGATATGTTTGCCATGTTGCTCTTACACAGTCTTCATGCAAATTTATTATACAAGTTTCTTATTTATCTAATATCACGCTTCCATATATGATTGCGTATTTTGCTGCAACATACTATTTAAATGATGCATGGTTCAGTCTCCATAGGCGTTTGAATGCCTCTTTCTCAACTTTTGTTGCACGTGACACATAATCCAGACATCTTTACTTTGCATTATTCTTTTCACCGTGTTTCCAGAAGGTGATTCTCCATCTTCATATTTCTAGTCGCATGTTGATGTCACATGCAACCTTTCCTTGTCTTGAAACGAATGTTCTTGATATACTGTTTTGCTTTGATTTGTAGATCAGGGTCCGTCTTCACGTTCTGCTTCTCCTCTCGGCACAAACCATATAGATCCAGTTTTCTTTAAGTTTTTCATTACCATATACTTTTGGAAGCCTAGATTTACAAACCGTAGGTCAGAAAAAATGTACAGGTGAATTATCGCAACTGTCATTCAGTAGAGTCTTGTGATATTAATATCTGGGCACGGACGGAATGGTAGACATGAAGTACTATTTATCCTAACAGGCCCGTTTTATTTTACGTTTTCTCGAGATGAGAGACTCCAGAGAAGTTACGTCTTAATGTTTGTCAAGGACTTTTAGTGGAAAAATAAAGCTATAAGATATATTTAAAGTAACAATGTCCTTTTGGAAAAAATGGTGGTCTCTTTAAAGAGTTTGTGAATACATATTTGTACCGTAACAAGGCATGTACACAGTACCTTATGTGGCATCACTGTGACATATACACAGTACCTTTATGTGGCAGTGCTGAGACATGTACACAGTACTTTTATGTGGCAGTGCTGATGCATGTACACAGTACATTTATAGGCAGCACTGAGACATATACACAGTACCTTTATGTGGCAGTGCTGAGACATATGCACAGTACCTTTATGTGGCAGCACTGAGACATGTACACAGTACCTTTATGTGGCAATACTGAGGCATGTACACAGTACCTTTATGTGGCAGTGCTGAGACTGTACATAATACCTTTATGTGGTTATTCTGAGGCATGTACACATTACCTTTATGTGGCTGTACTGAGACATGTACACTGTATCTTTATGTGGCAGTACGGAGGCATGTACACATTATCTTTATGTAGCAGTACTGAGGCATGTAAACGGTATTTTTATGTGAGTGTACTGAGACATGTTTACTGGATCTTTATGTGGCAGTACGGAGGCATGTACACATTATCTTTATGTGGCAGTGGTGAGGCATGTACACAGTATTTTTATGTAGCAGTACTGTGTAGGGGTGAAACGATAATAGCGTCTCGTATCAATACGATTCACGATACACACACTGCGATACGATCCATATCGATACCCTTGATGGTCTTTCTATATTTGAAAGGTAAGTTGTGCCTCTTTATGTATGTTGACATTTTGGTTATATTTCCAGTATGCATATTATAAACAGAGATATAGTTATCATACATTTATGTGCCATTCTCATCGATGACAAGAAAACAAAGGTGTTTTAAAACAGACTATCTGTTGGCTGTCAGTGAGTTACATTCATCGTTTAGGCTATTTAATGGTTTCTCCATTTAACTCGCTGCCAGCTCCTTTGCTTTGCGATGCATTAATTCTTTGAAAACAATTTATTACCAATTTCATGTCTCACTTATATTTGGAAGACAGTACGATGTTATCGTCAAAACAGAACACATAAAGATGTTTCCTCGCGCGAAGAAAATCTCATCTAGAACAAATATGGGCATAGAAATGAGGACGAATACCAAGAAAATCTACGACGTTGTACTGACTGCGGATGCAAAAAAACTGCTGTGGCCGTAGGTTCTTGTATTTGTTAATGAAAAAGAAAAACTATTGACAACACCAAGTCATATTCTGTATTTTTGAAATTTATACACAAGGCGATAAACTTAAGATGTTTGAAATGTGCCTCTCTTGCTGATTCTGTGACAATTTTATTAATTCCATCAGCACCTTCATTCACTGGTTATATATCGTGCATAAAAAAGCAATTCCAAATTTGTTCACCATGTACAATTTATAGAGAGATGTTGCCAGGGTTTTATCGTAAGGGGGACTTCACCCTTTGTCACCGAACTAAGAGGGGGGGGGGTAGAAAAAAAGGAGGGGGAGGAGGAAACAATCATGGTTCAATATTTACCTAACACGTCAACACTCCACTTTTTTTTGAAATCTACTGAAATAAAAGTCTTGAAAAGGTGTCACCTATAATTGTATAGGTATTAATCTGTTAATTAATTATGTTCCTTACCTGTGTATATTTTTGGGTTTCCTTCAAAAGAAGCATATGCCTGGCTAGCTTTGTCAACTTGAAGATGATGGGAAAAGGATCTTTGTGTCTATTACTTGGAATCTTCCAGAACTCACAGATATTGCTATTTGGATACATCTGCTCCAAAATAGGACTTTTCACTAATACAGACTTTTTGAATCAGAAGTATACTGACTACTATTCCAGATTTTTTTTATCTGTTTTATAATGCTGTATTAGGACTTTTAGTCCAGCAATGAAATAACCTTGTGCAGACAGAGGTATTCAAATAAAAATCTTTGCTTCCTAATTTCATTTTTTTGTTTCATCCTTACTTATTTAGTTTATCTTAACTCTGATATGGATATGTGGTTTGGAAGCATATGATCCGAAAGGCTAAATTGATTGATGAAAGAATGAAAATTGCATCCTACTTTTAAATTGTCTGTCGTTTTAATTAGGATCAATATTCGGCCCTTTTTAAATTTAATTTCGAAATACCGTTTCGGGCTTAAATCACTCACTGGTAGCTCCATTAACAATTTCCAAGCTCCAATAATCCAACATACTTTTTATGAATTATTGTCATCAGCCTCTATTTGGCGTACGAAAACGTATGGGACCACGCCAGGAAACAGATATGTTGGGTCTTCTAGGTGGCCCGTTTTTTATACACGAATATGTAAAACTTTTTTTTTCATGGAGGGTTCAAACTACGCCAAAACGCTTATTCCAGGGCACAATGTGCCAATCAAGTTTAGCTTAACCACATTTTTTGTAAGACCCCATATTTGTAAAGTGTTGCCTACCCGAAAAACACGTCGCGACAAGAACGGTTTATATTAAAAATTTTATACTTCGCCGAGAACATTTTTATTATTATCATGCTGACTTATTTTTAAATGTTGTAAATTAATTATTGATAAATCATACGCTTGCGTTATATTATGTGCTGAATCACCATTCTGTCATCTCATGTACAATGTTCATCCCTAATATTTAAATATTAAAGATTAAATTAGACTCTGTTTGAGCAAGTGTTGCTCTTTTACACACAAAAGGAGCACAACCTTTCTTTTAAAACATTATTAATTGCAATTTAAAAGAAATTATAAGAAATTTTATTATGGTAATTTATATTATTATTTTCTTTATTGATACCTCATCTCCTAACTTACGGAATGTCAATGCCACCGTATTTCTGTGTATTCGATTTTCATTAACAAGTGTGTGTGTGTGTGTGTAGATAGATAGATAGATAGATAGATAGATAGATAGATAGATAGATAGATAGATAGATAGATAGATAGATAGATAGATAGATAGATAGATAGATAGATAGATAGATAGATAGATATGTGTGTGTATGTGTGTGTGTGTGTGTCTGCTTTGTCCTAATGCGTCAACAGTTCTTTGTTGAATCAAAAAGAATGATATTCCAGTTTGGAATTCCGAATAATTTTCAATAAATGTCTTTGTCCAAGAATTATATAAGGAGCACGTATAGGTATGTTTTCCAGAGAAATGAATTATTAATTCCGAAAAACAAATAAATTCAACTCAAAATGGTCATAGCAAAACACCTTTGAGCTTGGAAGGTTTAAAATACAACTGAACTTTTTTTTTTCAATATGACAGGAGTTATAAGCCCAACTAAAACGCAAAACAAATTCCCGGATGGGAGTCTAGAATTCATCCCACTGGGAAAAGGAAACATTTGTAACAATAAACAAATCTTATTTGTCACGTACACCTGGTATGGCCTTTATTTTGCTAAATGATTCTTACTCTTCGATCGATTTTTTTTTTTTAAAAAGTTGTTCACTATAAACCTGACCCTGGTTCTGAATCAAGGACAGAAATTACAGTGTTTCAAGGAACAAAAAAAAATCAAATCGATTAGGCAATATTATAATTACAATATGATTGATATGATTATACACACATAAACACACACACACACACACACACACACACACACAGAGAAGTGAATAACCATGTAATAATATCTACCAAAACGTTATTAATAACACAAAAACATAAATAAAGGTGAATAAAGCTAGAAAAGAAAATAATTTTATTTCAGGTTGAAAATGACAATGTTCATTGTTATAAATCTATCTCCTGGTATGTGAATCACAGACTGGATGTGGGGCATGCCATGATGACTAGAATTTTGATTAGCAATTATTTTGACCATATTTTGATGTTAGTTTTCTATGTACTTGGTAAATTTATATAAAATAAATGGCATTAGCTTTATCGATCGCAGGAAATAATTGTTTTCTGTTTTTGAATTGCGTCCAAAAACAGAACGATCTCTCTCTCTCTCTCTCTCTCTCTCTCTCTCTCTCTCTCTCTCTCTCTCTCTCTCTCTCTCTCTCTCTCTCTCTCTCTCTCTCTTCAATTCACCCGTATGTACTGTTTCTCGCTCAACAAGCAACGTACAGGATGGAATTCAATTATTCAATTAGCTTCATTAGTAACTGCTGACACGAATTTATTACATGGAGTTGAAGCAATTCCAGTATTGACTATCTGGAACTATTGTCAGGTACTTTTGTCGGCACCAACGAAAACTGGAATTTTTTATCAGTAGATCAACGAGATTACTACTTCATTGATTTTTGGTGAAAAAAATGCAAATTAAAATCAAGTGTCAATGAAAGTAAACAATAATATGCAAAGTCCTTCGTCTATCTCTATACTGGTCGAGATGGCTTTTTATGAGATTTCATTGCATTCGCCCTGTGATGTTACGTATAGACTTAAAACAGTGCAGAATAACTTATATGCAAAGTCAGTCGTTCTTATAATGCTGTGAGAAACCATGCAATAAACAATTATCATATAATTAAAACTGACATGAAAAATATATCAAACATGAATAATAATATGGTCTTTAAATGTATTGTAGGTTGACGTTAGTAAGCCATCTCTCTCTCTCTCTCTCTCTCTCTCTCTCTCTCTCTCTCTCTCTCTCTCTCTCTCTCTCTCTCTCTCTCTCTCTCTCTCTCTCTCTCTCTCTCACGTTCGTGCAAACATTTAGAACTCTGTTACAAACTGGACGCATTTTTCCCTTCAGTTTTATGATATATCTTCCAATCCTTTTTAATACTATTTCGGAACCCGTCCAACTGACCTTTGCCTGTAAGATCTTGGAAGTAAATCAAATTTTATCCGCACAGGTCAACTCTTTATTGACCAAACAATCGATTTTAAGAAGTATTCCTCTCCGTTTTCGCATGGACTTTATGCCACGCACGATTTCATTATATTTAATGTTCAATTATGACCCGTTTCCATGGCGACTTCATGAATGATGGATCTCCTTACTTGAAACTTATTAGTTTATGTTTCAACTTTGGTACGGTCATTCTGAATTTATTGACTTGTTTTGCTGCGTGGCCTGATAAGAAATGGGGGATGATCTTTCTTGAGAACTTAATGCAAGCATTCAGAAAGAAAAGTTTAGCAAGATAGCGGCCTGTCTGACAAAATAAATCAATGGAATTTGGGGGTGCATATCAAAGTTTTCCTTACTGTCCCAGAATCGTGACTGAAATTTAGTTAACGTAAATTTGGATGTCTAGACAATACAGAGCACATTACAGTAAATTAATGGTTTTCTACGAGATTTGACGCTACGAATTAGCTTATTTTCTATTGTACCATATTGCAACATCCAAAATGACTTGTGGCAGATTTAGCCTATATTTTCTGCAGATGAAACTGAGAAAAGTTGATGTTAGATACGTTTAAAAGCAAACATTAATGTATATTTTTAATGTGTCCCATAAATTTTCTGTACATTTGAGATAATATCCGACATGCTAAACAGGTACAAGTAGGCTAATAACAGGTGAATTATGGGTCTTAAAGCATTCCACCCCACCCCATATCAGTCCAGCTATCGTGCCAGCTCTGCGACCATGATTTAACGGATATGGTAACAGATCTGGGTAGTGGCTTTAAACAGGGAGCTAGCAAAATTAGGCGGTATTGAATCAAACTCTACGTGCCTAAAATCGATAAGTACAATATTTGCATCTTTACAGACCTAGCAATTATAACATAATTTGTTACTTTAGGTGGCGCTCACCAAGTCATTGTGTACTTTTGATAGAGTAATGTATGTAAGGTGATGTTATTTACATTTAAAACGTGTACAGCGGCGAGAATGATGACATACCTCTGTGCTACTTTCATGCAATGTGTCTGACATTTCTTTGGATATTGTACTTTTGGAAATTGTAAATGATCTTAGCACACTGCTAATTAAGATGACTGCTCCCTTGTGCTCCAAAAATTAACCTGAATTTGGCAGCTATAAAAATAGGGAAAATGAATTTTATCAGACTAGACAATACTAGATTCTGAAAGTGCAATGAATGAATTACTAAATAAATAAAATGTAAAACAGTTATCGGGTTTTTTTTTTTTACAATTTACATCTGAAGTGAAAATGAACAAGTGAGCTAGCACTCTCTTGAAAGATACACATCTGGAGTAAGGCCAAGCTGTATACTCTCTTACCCATATTACACCCATCAATCATATACCAAAATCAAGGGAATTAAAGATTCTTTTGAACAATACTTAAGATATATGAAGTCTTTTATAAAAAGCCAGTATAGCTAGTGAGGAAACCCGAGGAAATTCTTTTTCTTTAAAATTCTTACCCTTTGCTAAATACGAAACTGAAGAACGCAACCTTAATAAGTTGACGTATACGCCATTTATTCAGTATCTACCAACAGATACCAGTCCTCTTTGCAGCATTGCTTTGTCATTTGATAGCCTAATATCACAGCTTTTTCCCTACATAGGTTGTTTGTAGCACGCAATCATTTGATAGTTTAATATCACGGCCTTTTCCTTATATAGCTAGTTTGTAGCACGCAATCATTTGATAGCCTAATATCACAATATCACAACCTTTTCCCTACGTAGGTTGTTTGTAGCACGCAATCATTTGATATCCTAATATCACGGCCTTTTTCCTACATAGGTTGTTTGTAGCACGCAATCATTTGATAGCCTAATATCACGTCCTTTTTCCTACATATATTGTTTGTAGCACGCAACCCTGTCACCTCTGATATAGGCCGCGTTACTTTGGATCATATGACCATCTAGTGTTCAACAACAAAATAAAATCGCAAAGTTTGGTATCCAGTTTTAACAATTTAAATTTAATTTGACTTGTCAAGAGTGTAAAGATGTTTTATTGGCTAACTATTAGACTTATCAAGATCAGGAGGACAGGTTGGATATAAGGTCGCTTAAGTTTTTAAATCCCGATTCCATGCATCTACTCCATGCAGCTATCAAGTACTTTCGGCGATTTCCAAGGTTTCGGAATCGAATGCACTCTGACCTCCAATCCCAACTTCACCGTTGATAAGTCAGAGAAAACACAAACATAAAGTTCACCGGAAACCTGCATCTAAGCTATTCGAAAGACGGAAGCCAAAATATAGGAAATGCTTAAACGGTAACGCATACTTAAAAGAGTATATACGATTTATGAAACATTTCTCACCGGAAACCAGTCAAACTCGACATGTGTAGATGTTTTGTGTTTTTAATATTATTAAGAACAAAATCCTAATAAAAATGTTTGCACCTGCCAAAAATGTATGTAGAAAGGTTAATCTCTCTATCCAATTCGAAATGAATGCCTTGTGACACTATTAATATTCTTGATCAATGCCATTTCATTATTTATAACTCCATGTGAATTAGCATTAGATTGGATGTTTTCATTACTATCCAATTAACTGATTGATTGATTGATTGATTGATTGATTGATTGATTGATTGATTGATTGATTGATTGATTGATTGATTGAATGATTGATTGATTGATTGATTGATTGATTGATTGATTGATTGATTGATTGACAACGATCTCTAAATCGCTCACGGCATAATGAAATTATGGTGAAACTGACCTTCTAAATTGTTCAAGAGAAAAGTCAAACTCGTCTATCTGGATTAAGACTATTGAAATAAAGTACCTAGCCCCCAGACGCACGCCAAACGAGCACACCTGGCCTAATCTAGGTCGGATTCGAACCAGCACTTTTCTTGTCGCGATCCCAGCATTGTGACCATTGTTCCGCAGGCATTGGAACTTTGTAACTCTTCACGGAGCTGAAGTGCTTGTAAGACGTCAATGCAACAAATAGGCAGAAAGATAACGAACACTTTCTGATTTCCTTTCGACTTACAGGATGTATTTACTACATCGCTAGTTAAACGCTCTGATACCTATACTAAAGTACATAATATATGGTAAGTATGAAGTAAATTTGTGACTTTAAAAGCCTTCGATCCAAAAATCACTCAGATGGATTCCGTTGCTCTTAGGCTGTCTCGCCATATCTTCAATGACAGAAAATTCAATTTGAAATATCTTTTAATGTCTCGTTCCAAATTGATTACCTGGGTCTTTGCCAAGAATGTTAGCCTGGTGATCAGCTTCCTTCGGACAGAATATGACATTAAAATAGTCCCTATAGAGATATACACATCATTTTGCAATTTTTTTCCCCATGTCAAAAAAGAAATACCAACTGTATATGCAACTCATTATGTAAAATGTAAGGAAGACTAGATGAATTGCAACTGGTTTTTAACTTGAGTAGATAAAATCATTCGAGTTTTATAATAGAAGAAAACTGATTAATTGCCAGAAGGCACATTAGTATATGCAAGGCCATATCGTGCCAAGTCAGTTGATGCAAAGAGTCACAGAGACGCACCGCAGTTGCCGACCTGCCTGGCAAGGGATATCTTTTTGGCCGTGAATCCGTGGCCAAACCAAGAAGAGAAAAAGGGTGTGTAGTGGACATATAGTATGGGAGACTAATGAGAGACAGAGACAGACAGACATACAGACAGACAATCAGACAGACAGACAGACAGACAGAGAATGAGATAGAGAGACAGAGATTATAACGAAGACAACTCTGAACGTGAATATAGACGAATCACAGATTTAATATTGCATGAAAAAAATCTTGCAAGTTATTATTTCGATCGATTAATAATGACTTATAATTATAAAATCAAAATTTTATTTTTGTTATTAAAGACTTTGAATCTTCGTTTCATTGTTTAATAATTCAAGCCCATTAAAGAAGTACAGTGTTTAAAAGCGTCATTTTCTTTACAAGAGTCTCATGACTCCACCCTCACAATAATGGTTTCTTTATCTTACGCATATATGTGATAATTTAACATCAAAAATGGCCGTGTTTTCTGTCCAACGCTGACCTGTAAAATAAAGACTGCAAAAAATCAATTTTTCCTTTCCATAAGAGAATTTCGAATGGCTATCGATTGTACAGTTGGAAAATGAAAATAAATTATTGGACTTGGAGAGAGGGCACGAGTCCAGAATCTCCGTCTGGAGCATTTTCTGAATCGGGTGATAGCGAGAGCTTAAACTTAATTCTCCAGCTTTCTCACAAACCTATTAATACAAAATCGCACGAAAATCATTTCTACTGCAATACAACACCAGCCATGGGCAAGGGCCAAATTAAATTTCAGCAAGCACTGGACTTGGCTGTATTGATCGGGAAAAAAATTGATTTAAACTGGCGCATGCAGATATGACCTTTCTTTTCGACTTAAAATTATGCTCTGACGATTTTATTACATTTAATGTTCCATTATGACCTGTTGCCATGGTAACTTGATGAATGATGGCTTTTTCACACGAAACTCGCCAAAGTATATTTGGAAGCTCGTGCTGGTCAGTGTATTGATTTTGATTTTGTTTAAAATGGACAGATAACCATAATAATGCCAGGTCGATCAAAGAAAGGCACCGGACATGAGAAAAAAAATAAGTAAAAATATTAATAAATATTTATTAAAATTACGGTGCAGACAAAAAAAAACTTGCATTGTAGGTAAAGGTTGGTCTCATTAAAATCATTTTTCTCGGCGAAGGACAATTTACCTAGAGATATAATCGATTTAATTTTAACACTGACGTAAGGAAAACGATAATTTAATCCGATTGTTTTGTTCGTGAGGTAAATATCGACCATGGTCGTTATGCTTTACAGCCAAGCCAGTTGAATATCTAGTCATTTAATGGGAGAGATTACGTACTCTCTCTCTCTCTCTCTCTCTCTCTCTCTCTCTCTCTCTCTCTCTCTCTCTCTCTCTCTCTCTCTCTCTCTCTCTCTCTCTCTCTCTCTCTCTCTCTCTCTCACACACACACACACACATACACACAACAACCACTTGGCCTCTCGACCCCATTAAGAAGCAGGGCAAGCGCTATGTGCGGAGTAGAATATATTGATTTTATAATCATCCTTCAAGTGAATCAATATCAAATATCTTTGAAAGGTTTTTAAATCTTCAAACAGCCATCTGTCACGTTTTTTATACTCCGTTTTAACATAATGAACTTTGAAAAGACATTCGTGGAAGAATAAATATGACCGTGTTTAATGTATACATGTAACTTGTCTGTTCTGTAGCCTGCAGGTAATTTTTACCTACATACACAACACAATATATGCTCTTTTAATTTAGGGACTGGAAAAGGAAAGCTGTTTCTATCGTTCCTTCTTTGTATTAATGCGCCCAATAAAACTGATTCCATCATGTTTTCCTTTGTATTTCATACAACTACTTTTTATGCAACGACGTCCTTCAAACGACAAGATTAATGAAAGAGCAATATCTAGGTATTATCATAAACGAAAATTTTTTTATCATCAGATTACGTTCCTTCGTATATGCACCCTTGTCGTCGTCTTTATCGTCGTCCTCATCATCGTTGCAGTGATCTTATCAATTTTGATATGCAACATGATGGCACTTATACCTCCACCGCGTACGACAGAATCAGTATCAACAACAGCAGATGTTTTAGTTGTAGTAGTAGTAGTAGTAGTAGTAGTAGTAGTAGTAGTAGTAGTAGTAGTAGTAGTAGTAGTAGGTGTTGTTGTTTATTTTGAAATGCGGAAGTGGTCGTTACGTTAGTACGTGTTGTAGTAGGTGCGTCATTTGCTAAATAAGCTTAGTGACGGTCACTGAAGCATGGATTTTTTTCAATTCTGAACTGACCTTGTTTTTACAATTTGTTTCAGATACAGCGGTATTGTTCATTCTGAAGCGACGAAAAAAGAGATTTACAGAATATTCAAGTTTACAATATCAGACCATGTTTTATCTCTAATGGATTTCTGGTACAGTAGTGAATGGAAATTATGAATTATTTATTAGTATTTATTTTTTCCTCAACGGTATGGTATAAATAGCTTATCACAGTTATATAGTTTCAACGGTGTAACCTATCTGTAATGCTGAGCTTATTTTGTATCGAGACTTGTACGTCTAGATAGTCAATATATTCATTTAAACTACTTGAAGAGAAAAGGAATAAAACCAAACAAAATTCAAATTGCTTTGGACGAACATGTTCTGTTTATACAGTACAAGAAATACATACAGAACTTATATATAATAAATAGAAAATAATTTTATTTTGTAAACAAATGGCCATCTCAGATAGAAACAAAGAAGTAATTAGCATCTTGAAGTTATAAATACGCCTTTTTAATAATAATAATAATAATAATAATAATAATAATAATAATAATAATAATAATAATAATAATAATAATAATAACTCATACTCTTTACGGACAAAAATATATAATTCAAAAACTAAACATTGGTTAGAATCTGACATACACAGCTGTCAAACTACAAAACTGACTTATTAATTTAACAGAGACCTTTGGTTTGGTGGTTTACGATACAGCAACAAAAGTAGGTTATTTAGTGCCGAGGCAATTGGATTAAAGATTTTTGCCACGGTAGCTGACCCGTGGTTGGTCCAATGTTAGGATTCGAACCTGCACCCTTTTGGTAGTGCATCTGGCACGCTAACCACTGAGTCACTAATAAAGGCCATACTCTTTTCTTCTAGGTCATACAACAAAATATTTTCATGCTCTCGAATATTTCACACATTAAAGTCAAGTCAATATAGTCAAGACATATTAATCTAAAACCTAGTGAGGCAATCAAAATGGCATCAAATATATATTTCGTTTCCCAAATCAGAGTTCAGATTGAGGCCCTCCACAGAAAACATTAAATATTAAATAAAGCAGAACCGTATCGTAGAATTTGTATATTACTGTTCCTTCTGAATGATTTAAAATCTTCCAATGTGGTGGGGAAATTAAAGAATTTAACAATTTTCGGAGTTGCTTTATGCTTTATTTCGAGAAATGTTGCAAACCAGTGGATCATTTTCCTATGAAATCTCCACGTTATGTAAGTAACGTTCCCAGTAAATATGACCCTGGTTATGAATCAGTATATGAAAATAAAGAATTTCATGTGAAACCGAATTACACACTATATATACTCACTAATAAGATAGGTCAAATATTAAACAAGATTGACTCTTATCTACAGTTGCAAAATGGGCCAGAAAATCATGGTCTTTTTTGTTTGATCTACTGATTACTTCTAACAAACTGCATAGATCTATATCTGCTGGCACAATATGCGACGGCAGTTTTGGGTCCACGAAGTTGTAGCTGGATCCGATTTATAAACGAGTACAAGCAGTCAGTGTACGAGGATTCAATGTTAATTTAAAAAAAAAAAAAAAAAAAAAAAAGAAGAAGGGTAATCTTTTTGAATTTCACCTAGCCAACCAATGAGGCATACATGGCTTGATCAAATAAATCAAAAGTACCTCCAGGACATAACACTTGCTAAAAATTACTGTTAATGTGTTTAAATCAGACTGGTTTCCAGCTCTTACATCCTTGAGCTTCTAATAGCCGTCTGGTTCTCTTAATTATAGCTTTGTTCCAGCCGACTCGGGAAATTCATTTCAGACCAATATATCAAGTTTGGTGAGAAATCCCTGAACTCGCGCTTTTCTCGTAAAATCCTCTTTTTTATTTTGTAGATTTCATTACGATTTCAAATTATTATCGGCAAGAAATGGTCTGTTCGAGGTATTTTCGTACTGTGGGCGATTTATTCATCATCATAATAAAGGGAGATTGATTACTTAAATAACAGCCTCATCCCCTTATCCAACAGGTTAGCTATTATGTCTTCCATAATTTCCGCACCGTGTTCTGAAGATGGATGTACGGTTCAGTTCCATGCATAATCAAACATGCGATACTCAGTTTCATTAAAATATTGCATCGTTAAAACATAATAGAGGCTCCCAGAGGATTTCTTGTCGACACCGTGTTTGCATCGCTGCCACCTACAGTACCTTTCTAGACCGAACGGTAAAAATCGTAGTAGTATAATAAAAATTAACATCAGACATTATTTTCAGACTCATCAACAGAATTTACTCATAATTTTGCTGACATCACAATCTTATGACTTCCCACTTAAACTTCTACCAAGGACCATCTGTATGACTTCCCACTTAAACTTCTACCAAGGACCATCTTCATGACTTTCCACTTAAGCTTCCACCAAGGACCATCTTCATGACTTCCCACTTAAACTTCCACCAAGGACCATCTTCGCTAACCAAGGTACCGATAACCTTATCTACACCTTAGCATATCGAGCAGATATTTCTGAGCTTCGGGTCTGTGAATTTCATTGTCATCCAATGAAAATTAAGTTGTTCAAATTTTAACACTGTTCATATTTAATCGAGACAAAGGGAGCGCGCAACTTGAATGGACTGATAAATAAGCAATTTTCCAGTGCCGCTCGATGTTTGCACAAATTCCTTTCACTCAAATACACCTGTAATGGCTTCTCTCTGGTACATAGTCATACTTTCTATGTTAAATTTCCAGCTTATCCTTTTTAGGTCAATTGCAACCACCGTTACCGGCGTATGTACAATTAAATTATATATATATATATATATATATATATATATATATATATATATATATATATATATATATATATATATATATATATATATATATATATATATATATATATATATATATATATATATATATATATATATATATATATATAAAACATAAAATTCAACAGATGTCGCTAGGACAAAGCATCAATATAGCTAGCTATTCGATCCGTCCAGGTGTAGATTGGTTATCGGAACCTTGGCTAGCGAAGATGACCAAGAACACCATTTTACAAACTGGGAAAATATTAAAATTCACTCCATTGCTGGATTTTCATGGCTCATCGAAATAATATCCGTATAATATGTTTGGAACTATATAAAATCCAGCTGAAACAGAATGCAAAGTTCATGTCAAAAGAACATTCGGCGACAATGTGACGCCATTGAAGTATCATCTAAAAATACTTTCAGAAAACACATCAGCAGATTCGATGCCTGTGTTACGATCTTCAAATCGTCAGTGGTTATTCTTTAAGTAATCTAAAAAAAAGTGTTTCAAGTGTACGTGTAAAAATGGAATACTTTTAAATACATACTTTTGTGATAAAAGTTTTGCATCTAGGGAAACTCATTTGACAAATAACGTTTGACGATTTTCTGCAATTTTTCGATGTTCTCAAACACAGCCACCAAAACGCAAAGATCAGATCCGTTGAGAAGAGGCTATGTAATATTCTACAACATGCTGTACAATCCAAGTAAAATAAATGCAAGAATACAAGAGATATCCTTGCATCGAATTCAAATCTGTACTTGAGCTGGCATTTTTTTTGTAAAGAAATGTGTATCTTGAAATAAATCATCTTGCTCCAGTTTATAGAACATAAAGAACATAAAAACTGATACAACACACACACACACACATACACACACACATAGAATACAAATCATATGGCGAATAACAACCCTTTCAAGCGCACTGGATCCACCAAGGGATCACGTGTGTCAGGGATTGATTAAAATAGATGCAATAAACTGACGACGAGCAGTGCGAAACTAGTAACTAACCAGCCTGAGCGCTTTCTACTCTTAATGAGTCTTTTTCAAAGGCAAATACAAAATATATATATATATATATATATATATATATATATATATATATATATATATATATATATATATATATATATATATATATATATATATATATATATATAAAACAAATAAACACAAAACGTTGTGTTTGTAAACTTCTACATGGCTGTCTCCACATGAATTAAAACTATAAATACAACCAGCTTGTATAGACTTGTTGCGGATACTGAAAACTTTAAAACTCAGAAACAAAATAGTTCCCCTGCTCGAAACATTTTATTTTACAAATTATTGTCAGGTTTTAATATATTGTATATTAAAGGAGTTTAAACTGAAACCCGCAAGTTTTAAGTTTATTTCCTGCTTTAAAATTAAGTTTTCAGGAACTCTGTGTGAGCTAGACTGTGTCTCCTCCATCCCTAGGTCCTCTCTTGTAATATTTTACTTCGCGCAAACATTGCTAAATATTAAAAATTTTATTTAATTTGATAACTCGCTTTTCAGTTCCGTGCTCAAATAAGTTTGAGAACACCATGGTTCAGACTTTTTTTTTTGAAATCCATAAATGGAGTCCAGTCTTTGTTGTTATGAAATTGCTATATACCAGGTCTCGGACATAATCTATAACCTGCCACACTGCAGAGATCGTAAAAATATGAATGAAAAATTGTTACAACTACGTTTAATAATCCAAATCTCTCTCTCTCTCTCTCTCTCTCTCTCTCTCTCTCTCTCTCTCTCTCTCTCTCTCTCTCTCTCTCTCTCTCTCTCTCTCTCTCTCTCTCTCTCTCTCTCTCTCTCACACACACACTGGAGATTCCTCATTAACAACTTTAAGTTTTCTTGAGTCCACTTGTGCGTTATACGATGCTCCAAACTAGGGAATATTTTAATTCAAACGAAGGAAAGGAAATTAAATGTATTTTTCTCCCATCAAAATAGCGTGTCTCCAAAAACATCTTAAATTTTATTGTCCATTCACTCTAAAACAAACCAAGAGAGAATCAGACTCAGAAAAAGAGGGAACGAAAGCAAAGCTAACTAAAAATTCAAGCGGTGTTTTCTTAACCATCATCTTTGAATCACCGAATTTCGAGTATGTTCCAAATATTTGTGTAGGTCTAATTTTCAATATTTGGTTATAATATTTGCACAAGAAATGGAAATTAAAGATGTAACATACAATGACCTGTCCGAATACTCAACTTACAGCTTTATTGTGCTAGGTAAAAATGAACCTAATGATTTTGTGGCTCTTCCACAGAAAAAAAAAATGTTTTGTACAAAAAAATACACCAGACTAAAGTAAGAAAAGATGGGCATCGGGAAAGGGCTTAGTACGGACACAAGATGATATCTAAATCTATTGTATTTTATGACGCCAAAGATTCATCTTGTCCACAATTTTTCGTGATTGTGGGAGGGGGGATTATAGCCAATTACTGTAATGAAGTAAAACGTTACGTTTCTTTATTGTTTAATAAGCTGTTAGGTTTTTTTTTTCTTTCTTCTCTTGGTCCGAATAGTGACTCATGGTTCTACATGCACAGAAGGAAGCTTGCTATTGAAAGTGTTTCATGTGATAGTAGCAATCGTGACCAAGAGTTGGTTTAAGGTGCTCTGTGTGGTTCCACAGCTCAATGTCCACCTGAATAGAATCCTCTTTGATACTGAGACCATATCACTGGATGATATCTCCATCAGCACACATAAATGCAAGCTGTTTATAAAGTTTTTGTGTGAGGCGCTGGCTGAACGGCATCCTAAACATCGCTGCCATTGTGTGTCCAAACGACTCCATTGACTCGGATCGAGAGTGTCGCCCACGCTCAATCGCCGCGGTTTCAACTTAGGCCAATGAACTAAATTGACGGTGATAGTGCCATTGTTTGTTGCTGAGAGTAAACCCACCAGCATTTGAACATTTTGCGTCACGTCCAAGCGTTATTATTCTGAATTGTTTGCTGTTGTAATACATCTAGTTGGTAGGTAATAAGTGCCCTCCGATCGACATAACTGCTTACCGACCAACCCAAATGGGTCGGCTACGGGAAGCCCGTACTCTAATTATGAGGAAAAGGCGACGGGCTGAAAGAACATACTAGCTTCTATTACGTATGGTATGGCTGCAGCATGGGCTGGTATGTCTGGTACACGGTTAGTGACAAACTTCAGTGTGGCAGCATGCTAAGGTTCAAATGAGTCACGTACCTAATTCATTTACTTATTGTTCATCATTGATGCAGTATCAACGCCTATATAGATGTTTTTTGTCTTGCTTTGCAGTGAGTGCCGGGACAAGATCTGCGTTATTTTGACTCTATATCTATGAATATCTACATATTTTTTTTTTGCAGCCTAGTCTTGGGGTTCAGTGGGGTCTACCACAAACACGATTTATATTTAGCTCATTATTATGATCCCTGTACTGTTGTCGCCAGTCTTAAGATTCTGGAGTTCGTCCTGGTTGTGAACATGTCTTTTCGTGCGGCATTTGATCGTTGGGTGGAAAAGAAACGTCACGAACAGAAAGCAAGGCAGTCTCAGTATTATTATCGAAGTTTCTAACAGCCACAAGGTCAGCCTCGGCAGCGTTATTGGTGAGATCTAGTGATTGATATTTCCACTGGAATGAGAATAGCAAAGTAGATTTTTCCGACTAGAAATACTAAAGCTTCTGAATATGTCTACAGGCATTGTCTGTCGGGACGACGCCAAAAAGAAGCCTGTCTCCAGTTATCGTCAGTCGATAGATAGCGCTCCATCCGACAGTGTGAACTGTGCTTTAGGTTGGCTCTCATGCTCCTGTTACACCGCCATAGTTGGTTTCAAACCCGGACCATCAGTCTTTTTTAACCTGGAGCAAGCAATATATCAGCAGTTGTGACTGGGGGTGGCAAAGATATAAAATTCAGATTTTCCTTTGTTCTCAGATCCTTATTGAGGCGGATGTATCTTGGCCCTTTAGTCCAAGTCCAGTCTCTAGTCTATTATAGAGATAGGGGCTTTGGTAATGGACCACGTAGTGCTCTTCGGTTCGCACGCTGAGAATCACCGTCGAGTTTCAGTGAACTTACCCTCACCAAGTTGGTTTAATAAGCAGCATCGACAACCACATAGCCAGCTCCTTTAGAGGCACATTGCCATGGGGTCAGCGGCTAATGATTGTGCGCGTCAGGAACTTCCTCATGGTAATCGAGGTCTACTTGGATAACATATTGCATTCGTCATGCAGCCAAGGGTCTTCATTATGAGTGGGGAATGCTCATTGTTATTTCCGATTACGTCTGTACGGTCGAGCTAGCTGTCGGAGGATTCGTTCTGTCGAAGCGGTGTTTCACGAATCTCCCCAAGCTACTAATTTATTCGCATGGATAAGACACCAGTCCCAACTAAAAGGCAATGTCGTGCTCCATGTACCGCACAGTGGTGCGAAACACGTTGGTTGTAGCCTATTTGAGACTGTTGTTCATACTCTTTAGATTGTCATCAAACCGTAACTGTCCTACTGAAAACGTAATGGACTGTCCATGTTTTTTTTTTTGTTTTTTTTTTTGGAATTGTACTGGTGTTCTCCTACTAGGCTGTTCCGATATTCTCCATAATAAGGCGACATTCGTAACGGCTCAGATTGTGAAATACGACTGGCACCTATGATTTTGTTCTGGATAGTTGAACAGCTTGTGTTTATGTTCTTGTAAGCAATTCCTCGACATACGTGGCCACTGCCAGTAATCTTCCAACTCACGCTCAATTCTATAGTTGAAATTGCAAGAACTTCCTACAGAGATATAACACCGGATCCTCGGAGACTCCGTCGCAATGGACGACAATGTAGCAGACGCTACATAAGCCATGGTTACCAATTTCCCGCGTGTTGCTTTTACCCAGACTATCGGTAGGATATTTCTTGAGCAGGTTCTGTACTTTGAAATCCGTAAAAAATAATGCATGGAACATACATACTGCAGTATTGATTCTGGAAAAATAAGATGTGCTTCCTTGGCTCCGAAAACAACGTGAGCTGTATCTTTTTGCCTATGCCGAAGCAGTCTTTCGTATACGTTTCCAACAGGTCGCCTTGGCTGAAGACTTGGAGGCACCCGTTGTTTGTTTTTTTTTTTTTTGTTGAGCTTGTTGTGATGTCGTACCGGAAGACCTATATTGGCTTTTTTCACTGTGCATTCCCCAAGTGAACATGAGCAGCAATAGATCCACCCTGTGTGGCCTTACATTCTCGCTGATAATAGGAAACTGGCCGTTCAAAACAATCATCTGCTATGTATACATTCGACAGAATAGCCCACTCGAAACAGCAATTCTTTGTGTTTTTTACATCGACGACATAATCTCAGCGGAATGCACGTTGGTGTTGAAACGTAGATCTGGGCTCGAAAGGAGTGGAAATAAGACATATTTGATTTAAAGTACATAACATCAGATGGACACCAATCCAGACCTCTCTTGTAAGTAATTTCCAAAATGCCTTCGTATGGCTGCATTAACTTGGTCAGCCTTGATCACGCATTACGGCTACTGGATAGCTACTGTCACTTCTATGTCGGCGGATAACTCAGTTTGTAATTGCAAACTTTCTTGGCCAGTCAAGGCTTTCTTGTGTTTTGCTGTCAACACAACTCTAAACTTTATTCGCCCAATCTGTCCCGCCTGCAGAGGATTCTCTGCCCTCTTTTGTGTGTGTGCGTGTGTGTGTTCGTGCATGCGTGTGGGTGTGATTTTGAATTATAGCGTAGCTTTAACAATATTTCATTCATATCGCCACGATGTCTGTGTGACAGTTTATAGTGATGACTAGCATTAGGGCATCATGCCGCAGACATATAGCATCATGTCCCACCCAGTCACATTATTCAGACACCAAGACGACCAGTCTTTACAAAAACCCGTTAATGCCGAGCGCCAAGCGAGGCAGCTCTTAGTAACATTCTTATAAATCTTTGGCATGACTCGGCTGGAGATCGACCCACGATCTTTCGCATCTTAGGCGTATGCTCTAACCACTAGTCCACCTGAGGGGTCACTGTCCTCTTGGTGCGGTAAGTTAAGAAATTCCAAGGCGTCGGCTTCTAACTTGTACAATGCAGGCCCGTTGGCCTGGAAGTCGTTTAATACACGTCTGCCATAGCAATAAAAGCTTCTCTGCACTCTTCGGATTTACTGTATTTTTTCCCCTTCATATTACCACTGCGCCGACCAACCAAACCAAATCAAATTCCGCAGATTTGCTCCTTTTTCGATTGTTTTGAAGACTTAAATCATCCTGATACAGGTCTAAGTTGTTCGTTTAATTGACCTTCAAATGTGTTTCAATCAACAACAACAAAAAAACTGCTTGCTTTTTTTTGGCAATTTTCGCTACCTGGACGTCAAAGTCAAATTGAGAAAAAAAAAAGCCGAGAACGCTTTTACTTTTTATATATTTTGTAATTCATTCATACTGTCTATTGCGACTAAATTCATTTTCCCTATTTTATTAACTGTGAAAATTAGTGTATTTTGGACTAATTCTGACAGATTTGTCGAGCACAACTGTGCATTCATTATAGTCATCACCTTGTTCATATCGTGTACAGTTTCCACAAGTACAATATATAAAGAAATGGCAGTCACAGTACATGAAAGTACCATAAAGGTATGGAAACATTCTCCCCACTGTGCATGCTACAAATGCAAGTAAATTCACCTTACACCCGTCACTCACTCAGAAACATGTAGTAAAGGTAGAGAGCCACCGAGTGAGTACTTTTTGGACTGTCTTCCATAATTTGTACAAGTTAAGGGGCTGTCTTTCTTAATTTGGAAAAGAAAGTTAAAACATAATAGCTAATTGGTATACCCGGCAGGCACACTTCAAGTACAATGGTGTGCCCGACCATACTGGTCTTCGCAATTTGGTACTAGACAAAATTATGTTATAATACGACTATAGTCTCTCTCTCTCTCTCTCTCTCTCTCTCTCTCTCTCTCTCTCTCTCTCTCTCTCTCTCTCTCTCTCTCTCTCTCTCTCTCTCTCTCTCTCTCTCTCAGTAAATAATGTTGTACACGAGAAAAAAATATTATGATATCATGTCCTCATTTTGTTTTTATTTTTTTTTTATTTTTTGTATTTTTTTTATTTTTTTTTTACATTTATGGCAGTGGGGAGGGCCGTACGACACACGGTACAAATTGTATGAAAAAATGAAATCATGATGAAATACAATATATTTGGGTTTAGTTGGCCAGGATTGGTTGATAATGAAACTTAGATTCTAGTATTTAAAAAAAATTATCTTTTGAGAACTTATCCTAATTGTAACTGAAAAAAAATAGAGACATTGTTTTATTGATGGAATTTCAGTCCTTGAACAGTCTTGAATTTAGAACACTCATTACTAAAATTAACACCTGACTTTTTGGTGCGGAATTGAAAGCACTTGTTTCAAATACATGTCGGTCCAGAAAATTTCATAGGTTAATATGTCTTCTATACACAGTAGCTGTCATCCAGGATGCATCTATACTGATAAATATGTTTGATCACAAACATTGTGAAAATTAAAGAAATTTAAGTTTTAATATCATGGTGTTTACGTAGGTTTACTGTGGAAACTAAATTAGAACGTTGAGTATTGGAGATCGGCGAATACTCAGAAAGCTGTAGTTTTTAAGATGCATAATGTTCAAAAGGAAATTAACGATAATGCCCATCAGATGTATTGTTCTGAATTGTTCTCTGGACAGCCTTTTTCAGTCAAAACCGATTTTATAACCAAGTATCTGCGCAAATACCACACAGTGTTTTGCTCTGTCGGCTCAATATGATTTTGTGCAAATATTCATTGTTAATATTAGCAGCTCAAATTAAGGAATACTGTCAAGGAATACTGTTTTAGAAATTGTTAAAAATTTTCACAAATTTTAACGTGAACTTCGTTTTTGATCTGATTCAAAATACCGAAAATTCCCGACATTTTATTGTTCAACGTCAAAACACTAAATATCACTGTAAAAAAAATGTCACACTTGGACGAGCGAAGGGTGGTGGTGTTTCCCGTCTAGAAATAGAGTATAGTTAAGGGTACGAAGGGCACGTGACTCCCCGTGTGCATCGCGTGGCGCAGATGGACCTCAACCGGTAAATTTCTGTAGTAAAAATAGGTTATTGCCATCTCCGACGTGATTGATATACTTTTTATTCACTGTGAGGTTTCTCCTCGAAGCAAAGCAGCTTTGATCCGGTAATATTAGAACCGACGGTAAAGCATGTCGTTTATTGTGTATTAGGGTCATTGTGGACTATGTTTGTTACTCATTCAAAGTTTACGCTCTCTCTCTCTCTCTCTCTCTCTCTCTCTCTCTCTCTCTCTCTCTCTCTCTCTCTCTCTCTCTCTCTCTCTCTCTCTCTCTCATACAGCGATCATAATTGTTTGATCAAAATAACCCATGCACTCATTAACGCATGCAAGATCAGTTTCCTGCAAATTGTTTCTGCAATATATACGTAGGAACGACCTTAGCAAACGCGGGTCCTGATTGGGATGATTTCGGAAGATGCCCTGTGAGCACGGCATTTGGAAATAAACTTTTAAACAAGTTTTATATGATATCTAAATTAAAAATATCTTCCATCGTTTTAAAATTACTTTCTTTCTGTATATATTTTTTTTTTCAAAATTACTAACGCGCGGGACCCTGTGAGCTCGGAGCCCAATTGGGCGATATCAGTCTAATCGGCCTAAGGCCGGCTCAGCTTGTAGGCTGATCATCTTTATTACTTATGGTGACCCCAATAAAGGATATGCCAATTTCTCGGTGATGTATTTTTATTATACCGGGAAAGCTGGCGAAATATTAACTCACAAAATAATAATAATAATAATAATAATAATAATAATAATAATAATAATAATAATAATAATAATAATAATAATAATAATAATAATTGACCAATAATGTGCAGAATAAGTGAGTTTTCAACGTAAGGTTCCCGTTATTGTTAATTTAAATATATAACAAAAATTCAGAAAACGCACGTTCTGGTAGATTGATTTTTTAAAAATTGTTTTCAGTGGTAAATAATCTTTCTACTAAACTCACAACTATTTCTATAATTTCGCCTAAATTTCAAATTCAAATGGTATATATATATATATATATATATATATATATATATATATATATATATATATATATATATATATATATATATATATATATATATCCATTTTCACCTCTTCTGTTAATATGTTATTGTCTAGTATGCCAATCATAACACAATGTTTCACTTACTTTCGTATCTACAACGTATTGACACGAAAACACATCTAGATCACCGTTACGTCTGCGCGTGTTATGGGTCATGTTCGAGTTTAGTGCGCGATTCGATAAAGTCAGCAGATGACCTTATATAGACTACGATCGGTACGATATGTTAGCTTTCAAGAAAACATGTTCACGCGATATTCAATATCATATATACATTAAAAAAGGTAGTGAAGTAGTCGATATACTAAACGCACATGCAAGATGATCATTATATCACCATAAAAATTACAAATGAGTAAATATCCAGAATTTCTTGCTACTACACGTTTGTTCCATCACGTGATCTCTTTGCTTTAGCCTATGTTTAACAAAGAGCCACAATACTGATAAAGTTTCTATGTATTTATTTCATTAATGAGATCCGTTATTTCATTGATATTTTGTTTGAATGTGACGCGTGCGCGGATGTAAGAAATTAGTCCATTACCGGTTATATCTGGTGTATATCCATCATGTCAGTATAAAATCAATGCGTAAATTGGCAAAGTTCATAAATGTTATACATTCAAGGCAGAACGCAAAAATCATTTTTGACAAATTAATCTTTCCCGATGAAGGTAAAAGAGGAGAGAAAATGTCTCTCCCTTGAGATGTCGAATCTTTTACGGTGTAAACTGTTAATATGTATATCAACAATTCGATAAGAACGTGTGCAAAATCCCAAATTAATGTTGAGGTTTATATAAGAGACACCTTACTAACATAGACACCTAACACATTCTTTCCCTGCTAAATGTCAGTCTAACTGCATCTAATAAAGGACAAATTACTTGATCACAGATATAACAATAGAAAATATCCTAACAAACTAATTTTTTTAAAACACATTTTCAATATTTATTAAAAACAGGTCAAGTACATTAATTTCATTAATCCAACAGAGAAAAGAAGATATGATTTTCTGCCACAAAATGATTTTGTGAATAGACATCCTGTTAAATGTCTTATTCGGAATATTAGAAACACTTAACCGTTAACAAAAGTGTTGATTTCAGAATTTTGAACCCAAATTGTATTTACAAACTTTCAGGTGTTCGTAGGGTTTAAACAGATGATTACGATTATTATTTTGTACATAATTATGTTTTTCATCAATTTAAATACCATTGCGCTTTTTCCGTTGCAAGCTAAAAAAAATGGTAAAGTCGAGAGACATATTACGAATGGCTTTTGGATCCCATTTGTCATTACACATGATTGCTACATTTCAAACCGCCAGTATTGATGCAGACTCCATTGATATTGATAATCTATATACCACGTCAACCCCGCATTTAATTCTAAGTAAGAAAATAATTTTGTAACCACTGAATGAGTTTTACTTATTAAAGTGAATGTTTTCTGTTTGGTGACGACTTTATATACGGAGCAAAGTCCCTTTTCAAGGGTACAAAGCCACCAACACTTCACGATGTTTGCTAAAAGTATTAACATAGACAATTATGCAATGAAATAATAACTAAGGTTGAACGAGGTTGACCTCTGCGACTTTTTAACGCTTGTAGGCGGAAACGGTTAAAACAAAGGACCCCAACTGACGACACAAGTAGGTCAGCCATGAAAAATTTGCGTCATCTACAAATGTTTGTAGGTATACTTTTCTCCTGGATTTACTAATTTTTTGACGGGATTTCTTTAGAGTTCCTAATTTACGTGCTCCTTGCTCTATTCTGAGATGGGCAGGATTACATCTTTGAAAGGAGGGGGGGGGCGTTTCCACTTCATTGGTTTCCTAGTCTGATCTGCGAAGATTCATTCTATTATATAAATTTCGAATTTCATCAACATAGTCATTGTTGCATACATTGCATGTGATGAAGTAGATAACATTTCCAGTATATTTTGGAAGATGTGTTTGTTTCCTTTTATGTGTTGACGAGTCTTGCATCCTTTATTTCCACAAGGCTTCAATTACCTATATATTTAATTAATTTTTTTATTTGAGAGTGGCTTAAACTTTGCCTTAACTAGCGTGTCTATAAAATTTTGAGGTCTGCGAAATGCTACAATTGGTTTGTTTGGAAGATCGATTTAATCGGTTTACGCGGTTCAGTTGTTGGCGAAAATACGTGAATGACGTGATACGCATGGGTTCGATGGCTGCAACGGGAGGATTAATGGCATTAGTGCAATGTTTTCGTTTCCCCTATATTTTACCACCTCAACATAGTTTGCTTGCTAGGTTTTATGCATCGCCTGCAATACTATAGCTTTGTTGCAACCTCAGATTGTCCCGTGTCGGTTAGCTCTCTGTACTTGTCCAAAATGAAAAGACCTTGGAGAAAATACTTTTAAGAGACTGACAGAATGGGGAAGGTATGGTGTCTTTTCTCGGGTAGCAGATAGATAGAAGAAGGTATTGATGTTCGTCAGTCGGTTTACAATGTCTCTATTCAATATGTTGTGACGAGAAAAACTGATGAATTAATCTTTATTCCCTCTCATACTATCATTTCAAATATATATATATATATATATATATATATATATATATATATATATATATATATATATATATATATTTTTATATATTTATATATATATATATATATATATATATATATATATATATAATGATAATTTTTTTCCTAGGTATTATGACGGTACTTTATAAAATTTATCGATATAAATATATAAGCCAGATTTTTACTCTCTCTCTCTCTCTCTCTCTCTCTCTCTCTCTCTCTCTCTCTCTCTCTCTCTCTCTCTCTCTCTCTCTCTCTCTCTCTCTCTCTCTCTCTCTCGCTAATTAAGGATTGTAAAAATTCAGGTCAAGTAGGTACAAAATGTACTTTGAGTAGGATATAAAATTTGATTGCTCATAAACTTGAGGATGTAATCATGGCTCACCAACTGTGCTTGACTTCCTGTAACATCCGGAGATTTAAGTAGGCAATTAAAGCGTTTTAAATATTTTACTCCTGAAATACAAGTGGCCAGTCCTTTTCAGCGCGACCTGAGCTTTGTTATATTCACAAACATCATGTCTACATCACGTTAATACTTTCAAGAGGGTGTGAAAATGCCCTTTCAAAAATAGGGCTAGGTTTCATCTGCATATAGTATTATTTTCAGGCAGATTGATGAAAGGAACTAGAAACGATGAAAGCGATGAAGTGAGATCAACAAAAAAACAAAACAACATAAAACACAAAACATCACCCCAATTTTAAGAAACAAAACAGCAACAGATATGAACCAGAGATTGCTCTCTGCTCGAAGGCCAACCCATTATCATTTGCAATAGAAAGATTTTTTTCTTTTAAATTTCTTACATCTTGGATATTTTTTGGCTTAAACGTAAAAGCTAATCAGGAAACTCTTCGCCATTTCTCAATGGTACTGCTTGAGTCATTCAAACTAAAAGTTAATACATGTATACAATTGGTACGTGATAGAATGTACGTCCTTATCAGTAGGTTACCAGCAGCTAACCAGATCTAGGCAAATTATTTTTTTAAAAAAATAAATTATACAAGAATTTACAAGAGAAATTTCGATTATTCCTCATTAAGGGAAACTGGGATTTTAAAAAAAAATTGGGATTAAAAAAAAAAAAACAACACAAACGCCGATAATTCCGTGCAACTAGTTTCGCATATAATATATGCTTCTTCAAGCACAAAATGTTTTGAAATAAACGGATGACGTCTTTACAGGCTAAAATAACAATTACGTCATTACGTAACTTCATAAGAAATTACATCATTAGGTAACGTCATAAAAAACAATGCATAATCACAACTATATATATATATATATATATATATATATATATATATATATATATATATATATATATATATATATATATATATATATATATATATATATATATATATATATGACAGGATCTAAAAGATACACGAGTCTCTAATGAAACCTGAATCAGTAAAAAAATAAAATATTAAATTGTGAAATTGTATATCTTTTATAACACTATAATTGTATGTATGACTGTTTGTCTCTATTTTATTTTTTTTTACTCATTAAGGGAAATGTATTCTAACAGCTACTACACGACCCATGTCAGTTTTTTTTTTTTTAAATTGAGAGCCGAGTTGCAATATTCTCTTTTAGTGCTACTTTTACCAGCTCAAAGAGCAGTTGCAGGTTAGTAAGAGAATAAACGAATCTTATTTTATCCTTTTCTTAGTAACCAACGCCATCATCTTTAACTCTTCATGCAACTTTCGTCTATAGACAACCTGATTGATTGAATACATTAGGCAAAGTTTACCTGTATTGAGTCTTCTCCCTTTGAACATACCTGTTTAAAGCTGGTGGATGGCGTTAATGATTTATTATTGATCTGAACTTTTAATTGGTGTATTAAAGTATGAGAGACGGTCTAATCATGCGTCATTAAAAACTACAGCAACACTAAAAATCTAACTTCTTCTCCAGCGACTGTTTGATTATTGTATCTCCATGAATTATGACCTTAATTTGCAATACACGAATACCCACAGGTGGAAATCTCATCGATTTTAATTATTTTGTTTTCTCAAATATGGAACAGAAAGGATTGAGAGAACGATGTCCGAAATCTAGCTGAAAAAAAAAAGTGAGTCACGAACGATAGATTTTCTCGATCATTTGGCTGTATTTTCAAAACTATAAATTATTTTGAGCCCTTTGGCTGTATTTTTATGTTCATAAAATCTATAAATTATTTGAGCCCGTAGAAAAGTACCATTGACTCGTGTGATATTAAAGATATCATTCGTTTGAGGAAATTTATATGTATATAATTTATGTGTATATAATTTTTGATTAGAGAAGCACTTGGGCTGGATTGAACATTGGATTCTCCATCTATACCGCAGATATGTCCTACTCAAAACAAGCTACATATAACACATGAAGGTGGCACGACCACGAATAAAATATATGAATACAGTTAAAATGAACACATGTATTATAATGAATATTTTATTTCCGCAGCTAATGGGAATACTTCTCGATAACAAAACTCTGCGAGTCATTACATATTAACAACAACACCATAAAATCACCATCATCATCGTCGTCATCGGGAAAGAATAATCCCTTTTTCATCAACCTTGGAGAATTTAAAAAAAAAAGAACAACTGGATGATATTAAAATGTTATGTTACATGCCCAGAATGTATACAAAATATGAAAGAAATGTTCAGACGTTTCTGTTATTTTATTAAAATTATGATTCCGTCCAAATTGTAGGCATATAAAGCTTATAAGGGTGCCTTGGTATAATCCTGGCTTCACAGTGCCGACAAAGTTTGGGCATTCCAAATGACGAGACATACAATATTCAATGCAAGAAATGGTAAACTCCTTAAAATATTCCTGTTTTTACGTATATACACTCTTTTATAAAGTCTTAGACTTTCACAGCTTGAAGATCATCACGGGACGCACCCTAAGGTTGTCTCCAGGTACGCACCCATGGCAAGAAGGTTGTCTGCCCTAGTCGGCATGCACGAGTTCATTTTATACCCGCAGATACAAAATATAGAATGTGATTTAATGGCAGATGGAGTTTTAAAAACGCAGTTGAAGTTAGACATTATTGCCTGCTCCGTTCATTCGTTTGCCTTAGTTGACTGATATGCCATTCGGAAGGTGTATTCAAGAAATCATCTGACGGAGAAATGGGCATATCAAAAACTTATTAACTTAACATGAAAATAAATAAATAAATAAACTGTCCTGATGCATGAAGAATAAAAGCAACAAAATATCATTGTGAGACTTTACTTTTCTTACTTTAACGTAAATGAATAAGATAAAAACAAATAAAAAGTCAAGGTTGCACAATACCACTGTTTTGAAAGAATCAGGAGCTTTGCTTCAGTATGTAGTAACACGTTTTATCGATAAATGTCAGCATAACACGCATGTTTAATTGATCCCTTCAAATTATCTTCATCTTGCTTTCTAATCATTTCAAGTATAGAAAGAAGCTTCAAAATCTCCAATGCATTTAAGTTTCCAATATATGGTACAAATGCTGGATGTTCCTCTCCTTTTCGCGAAAAGTGGAGAACACGGTGTTCGCATTTTCGTCCGTCAATCCGTGCATCATACTTTTGTTTCCCTTTCATAACTTTCAAGCCGTTGGAGTTTAAGGAAGTTGATTTCATGAACTTAGACATCGTTATCATTTTCATAAAGATATACCGCGTAACACATTTTTGGGGAGGGTCATATCTTTAACATTTTCTTTCGCACTTTTACTTCGTATCAGTAACGTTCAAGCCGTTTGAGAAAAAGTTCGTATCAGCAACGTTCAAGCCGTTTGAGGAAAAGTTCGTATCAGTAACGTTCAAGCCGTTTGAAGAAAAGTTCGTATCAGTAACGTTCAAGCCGTTTGAGGAAAAGGGAACAAACTTCCTTTTCTGAAACATCATTGTTGCAAAGCGTGTCACGTGCGTCGTTCTGTGTCATGTCTTCATGGTCAAGGTTACGGATCAATATTTTACATTTTTCATAACACTTTCCCTTGCGCCCTTACTTCCAAGGCGCATGTGATTAAGGGTTTGAAATCGGCATGCTTTTGTACCTTTCGTTAGAAAGTGAATCAGGTGTCACACCCGGAGTCCTGTTTTCAAGTTGAAGGTCATAGCTCACCTTACACTTTCTCTTCCACTTTATAACCTTCAGGTTACGGATTAATATTTTAAATTTCCATCACGCTTTCCTTTCTGCTGCATAGCATTGGTGTTATTTGAATTAAACTAGTGTAACTTTATATATTTATAGCATTAGAAAATATGCAGTAATTCACATTGACAGTTATCTCTTTAAGGCCACTCTCACAGCTTAGTAATTTTAAAATTTCGGTCTTACTTTTCTTTCCACCCTGTAACTTCACATTATTTTAAGATTAAAGTTCAAAGCTTCGTATACTATTCATATGTGATGTGAATCACATGAGGGGTGTACTTTTGGAACACTTATATAGTATGGTTAACTAGAATATAAAGGGTTGCTTTGCCTGTCCTATTTTCAATACCGAAATGATATCATCCCATTTTTAGTTCATTTTATATCATATTTTCTTTTCCACATTGTAAAGTAATCCATGTTAGATTAAGGACTCGAACTTTATGTACATTTACATTACCATCAGCGACCTCTCCTATGGCATAGGGGTTAGATTGTCCGCCTCGGAAGCGGGAGGTCGTGGTTCGATCCCCGGCCGAGTCATAACAAAGACTTATTAAAATGATACTAATAGCTGCCTCGCTTGGCGCTCAGCATTAAGTGGTTAGTGCTAGGACTTGTCGACCTGATGTCAGGATAATGTGACTGGGTGGGACATATCATGCCACATGTCTGCGACATGATGCCCCACTACTAGACCTCACTATAAATTGTCACACCACAGACATCACAGAGATATGACTGAAAAATTGCTCTAGCTACGTTAAAAAATGAAAATTACACACACACACACACAAACAAACATACACACACACACATTGCCATTAGCAGGTTTTTATAGGCAGTACTTTGCAAGTCCTTTTATTTAAGGCCAAGGTCAGGGCTTGCTGTTTTGTTTTTGATCAAGCAATCATTTCTACTCTGTAAATCTGGAAGTAACATGGTATAATTTCCTTTAATTGCAATGGGGTGTAACACAAACTGGAATTATTTTTATTTAATTTCAAGAAACGGGGTGCTAAAACGAGCCTCTGTGTATAAATGGAGCAGCCGTGTGTGTTTCACATCGCGCTTTTCAGCATTGTCTAAAATTTTGAACATGCTATATATATATATATATATATATATATATATATATATATATATATATATATATATATATATATATATATATATATATATATATATATACTGAAAGTAAAGTAGTTCTCTAATTTAATATCTGAATTGCTGACTTTCATTGTAGAAGTACGTGTCTACCTTCCTCACCTGATATGTTTTTTTTTTGATCGTACGCCATATTGGTTCAGCTAATAATTACTTTCGTTTTCAACCTCTGTTTTCCTTGTGCAATAAAAGAACATTACATCTTTATCCGGAACCGTAATCAGGTCGTAGTAGATATCCAAATATAATAGAGCATGCCTTATTTGTCAAACAAATTACCACGAGAATCTCGTGTTATCTGTCAACGCGGAGAAAGTACGGTTAGCGGACTAGTACCAATATATAGGCTTAATGGCTATCGTTAGCGTAACTTCCAGAAGAAAAACAAAAAGCATAACTATGCTTAGTTAGTAGATTTTAACTCAATTTATCTTTTTGTCTTCGAGAATAGTTCTATTAACTACATTACAAGATATAGGATCACTTACTGGCCTAAATCTCATCGAGGCTACGACGTCGAATATAGGTATAAATAAATGGTGACCCGTATAAGCACTCATCACTGACCTTCTCACCGACGAGTCACTCAGTAACCTGCGGCTAAACAAAGGGTTTGTCACTACGATGTTAAACAGAAGAACCTTTATTATTCTCATAAATAATGATATTAATTCTGTTAACTTAGATCACGAACTTGACGACTAGATGTAAATATGCATGTATGTGTGCGTTTTGGATTTTTAACGTAGCTTTAACAAAGTTTCAGTCATATTGCTAAGATGTCTGCAGTGTGATAGCATACAAATTTATAGTGATATCTAGCACTGGGGCACCATGCTGCAAACACGTAGTATCAAGTTCCACCCAATCATATTATCCCGACACCTGACCGACCAGTCCTAACATTAACCTAATATTGGGGCAGGGCCCAGTTTTTATGGACAAATTTAATGCCGCAATCAGTAACCTAGTACCAAAACAATCATAATAATGAAATACATAAGTGATGTCAAAAAGGTCCATATATTTGTGGATACATATATTAAAACAAAGCATAAAAATATTATTCACGTGACCATAGAAGTCTGTTGCAGTTTATAGCAGAAGTGTGTGCATCCCAACCCCAAATTTTACCTGCAATTTTCGTGTCCGATGGTCATTTTTATCACCATGTGTAAACACAAGCTTTTTTCCTAGATGACAATACTGCAAAACAGCGTGTACTAAACAGGTTGATAAAATTGAGAATAGTTGTCATCCAAGCCGTTTTTTTTTTTTTTAAATAAATAGTCTACTTTCCTCAAACCCATGTGTTTACTGCTATGGGAGGCTATAGCTCTTCTTCCTAGCCAACTATTGGTATTTCACTATCAACATACTGCAGAGTAACTATGGAAGATGTACATGCCTGACATCAATTTCAAGAACAACACAAGCCCAAAACGCATAGTTCACAAATATATAGCCATATCTTTAATTAGTAAACAATAATAGCTGAAAAGTCACACCATTGCCTTAAGTTAAGAAATGTAACAGGGGCCAAATTACAAAATTGTACCTGCCACCTACGCTGAAGTACCAGTTGGTATAACTCGGTCCTGGTTCGAACCCGCGACCTCGCGCATTCACGGCGGATGCTTAAACCACCAGGCCACCGGAGCGGTCTATGTTTGTATGTATGTATGCATGCAAAACGTTTAACGGCATCTCATCACAATAATGGATATATGGTACCAATTCAAAGTAGAATTACTAGGAGTAAAACTGTAATAGTGTACAAAAGAAGTATATTACTTAGTATCAGGACATCTCCCTTCCTCCAGACATTCCCCCCAAACTCCCCCGATATTTCCCCCCGGACATCCCCACTCGACTCCCTCCATTAGAGAGGACTCCCCCATTATCTTTATACAACTTTATTTATTTATAGTAACATTTAGCTTTAATGTATACTTGCATCCCGCATCACCGTTAGTGCAATGTAAATGTAAAATATCCACTTTCCTGACCCCCCCCTCTCTCTCTCTCTCTCTCTCTCTCTCTCTCTCTCACACACACACACACACACACACACACACACACACACACACACACATACACACACACACACCTATTAATGGATCTTAAGGGTAGCTTGACACCACCTTGGAGCTGCGAACCTAAATTCACACCCATTTTTAAGCCTGGTTAGTTATAACAAAAATGGGCATGGTCTATCAATTGCTAGGGCTTTTACTGCCGGTATAACGGGAGGTTTCTTTGAAGTAGGTTAAGGAGGCTTGAGTCTAACCTTGATTTAAAGTGCATTTTTTTTATATTTAAGATAAACAACTGCCGGATTAGCCGTTAATTGTAGTTGTTTCGGTACCGTACTCCAGCCCGAGGTGGACATAAGCGGATTATGAGGTAACAATCAAAGAAGTACAAAGACTGTTCTTCAAGAATTGCAAACATACTCCTGGACTTAGACAAACAGGACCGCCTAGAATACTTAAACACAATTGTTTACCACCTTAACATTTAAACAATACATTTTTAATAGGTGAAAAATGTTAACTTTGTTTAACACTACTGAGATTTGTTTCAAATAACTTTTTTCTTTAAACATAACTTAATATAAGTCTTTATATTTTATTGGCAAAATGTCATATTAAATAAATTTTAAATGAGTTTCAGGCGTGGAAGTCCTATTTGATGTGGTTGGGTCCGGGGGATGTCCGGGGAGGATGTTGAGGGCGGAGTCGGGGGGAATGCCCGGGGGAGGGGAGATGTCCTGGACCCATATTACATGAATGTATACGATAGGCCGATATGTACTTTTGTTGCAATGATTGTCACTTGAAATTCGGACGGAATTTCATTCAGCTACTGGTTTTTGCTCGGCAAAAAATAGACATTTGTCTTAAAAAATACCTACAAAATTTATCAATGTAATTTTCCAAGACGGAAATTAGTTTAAAATGTAGGGATAATTAAACAACAAACAATTACGCTTTGGAAATATAGTAATTATTTGTGCGAAAGCAATTTATACTCAAGACGAGTTACAAGATAATCAACAATTTTATGTCGGTCAGCGATAAATGACTTAAATTTACATTGTCAAATATGTTTTGTCACTGAAATACATTATCCAGTTCAGTAAGCAATTGTGATTAAAAAAAATTGCTATTTCAGCCAGTTGTCGTTGATTATTGACTATATTCTGCCGTGTCATAGGCATTTTCATTATCTTTCTTTTTTTATCATCAGGAACCACATCAACATTTGTAACCTGCCAAACTCCGTCTCGGATGTCTCTTTGACAATACTTTCACGTTTGAAAAAGAAACTCCTTTGACACAGTTGCCTAGTTGGCGTCCGTAAAAGAACACAACCAAAATTATATTGAAGAAAGTAACTAAATCAATTGGAGGAAAAACTGTTATACAATGATTCATTGCTTTTTTCAGACTCTTGTGTTCAGTTTATTTTCACGTAGGTTGCTGCTTGTATACTAACTTTCAGTTGAAAATTCTGCCAAAAATGAGGCACAGAAAAGCAATACTAAACGTTCCTGTTTATAAACCACTACGGCAAGGAAAATATTCTACTTTGTGACACAAATATGAGCACACAAAAAATGAAGACTAGCTGTTTGTTTTACATTGCTCTGCTGTAACCTTGTTGGAGTTTTTTTTTAGAAGTACGGACATTGCTTGGTTATCTAAGTGTTTTGTTTTTCTTTTTGCTTTCCAAACTTCATTGACTTTGAGAGACTCAGAAAATAATATTTCATTTGGGAGTTTCTGTGCTCAGACAATTTCGTATCTTTAAATTCAAATTCATTAAAACGCATGAATATCTAACAAACCGCTGCTTTGCAGACTGGTATCAGCGTCAGTATCCCACTCTACTGATAATAACAGCTAGCCAATGTACCAGTCTTGCAGAGATGCAGCATCTTCTCATCCATTTTCAGCTTGCTTATTTTCACCCAGGTCCGTCAAGACCCTCATCCACCCACCAACCCCTATACACCCACTTCCCTTACAGCTTGACTAACATTGAGAAACATTTTTATTTTGCAACAATTTCAAATTATTCGCAAGTTATATGCAATGGATGTATATTTCAGTCGCGCACATTGCATCTTTAGTCGTTGTTTCTGACCTACCCACCGACTTGTATTTCGATGACAAGGTTCCCACAACCTCGGGTCTTCAAGCCCCACTACCCCGGTTCCCATTCTATTCAGTTGGACCTTCCTTTAAGCTTATTTTTTTAAACAATTTTAAACCATTTTAAAGTTAAGTGCAAATGTTGTAAGTAACTTAAGTTGTCCCATGGTTGTTTACGCAAATTTGTACAGAAATAATCATTATATCTTTGAACTGTTAAAAACAAAAGGAGAAAGAGAACAATAATGAAACACCATGTCGGGGACTGATTGGCCGAATGGCATAAAGCACTCGTCTTTGTCGATCACTGCCATCTCACTAGTCTACGTAGGTTCGAGTCTTGGTCTAAGCCAAAGTCATCATATGAGAAAGCTGCCAGTATATCTTCGTTGGTCGATCTTTCCTTACCGGGATTTTCCCCTGGCTGCAGACGCCATGTATAACAGCCTATCCTGCGCTTAGAAATGGCGTTAAACCCAAAACAACAGCAACAACAACAACAAATACCCTGTCCAGCAAGATCTACTTAAGAAAGAGGGGGCCCGGAGTGGCCGAGTGGTCTAAAGCGCTGTCCGTTACGGATCACTGCCATCTCACCTCTGCGTGGGTTCGAGTCTAGGATTCGGCGAATGTGGATAAGTGAGAAAGCTTGCCAGTAGCTTATCGTGGGTCGGTGGTTCTTTCCGGTGATTTCCCGGTTTCTTCCTCCACCATTAATATTGGCCGCCATGAATAGCCTATCGTGTGCTGAAAAATGGTATTAAGCCCAACAACAACTTAAGAAAGAAAAAAGAAAGAAATAGAGATATTCCTCAAAAGATGATAAAGAAAATACTTGTCAACTGCTGTTAAGTACCTTTGTTTAGGTACTTGAACGCGAGCTCATAATATAATCACACCGGATACAAGAAGTCTTAAAAAGTCCAAGAAACCTGCTCGGGACTTTAAGATCGAATATCAATCAGTGGGAAATTACAACGTTGTTGCATTTGATGACTTTTTTGTACTAACTATTATTGTAAAACAGCAGAGAAAATAAAGTTAACACAACATTGCAGTGACCATAACCTTAACATTAAAAGAAAAGAAAACAAACACCGGTGTTATCGGATATACATTTTCGTCATGATGACGTCAAAGAAGGAAAGGTTTCTGGTCTTCTGTATGTTTATGTTTTATCTTTATTAATGCACAAGAGGCTATAATCTCCTGTCTCTTTCTAATCAAATCTTATTTCTCACTTTCATAGTCGGTCGGTCGGTCGGTCGGCAGGTGGGTAGGTAGGTAGGTAGGTACACGTTATTGTAAGTAAAGTGGAATACCAAACAATCAGACGGGGCTTGAAGGGCACGCACAAAGGGGAGAACACAATAATAAACTCATTAATCAGCCTTGTTAGGAATTTTAAATCCCTCATGCGACCCCTTTTCCCAATAAAAAAAAACCTGGTTCACTGATCCCCCGATTTAAACTGTTCTCAATTTCAACCGGTAAATTTGGGATATTTTGCTTTGCTTTTGTAGAGAATGGAATAAAATTTGACGTGCACTTAATAAAATTATGTTAGATGTTATAATGGATTTTGTTCTTTCGTGACCATCTCTCCTCATCCACTCCGTATGGTTTCACAAAAGTCTTACAAAATCTTCCCACGTGGTCTAGTCAAAGCTAAACACTTTTGTATTACTATTACTTTTCGCACCTTAATTTCGATCTGAATGCGTTAAATTGCGGAATGCGAGAGCCTTACCTGGTGAATGTCGGGCGCCTCCTTAGGCTGTTTGTTTGTTGTTTTTTTTAATGCGCGTGAGCGCGGAGGGGTATTATATTTATTTCTTCTCCTATATAATTCCATTGTACCTTCTCTTTTCCCGACCATGACTGTAAAGGCGCGACGTGTTGCTTATGTAATTAAAGACCAATTAAACGTTTTAGTAAATTCAAACGACTGGCCTAAACATTGGTAAAGTTGTAACTTCCTACCAAATACCTTTTGTAGTATACCCAGAAAAAAATGTAAGTATTAATGAGATACATTATTTAGAAGTAGAAATATGAAACGCTCATGGTTATTTATTTAAACTTGTCATTCGCTGAATAACAAAGAGAAGAAAAAAAAAAAAAAACAACGCATGTAGTCATGGCCGGATTAAGGCATAAGCTAAACAAGCTACAACTTAGGGACCAACAGTCTAAAGATGCCTCTGAAAATAAAAATTTTTGATTTAAGTTTGTTGCAGTACACACACACACACACACACATATATATATATATATATATATATATATATATATATATATATATATATATATATATATATATATATATATATATATATATATATATATATATATATATATATATATATATATATATATATATATATATATATATATATATATATATAGCCTGACAGAAAAAATAAAAGCAAGATCTTTGTCTTTAAAAATTTTGGGTTTTGATAGATTATAAAAAAAGAGGATTATCAACCTGGTAGGATTAAAGTTAGGAGGGGTATGAGGCAGAGGAATTGACCTAATCTTGTATTACGTAACGCACAAAAAGAAGGATGATGTTATCAAATAGGTCTATTTATTTACCTATTTAAAATCAACTAAATTATTCGTCGGAGGGCAAATTCATCAAAAATTACTTCAATAGGGAAGGCAGGACTACCCCACCAGAGGTAGCCTAATTAGTCCGTGGGTTATTCCGGTGTGCATATCCCGTACAAAAATAGAAATAATACCGCTTCGTTAACTTTTGGTGTGGCTTATAGCACAAACACTGAACTGGAAAATGGTTCAAACTGCATCTATTTCATAGCGAAAATTACGATTTTCGCCAAAAACGACCTGTTGAAACTTTTTGATGCTACGGAAAAGATTCAAATATTCTTTTATGGAGATTAATACGGAGATACGAATAATCGGTACAGTAGAAACTGTACATGAAAACTTCTGTAAAACAACTTTAGGTGTTTTATCTACTTATTTGTTTCCTTAAATGCCATCCATAAATGACGTTAGGCGATTTGGGCCGATTTTTTTTTTAAACCCCCCCCCCTCGTCATTAGACGTCACAAAAAGTCCGACCCCTTCAAATATGACGTCACAAAGCTCTACATTGTCAAATCACTGTATTGCCATTGTAGTATATTTTTTAGTATTAAATATAAATATAAAATGAAAAATAATAGTAATATAAAATATAAAGTGACAAATCACTCATATATTTTATATTTATATATGTGTGTGTCAGGTCCCCCACCCCAAAAAAAATCAGTAACGGGGACTAGTGGGGTGCTCGTTGCCGAGAAAGGTGTCACTTACTAGAAACGGATACGGGAGTCCATGGGGTGGTAGCATAAACAAGTAAGCAACTTGTCCTTGGAATGAAAGCCCTGATGAGAGCCCAGGGCGCGAAGACCCCCTAAAACTCATGCGTTTCAAACGTTCACAGTGGTTATAATGTCAAATATTCAACTGTAAAGCAAGCATTTTCTAAGAAATGTTCTGGTTGCTTCGCGTTCATTAAAATTATTGAAGAAGTAGAGGCGCGGTTGCCTTACACCCTCCCACCTTCCCATGCTACCTTTAGGTATAGTTTTTATTTGTATTTTCAAATTACATCTAAAGTTTACTTAAGCTGTTTAATATAACAATTTGCTTGTTTTCCTGCCCAGGAATTCTGTTCATTACGTAACGGTCATCCACGCTACTGTTTAAGTCCCAAGATCTGAACGTAAGCCTTGATGAAGGTACGGTACCATTATTCTAAAATAATACGGTCCCGAGTTCTTAAATTTGTTGAATCCTATTAAATTTCCAAGCGAGTTTTTGTTCCGCCTGGCTAAAGATTAACGCATTTAGTTTCGAGTGGACATGTATTATACAGCTTGACTTGACCACATTTTTATGACCCCCTTCATTGCCAAGGCTGTAACACCAGATATTGGTTTGAGATATAGGTTGAAATCTTTGCGTTTAAACTTGTAACTTGCATCATCGTGTAAAAAAAATCCCTAATGCATAAATATGTTGTTTTACGATAGCGACTTTCATGACCGCCAAGAGAGGGGGCAACCAGGGATATATCCCCGGGGCACAGGCCAAATAACACTTTTTAATTTTATAAAGGAAAATTTGGTTTGAACAAAAACTCGGAGAGGTCCGTGATGATCAGTCTCTACGTCCCTGTCGAGTCTATTGTTATGTTTAAAAAAGAGGTTCTGTCAAGAAAGTGTCGTGATATTTTTGAGGAAAACCTAAACTTCAAAATTTTTAAGACAGCAAGTTATTTTTGTTGTGGGCTTGACGTCATTTTCAGCACATGATAAACTACTCATGGCGTTAAGTGTATCTGGAATAGGGAAAGCCCAAGAAGAACCACCGATACACGGGACGCTACTGACAAACTTTACTCGTATACCCACGTAGGTCAGTGATTGGTCAGATGTCAGTGATTTCCCGTTGGCCAAGTATTCTAAGGCAAACTACTTGGCTACCAGAGGCCTTAGACCACCCGGCCACCAGGGGCCTTAGACCACCCGACCACCAGAAGCCCAGGTCTCTAACATGTAGGATCTTATTAAAAGTGTACCAGATTTCGTTCTAAGGCGAGGGTTTACTTAATATTTATTTGTGTTATCACTCCGATCGATTTCACTATCAGTCGGTATATATTTTAGAAACGATCCAGCTGAGACAAAACAAATTTCTAACGGCTAAATTTAAGTGCCTTTTTAAGGCATATGCACGCTAGGTACGCGGCGGCGGCGGCCCAAAAACAGACTTTCGGTGTCGTGTCGGTTGTGTTAGCAGTTTATCGTTTGTGCTTGGGACCCCAAACTTCTTAAACCAGCTCGGTCGGATAAAACCAGCCGTAGGAAAGCTTTTGCATTTTTAAGCCTAAAACAAGATTATACCTTTTAAAACATCGCGGAGAATTTCGTCATGAATGACATTTTCGTGAACTTTTTCGTTGGTGATTTATCACATTAAAGAATCGTTATATAATCACGTGTAGATGAAAGTCGATACATTAATTCTTAATTTGAGTCGCAAGATGCTATATCTGAAACACGATATTTCAAATGGGATCTGTCATAGGAAGCAATTAAATATTTTTATGTAATGATTAAGAAAGAGCAACATGTTTTGAACTCCAACATGAATATTTTCATTTACATTTTATTAAAATTATCAGAAGTTTACGACTATTAAATATTCTGTTTGTTTTTTTAATTCTTACTATTTTTGTGTGTGAAATTATTTACATCAAGAATATAAACCATCGAAAATTATTGCATTCTGCTGAGTAATATACAAGAAAAGACACTACGTATCCATATTGTAAGGTCAAGAATAAGTATAAAATTTCGATCATTTTTTTGTCAAAGTTTCAAAGAAATGAGATTGACTCGAATGCAGAAAGTTTCAAATTGATTCTGAGTTTGAGGTATGTTTCAACAAAAAGATGTTATTGAAATTCCGCGACAAGTTGAAAGGTTATTAAACTCTGCGACAAGATTAAAGGTTAGAAGTTATGAAATGCTGGCCACAAGCTTAATGGTTATAACACTCTCGTGAGGGTCTGTTTTGAAGTTTAGTTCATTCTTAAAAATAGCGAACAGAGAAAACTTAACATTCCGTGTGACTTATTTGTACCAGTTAGTCATGTACAAAACATGACATATTGGGCAGTAAATAAAGCATTTAAAATCTTTCCATTTGTTTTTGCTAAAGTTTAATTAGAAGACTATATATATATATATATATATATATATATATATATATATATATATATATATATATATATATATATATATATATATATATATAGTCTCGGTTTATATGTATATAGTATTTTAAACATAGGAATTTGCTAGAATTTTTAAACATTTTACATCAATTGCTGATAAAAGTCGCATATCACTGTCTATCTAAACCAAATCACTTCTAACGTCAATCACAATCTTCCAACAATTTCTTTAAATATTAGAAATAAAGCATTGGTCCTAAAGACGAGAGTTTAAATTAAATCATATCTGTACAAAGTTAAGAATCATAATTACTCCTAGCATCTTGTTTTGCTTATGTACAATGTACATAATCGTTTCTTGAAGGAGGGAGCACCAGACAGATTCCCTCCCCTTCCAACTTAGTCAAAAAAATGTAAAAGTATTTCATGTATTCGTGTTTTCCACGAGATGCGGTGTGATGTATCTTTTTATATATAAAATTTTTTGATCAAAAATTTATTTAAAGTTCATTTTTTGACGGGGTATTTATTCCCTAGTGTATCTGAAAGTTTATACAATCGTTCATCCCATTAAGTTTCAATTACTTTCTTGGAATCATTTACCTTTTTCAAAATTTTTTGTGATCTTTGCCAGTGGTTTCCTTTGTTCTGTGTGTGCTATATTAAATATGCTATAATGTGTGTTTGCAATAAAATGTTTTGTAAGGACGGCAATTTAATAAAATTAAGACATAACCCAAGATTTCCTATTTCATTTCCCCCATATATATATATATATATATATATATATATATATATATATATATATATATATATATATATATATATATATATATATATATGTTTGAAAGTGAGACGGTGCACTAAAGAAAATAAAAAAAAATTAACCTGTTTTACTTGTATTTGTTTTGTGTCATCTCTTTATAATCATTTAAAAATTAAAATTTAGAAGTGAAGTAAAATGTGATGATAATAATAATAGTTATTATCTTGAAACTGAGTATTTGGATTCCATCCTGCAGTGAGTAACATTTCTTTTATTTTTATTATGTCACTCACTTCATTTTTGCTCCCAAATAATTTCACGTAGTATTATATAAGTTTGGCTCGATATTAGACTAAGTCACCCTTGTTAGTTATATTTTCTTATTTCCCATTTGTATGTCCTGTCCGTCCATGTGCTACACATAGATTTTTCTGAGGCTCTTTCGTACGCATGTCCACTTCACTTAGCGTTATGTTGCAGTCCCACGACGCCTACGTCTCTTACTTCTTCCATGAGTAGGTTCCCTTTCCGTAAATAGAAAGAGAAAATAAAGTTAGATTTTATTTAAGAGGTTAAGTAAAATCAAGTGACGTATTAGGTATTATTATAATCAATTAAAATTGTTAAAAATTCCTTATATTTTATTTTTTGAATCAAGATAACTTGTCCGCGTGTCCTTATTTTTGGTTTTATATATTCCGTTAACTTCATATATGTTTCTTGTGTAAAGTTTCCATCAAGATATAATAGCATATTTTTCTTGTATTGCTCAGTTTTTTATATTTATACTCTACTTTTATTCTGTTATATTGTTATTTTTACACATTCCATTATTGCGTTTATTTTTGCATTATTTGCTTTCTTACAAAGGGGCATTTGGGCATCTGTTTCTTGGGATGAAAAAATATCTAACAGGTCAGGTGTTGATCCTCGATCGCTGCGGACTCGGTACTCTACCCAAAAACCGGAGGTTGAGCAACACCACTTACCTTGTGCTGTCTATTCTACCAAACTATGGTAATCTGGCAAGCAAAGCCAACCTCTTCAGGTGTCTTCATTATGTATTCGTATTCTGATTATTTTATTATTGGTCGGCAGTTAGGTTAAAACCCCGCTAAGTAACGATACCTTACGCAACTGTTGACGTCAATATCTAAAATCTAATTTACAATACTTACCATACATAAACCCCACGCCCGGTCAGAGTCTGAACAAAGAGTTCACGCTTGTGACTAAGAAAGCTGGACTGGGCAACAAAGCAATGGTGACAGGTGGTCGAGAATATGTTAACACGAGATGATTTCACTGCTTAAATTGATGTTAAATATTTAAACGAAGATATGCCCTAGGCCCAGGGAACTGCTTCACAAATTTAAACCAGGTGACCCGAAAAGATCCTTATCGCTCAATACGCTTGGCTTGAGAACGAGCCTTCTAACAATTGTGTGAAACCACTTAAAATGTTTTTACAAGTCCACTGAATTGGCGAAGGCTTAAAATAGTGTACACTTACCCCGACTTATTATCACTTATTGGGTTATTGTCCGTAACTATATATAAATAGGACATTAACATGTAAAAGGTCTAACGTGTATGCATGTATACCAACATTATATGTATGTATGTATGTATGTATGTATGTATGTATGTATGTATGTATGTATGTATGTATGTATGTATGTATGTATGTATGTATGTATGTATGTATGTATGTATGTATGTATGTATGTATGTATGTATGTATGTATGTATGTTAACTTATCAGAAAATTCTAAGTTTAATCAGGAAAAAATATCTAAAAACAGTGAATATGTTTGTCTCTTTACACTCATACGCTAAGAAAACATAAAATTTGCAGCCACATAGACGATCAGGCATATACACCTTCAAGTTTCATCTGATTAATGAGATGCTAATTACCTAGTTGATGTTATATTCCAACTTTTACATATATTCTTACCTTTAATTAACATAGTTGAAAATGATATGTGTCAGTCCTGTGAGGCTTGCCATTAGATGTGCCTACCTAAATTATTGTTTTTATTAGCACTCATTTTCCTAAAAGAACGTGTATACCTAAAAACTACAGCAAAACTCTATTAAATCGAATGCAACTATCCAATCCACCCACCCACGCTTCCCATTAGAGTTTATTTTATCCCTGTACAAACGGACATAATTGATGATATTATCTTTCCAAAACAGAACAAATCAGGTGTAAGGGTAAGGCGAACGAGGCAACCGCCTTGGGCTCTCCCTCGCTTCACCGCAATGCAATTTTTAGGTTGGGACCGCAGGCTCATTGCTTGCTGCCCAGGGGACCCGCATGCTGCCTTTGGCCACGCACAGCATAGGGCCGGGCGTGAGTGTAAATACACTAAATTCAAATTTCTCATTTTTTTTTTTGTTTTTACTTTTTTTCAAAACGAGAATATAGTAAATAAATTCAGACTGATTTGTTTAGGGAAACGTTTATTTATTTCAACGTATTTGATAACGCACATGATTCCATTCTGTGCTGTATAATTATGGCCCTGTTATTATTGGTCTGTTAAAAGAGAAAATTTATCCAATCGTACGAGAGATTCTTGCTAACTGCAGTAGTTTGGTACATGCGTAATAAGTACCTGTGTACCTCATATCCTGCCTACCCTGAATCAAAGTAATACGAAACATCAGTCCCCTGTATGGCCTTCATCAAAATACGTAAGAAACATTCAGCAGGTTGCGTTTCACAGCTCCTTCACTTTTATATGCACGGTTAATTTACAACACAAAGTGTGAATGAATCTCCTAGGGACATGGTTCGTACATGTAGTGATTTTCAAGAATTGATGTTACTACTTAATTAGTTCGTCTACAAGTACTCGTAAACGTTGGTCAGGAACAGTCTTAAAATATAAAATAGGCAGTCTTAATCGCATGGTAGAAAAAAGAATAGGTGTACGTACGTCTTTTTGTTGGCAACTGTCCTGAAAATACTATCCAACCTTCTGTCAAAATTATGATGCTAACTACACACACCTGCGCGCTCGCGCGCAGAGAGATCTGGACGATAACATATTGCGATAGTTGGCTGAGAAATGAAAGGAAAAATGAAAATATTAAAATGATTTAAGTAAACGACATTAAGACACGGCAAGCGATTAGAAATTGCTTCTGAAAGGAATCCAAAGGGGATGGGGGTGCGGTCATAGTAATGGATAAATCTCACTTAAGTTCAGCTCACAAAATCGATAAAAAAAAATGCATCTGTTTTCATTTGTATTTTTCTCATTCATTCTTTATTCCTTTCAAGCAGTGTATATTTTGCAAACCGTATTAAGAATAGGGATTATTGAGAGAGATCCACTATTAAATGTCGGACATTGCTTCAGATAGAACGAGGTGGGACAATTGATAAATACGGGACAATTGATAAATACGCAGACCCCGTCTATCTATCATCATCTGTTAGTTAATTATTCTTTATTAAAATGTTCGATGGACTTTTTAAGGGCAACGTGCGAGTCATTGCAAAGTTACTCGTGTTCTTCTTAGCTTGTATAATAAAAGACACTTATCGTTAGTGACAATGACACTTTCCACAAATGAACATGTAAAAAATTATTTTAATAAACTGGTTCATTTTCATTGAATTTGGGTGATCATGGTTTTGCTATTAACCGAAAACGTGGCTAATAAAGTGATAAATTTTCAAAAGAAAAAGTCATGTTTAGGAGTTGAAGTGGTTTTCTCAGATTAGGCGTTTAGTCGGTTGTAATTCGAATACTTTGATATAACTTCTTAATGAAGATTAAAAATATTTATGTCTAAACTACGTTCTGGAATTTTAGAAAGGAAAAAGTACAACTTGTTCTCAAAATTTTACATTAAAAAGGAGAGATTATGTGATGCCGCTTGCCCATGCGCTTTGTGCGTGTGCAATCATGTCACTGCATCGATGAGTGAAAATGTGCTGCACACTAACTCATCTAACTTTTATAGAGCTGAATTTGGTTAAATTTATATAATGATCATATCTTTAATGGAAGGGATCAATCGCGGAGATGGAACAAAATTAGGTTTTGGTACAACCATTTCTTTTGCGATCCAAATATAACTTCTCTCTCAAACCATATGATTTTGTATCCTTGCATCTGTTGCAGTGAGCACGTTGTTACTACCTGGGCAAGAATATTTTCAAAGTTCCGTCGTTTGTTATAGAAAGAGTAGGCGGTAGAGGCCGAGGCAGACGGAAGTAAAGAAAAATAGATTTCACCATAAAGGAAATTGTTAGGATATATATAATAGAAAGTGTTTCTTACTGCATTAAAGCTTTTTATTTTATTTTATTTTATTTTGCCTTTTTAATATAGATCACTTCTCAATCATATCCGTTATATTCACGTGGCTTCACAAAATGGTCGCACTTCCATATCCGTCATTTTGATTCCCTAGCCAATCAAACCAGCTTTCCCACATAATCATAAAGACCCGTCTCATTTTGTGCGTAATGATATCCTAGTGTATCACATTATGGTGTGCTTGTGAACTGCACGAGACCGAATTCGCGAAGTTCCCCTTTTTTCATTCAAAAAAAAAAAACATTGAGATTTATAATCAAATAGATCCATCAATAGACATACGCATAAATAAATAGATACACAAACAAGTAAAAACACGTAATGATTTTTAATTTGAATGGGCTGAATCCAATCATTTAGTTTTCCTTCAATTTCAAAAGCAAACCGTTAATATATAATTCTATATTTCTAAACATACTTTAAGATTACTCGGTTTTGACATTCGACATCACTCACGTTCCGTTAGACACATGCTTCATTTGAATGCACTGAAGATGAAACATCTTCGCACTCGTAGAGATTTCCTAAAATGTTTTCTTTGAAAATGTTTGAACTGTTCTCTCGTTCATTCAGTACTATCCTCCAGCCATCATCTCCTTCACAAATAAAATATTTGACCATTCTAATTCAAATTGAGTTGTCTGCTGTTTCTGGTACAAGCACTTGCTTTCGCGAAAAGTAATTGTACAAAAAAAAGTATGACATAATATGAATTTGAATTCCTTAACTGATTTAACTGATTTTGGATCCTAGAGATCCTTGTCCGGAAATATTCGTTCAGGATGACAATCTGTGCGGCATCATGCAAAATAATTTTTTTAAAAATCACAATGTTGTATGTTTGTCAGAAGTAACTTCATTTCTTTTTGATAGTAATTTGCATAACTGAGTTTCAACTTCACTATTCCTTCTTTCGATATAAACCAGTGAACTTCCAGCTTAAATTTTTCGTTCGTGCTACAGTCATTTAATTTCAAGAGTAATCTATTTATAATTTAACGAAGTAAATATCCTTATGGAAGATTAAATCAGTTTTTTTTTTTTTAAAAAAAATCTTGAATATACATGATGATGTTGACCAAAGTTGGTTAGGAAGCTAAATGTCAGAGCAAGGTGTGCACACGCTGAATTGTTGGTATTTGCGTACACAGTCGTGAAGTCTTTGAAAACAGCTCATAATGTCATGGAATGTATCCGTGTTTTTATGCTCAGCTAAAACTCCTTGGCATGGTGCACTTTGACCCACAGAAATTATCGCGCTGAGATGATAAGGGTGAGTACGATGCAGATAAAATATTAAAATGCAAGACTAAACTATCCCTATCAATCACAAAAAGTTGTTACTAAAATAAATTTTAAACGATGCATGTTTTATAGTCTACAACCACTTAGTATGTGAACGTTGTTCTTGCAACGGTCTCCAAAATTTAAAATTATGTTACTTACCGAAAATGAATCAGTATTTTCCCCTAAGTGTAGACCCCAACTGTGCTTATTTTCGAATAATCCAGGAATGTAATATCAAAATAGATTGACAAAACGAACACGGACGATGATTTGAACTTTAAATATTGCAAGTGTTTAAGTGAAATTCAAACACCAAAACTCGTACAAAAATTATCAGTTGTCTATTAAACATGTCTCATTGTTTGATGCGATTACATAATGCAATAGAACCTGTTGCAGACACTTTTATAAAAATGTCTCTACAAATATACATATTTAGATTGTATTGTAACACTTTTCTTTCTCTAAACTAACCTTTCTATTGATATGATTCAAAGATCCAGTACAGATATTTCATATTAATATGTATAGGTTACGCAGTTCCAGAAAGTTTCTAACTGAAGATAGATATTTCTACAAATCATAAGCGCCAGGTTATAATAAAGAATTAAAACTAACGAGCAATATAGATGAAACTTTGGATGTAGCTTTAACGAAATTATCATACTAATGTTTTGTTTATAATTTTATTTTGCATTCCTTAATTTTCAAGCTTTTCCCAGAAACTATCTTGATTACAGCTTGAGACATCTTATATTTTCCTCTCTTTATCACGCGGTGCCTCAGTAGCTTTGCCAAGTTATTCTTTCATCAGTATTTTTTTCACTAATGTTTGCTCAAGAACATGGTTGGAGAATTACCGCAGGCATTTTCTTGAGCATTCTTATAATGTCTAGAACCAAATTTAATTTTTTACTTCAAAACAAACATTGGCTAACTTCATAATGCAATCTATTCTAAATAGCTTGGGAGAAGACAGTAATAACTAGATGTTAGTATCGAAATATTTTGCAATCATGCTTGTCTCCATTTTTATTCCCTCACCTACCTCCGTCTCTAAAGAATATCTGTGTATTACCTCGCCCAACATCAATCTTAATGAAAAATATTAAAGGTCTCATTCAAATCTTGCCATGAGTTGGGACAAATTGTGCGTGCGTGTGTGCGTGTGTGCATGTGTGCGCGATTTGGATTTTTAATGTGGCTTTAACAATTTTCCAGTGATATGGCTACGATCTCCGCAGTGTGGCAGTTTATAATTATGCATAGCATTGGGGCATCATGCCGCAGACACGTAGCATGATGTCCCACTCAGTCACATTATCCTGACCAGTCCTGACACTAACCTCTTAATGCTGAGTGCATAGCGAGGCATCTGCTAGTTTCAATTTCATAAATCTTTAGTATGACTCGGTCGGGGTCCGAACCTGCGACCTCCCACATTCTAGGCTGACGCTCTAACCACTTACGCCACTGGAGCGGTGGGACAAATTGTGTATGTATTAAGCACAGATGCAAGCATGCAAAGCACTCATCGGTGGCGTAAAAACACCTTGAGTAAGTGGGACCCATTATCCATCTCCTCCCAAATTTCATAGAGTGCAAAACAATGCATATGTCTCTTAAAGAAGTCGTCCAGTGCTCCTGTCAATTTTGATGTCTTCCAGACATCAATGACCTGGTACTTATGTCAAATTCCAATTCCAGTGGTCGTTTGTCATTTTGTAACCTAGCTATCGCTGGGCACAATACAGGATATAGTGGTCAAACTGGACATTAATGGATTCATAAAGAAGTTTTAGCATCAAGATTTTTGAAGGCAGTTACCAATCATTCGCTATTTCAGACATTAGAAATTCCAATAGAATGTCTTCCTTATTAGCCGATAGCTTGTCTAGTAAAACGTCCCAATCACTCCAAGCAATACGAAAATGTCAAATAATGAACGTGATATACCTTGGGGAATGTGTTCTAACCAGTTTTCACTCAGTGCAAATTGCCTGTTATGGACAATAGAGAGGAAGAAACTAAAAACAAAATCGATCAAAACATTTACCATTTCAATATGTAATAATGTCGACGCAGTCTACAACGGGAGCGCTTGACGGAGAATGACAAAATTCAGAATCTGTGCATACTGTGTTGTTTTTTTTAAAATCTAATTGAATGACTGGAATTTTTATTATTATTATTATTATTATTATTATTATTATTATTATTATTATTATTATTATTTATTATTATTATTATTATTATTATTATTATTATTATTATTATTATTATTATTATTATTATTATTATTATTATTATTATTATTATTATTATTTATTATTATTATTATTATTATTATTATTATTATTATTATTATTATTATTATTTATTATTATTATTATTATTATTATTATTATTATTATTATTATTATTATTATTATTATTATTATTATTATTATTATTAAGCCAGGCTCTTTTTAAAAAAAAACAATCTTTTTTAAAGGTCAAAGTTCAGTTGTATAAGCCGTTCCTACATTCCATTTTATTTCAAGAAGCCAAGATTAACTCAAATCATATTATGTATTAGCTTTACTTCGGGGTGTTCTTCGACGAAACGACAGGAATAGACCTATAAAGCTATTTATAGAAGTTCGATGAATAATTATGTGTTTCCATGTCTTTCAGAAGAAAATTATTTTTAAATAACTGTACATTTATAGCTTTTTAAAATATGAATTATTTCCAATTTGTTCCCCTTTTATCGTTTATTAGATGGAAACTATCGTATCCATATAGCTCCTACTTGTTTATTCATTCGTCTCAAGTCTCCATATCTCAGGGTACAGTGCATTGTTTTTAATATATACAGAGACTCAACGCATAAGGTCTAAAACTGTCTTTGATCTAAATTTATGCGGATTGTGTTGTTCAGTCTTAGGTGATCTGATTCACGTGAATGTACAGCTCCGGTATATAAGTTTTTGCGGAAATTTTAAAATTATAGTTCATCTTATTTTTTATTCTTATGCACTAATTCACGATAATTTTAAAGACAACCGCAGGTAAAATAACACCAATATAAGATCTTTCTATTAGATGGTTTGATTAGATTTGAACGTCGCTATAGCAGCAAAACGTCGTGGCTCTCTTAATGGTTAATAGTCTTGTTATAGATCTTGTTTATGTCATGTAATAGCTGGTCTTTATTTCTTTCTTTATATTTTTTTCTAAGTACACATTTTTACGACAAGAAATTAATCATCAACACGTTTAAAATAAAATTATGCTGAAACACTGGAGATGATTCCAAAGACTTATTTTCTATACGTAAACAATCGTTTTGAATACTGCTTCCTGAAGTGACATGACGTAACCAAAAATGATATTCTGTAAAAGGATTTGATTTGCTTTCCATATGAAGTGCTTGTGTTTGTTTTTTCTTCACAAAGGTCATGAAATTTTGCTGATAAAATTAATGATCCCGATCAAAACCGTAAGTACAGCACTTAGTTTACAAATGCTTGATCCCGGATTCAACCCCCAATACCGCCATGTAAATTGTCTTCCGTCCGTTTTCTTAATGTTTCTAGTTCCGGCCCAATGATATATCTGTAGTAAACAAGTTATATTTGAAAGTCATGTAAAAATGTTCATGACGTCATAAAATTAATTTTTGTTCTCTTCGGAAATGAGTCTTTTTCTTTTGAGTTTGATAATAATATTAACGAACTATATGCCGCTTTTCAAAAGAAGAGTTTACAAGTTTATCCCATGACATAGATTATGCAAATAGCAAATTATAAAGATTGCAAAAGCTAAAGAAAACAGACTGCAAAGGACAATACCGGTGTCAGGAATTGTAAATTATGATTGTTATTGTAAACAGGACATGAAATGTATATTTTGCAGTTGACAGATCACCTTGAGGTGATAATAACAAACCGTCAGGGTGTACTGTTGCGCTCTTGAACTTTAATCTGAAACATTTCATATTTTGCCGCATTAAAATAATAAAAAGATATCATGACACAACAGCTTTAAGACTAATAAATAAGTGTATGTTAATGGAAAATCTGGCAATCGCTAACGTTAAAGCTGTTCAAGATATTTCGCAATGTGCTGAGTTAACAAAGTCTGAAGACTAAACAGCCAAAAATAGGTAATTAGGAAACGGAAAAAGAACAATGATTTTCTGTTAACAGCTGGGACAGCTCAAAACATTATTTCACTAAAATAAATGGAAACTGCTCAAGGTCAAACAGAAGACATAAATGGCAATTCCAAAGTTTGAAGAACCAGCTCAAAAGAAAATGTATTCTGTATTAAAATAGATCTATACAAGTTTGCTGGTATTTTAACAAAGTTCCGGATAACAATAAAATACGCAAATTTGCTTTTATATTTGAAGGCAGATAATGATTGGTCATTTAAAAATGTTAGAAATATGATGTTGAAGAAAATAAAATTTAGTTTTGTTTTGTATTTTGAACATGCATGAACCGACCCAAAAATCATAATAATTGAAAAATTGATTTTGAAAGGTATTATAAGTGCTCTATTTACTTGTAAAAATATAAAACGCGAGCAATATAAAAGGATACTGAATTGACGTCATAGGAGTTATATCGATAAATCAATTTTTCAAACAGCCCCCTCCCAATACATACAAGTTTAAATGGTGTGCATATATGATGAAACCAACTGGCATTATAATTGAAGAGATTTTATTATAAGAGAAAATAATCAAAATAAAATTGCATGAGAACACGGGAAAAAAATGTTAAAGGTTTATTGAATATATACAAAATGTAAGTGTGACTGATTATTTACATGATAATAATGGTAATACACTCGATAGCTATATTCATTAATATGCCATTATCTTAAACATCGTTCAGCTAGAAATGAAATTAAAGATTATCAGAGAAAATGAAAGTTAATTACAACAAAAACCATGAATTCATGTAATAGGAAATTAAATGAGTATATATTTTACGGACAAAAGCAATCGATATTTGTATGACGTTATTGGCGGTGTAAGGAGAATGATAAGTGAAATGAGGTCGTAAAAAATCGAGTTGGGTTTGTGTCTAACAGTCAGTCAGTTATTGCCAACAGGTATCACCATTCTGAGACTAACATCAAGGACAACAACCTTATATGATGCATGCTTGTTATACGCAATGTTTGAATTGGAAAATAAACGTGGATTCAGTTTTAGTTTAACTTAAATTCATCAGCACACAAAAATGAAATAAAATTGACGATAAAAATAAGAAGATAATATATAGAATGTTTGAATTGGTAAAGAGAAAATCAAAGTCTGTCTTCAAGTTAAAAATAATAATGATACATGTTTTTATACCACTGAATTTGTTTCCTCATATTCGTTTGATCACACAGGCAGCATTACAATAGAATATTGATAAATTTGAAAGAGAATATGATATATCTGTAAATCTGTACGATACTCTATGAACGAAGAAATGATATGAGCAAAGAGACCTGAATGAGCGACTGATCGAAGAACGTACATTAAACCGGTTCATTTGTTTACAAACAAGAGACTGCCATGTCAAAATCTTCACCTTTGCTAATATCTCTTCGCAACGAAAAGGTATTTAGGTAAAAAAAAAATTCTGAAATTAATGTTATGTATAACTAAGATTAAATTATCACAATGGGGTATGGATTCGGTTAAATTGGTCAAATCGGAATTACAGACTTTTTTGTTGTAAAATTTGGAACCTAGCATCATTAGTTTAAAGTTCCTTTTTTGATGTTTTGTGATTCTGAATGGATACAAAAGCAAATGAAGGCTGTGGTGAAGGTAGTGATCATTCATGGACGATAAAAAAAGAAACATCCGATTGTTGCATCCAAATTAGGGCACTATCCAAAGACTATGTACTTATAGATTACAAAGGAAAAGTTGCACTAGAACGTTTTATGTGGATTACAATAAATAGCAGTATTATTTTAAGAAGCAACTTGGTTATTGTACGCAAATGTAATAACTTGGACAGATGAAGATGGTTAAAAAAGGCATTTTAATTCAAGCAACATATACTTCATTTGTGAAACAGAACTTAAATATACAAAGACACAACTACCACAAAATGAATCGAAATAGTTAGTCATTTAACTCGTACGCAGAGAGGTCAGCGCATAAAAATGTAATTGAACTAAACAAATGGATAATATATTTTCTTCATAGTTTGTCTCATGCCCATATCATCTTACATGCTTGATCTGGCGTCCGGTACAGATGTTCAGTGCGTATTTACGTATCACACACCAAGAATAGAACCTAAGGCGCTTTCTTTTGACGTCTGAGTGTAGATATTAGCAGAAGCAGTGAATCGAACTTTTATAAATCCCATGTCGTTTTGAATCTTATTCATACAGTAAAGTTAAAATGTATAGATAACATAACATTGTTGTTTATAGAAGAAAAAAAAATGCCTTTGTGTTTTATACTGAGTCGGGTGAAAGACCTCGTTTAATATGGTTTCTGATTACGACTTGTCCTGACGGCCTCGACGTATTCCTACGCCATATCAAAGTCGATCTTTCTGCAGACTCTGAATAAAACAGTTTTGTTCATTTTTCAGATTGTGATTAACATCTAATTAATAAAATAACAGCTGAATATGATCATAACCAAAAAGTACAAATATTAAATAATGATGACAAATATGCTTCATATGTTATAGTTCATTAGCAGAAACATTTCTATATGGTTTGTTGGATTTAGTCATTTAAGTAACTCTGTAACTGTTCCAGTTAAGTATTAAAGTATAACTTTTTAAACATGGCTCTTTTTTATGTTTCCATACCAATATATAATGCAACAATATCTGAATTTGTGACTTGTTAATTGCTTGTAAATTTGCAGACTGATTCATTATTGCCAAACTCCTTTTGATAAGGTTTGCAATATTTTTATTGGATTAGATACGCTTTTTATTATTTCATCAGCCATAGATTTTAATCTCTGTATCAACAAGTCAGGTGCATAAAAGATCATATTCATGTGGTCGTTAAACTGTTCTTGTAAACCCTGAAATCAGTAGCTCTTTCTCTTTATTGGCGTGGTTCCTCTCAGATTAACATCCTTTGAGGAACTCCATAGTATTGAAAGTTAAAGATGTTTTATGTGTTCGTGGTTTTCTCATTGTGCATGTGTTTCTTGTATTTAATTTTTATTGAATTTTGATTTTTTTAAATATTGGATTAGAGTATGTACGTTATTCAAATTATTTCTTCTCATATATCAAATTGTAAAGTTGTTGTTTATTTCTAATTAATATTGTAAATATTTACAAGTCAAGGGTTTAATTTCTGAATTAAGGTTAATCAATTTTTTCTTCTTCATATAAATAAAGTTTACAATAGTTTTAATAAATGGATACATATGTTGATTTTGCTTTGCACCATGGGAAAGATCCTAATTGGCACGAGCAGCTTTCGCACTACGCTTTAAATTGAATATGAAGTAACATACATATATAAATGCATGCATACATGCATGCATACATACATACATACATACATACATACATACATACATACATACATACATACATACATACATGCATGCATGCATGCATGCATGCATGCATGCATGCATGCATGCATGCATGCATGCATGCATGCATGCATGCATGCATGCATGCATACATACATACATACATACATACATACATACATACATACATACATACATACATACATACATACATACATACATACATACATACATACATACATACATACCTACCTACCTACCTACCTACCTACCTACCTACCTACCTACCTACCTACATACATACATACATACATACATACATACATACATACATACATACATACATACATACATACATACATACATACATACATACATACATACATACATACATACATACACACACAAACGCATACATACATACATACATACATACATACATACATACATACATACATACATACATACATACATACATACATACATACATACATACATACATACATACATACATACATACATACATACATACATACATACATACATACTTTAAGGGTATATGGAACATCAGTCCTTGTTTTATTCCTGTTATTGGTGCAAAAATGTGTTACTGTTGATTTATTTTGAAATATTGTAATAAAGTGTATTCTAAATTAAATAGATATTATGCCATCTATATTATTAATCGGACCAGTAATATAAATTTCCATATCTAGTTGACGTCCTTCTTTGGTATCAAAATTTTCAATTTATTTAGTGTGCATTAAAACGGACAAGTTATACAATTTCCATTTTTTGTTCGTTATCATTATAAACTTCAGCTTGCAATCTTCCTTTGATATAATTATCTTGTCGTTGAATGCTGTTTATTTTCTCCCCCAGATACAATTTTTAATATCCTTATATGTTATGCTCGCTAAGTATTAATTTCAATTCCTCGTGACTGACTTCGTTGTCGCTTATTACCTTGCTCACAAGGTCAGCTATGTTGAACTTGTTACTTCCTGAAGCCACTATCGTATAGTTTGCAAACTGCTTTGATGTATATAAACGTTTCCTCTAAAAGCTTTTGCATTGAATTCGGGATAGTCGCAGCAAACCAGCTACAAGCCTGAAAGATATAATTCTTTTAATTCTTGTGGATAATCTTGGGACATCGAAGCCACTAACTACTCACCTTATTCCAGATGAAACCTTGTAGGATGCTTTGTATTTTTTTTTTCAGGCACCTCTTTGATGTTCGATCTCTCCAGTTAGTTCTTTTATTTATTTATGTGTTTTTAATCTGTAGGAATCTAAAACTAATACCATTGCCTGTTGGACGTGTGAAGTGTTTTCTGTCACATTTATATGTATGAAACAATTTTTGTTTTGGCATTAGTGCTTGTAACACTAAAACACATTAGATTTATCCTGATTTTGTATGGGTCATAGGATGTGTCTTAATTTAACTGTTTTGTTCGCTTTTCTTCTTTCAAACTGAACTGTATTAGCAATTGTCAACTTTTATTGATTTATCTTAAAATTGTAACCAGAAACATTGTAATTGTCTTATGGCATTCATAGTTAACCTGGAATAATTGATTTTATTGCTTCATAAAAATAACAATTTTCTATTGCACTGGCTGCCAATTTTAGAATTTTCCCCATTAGAAATCTGTAGACTACTATAAGCATTGCAAATAATAGTGAATGGGTTGCTGTTTTAATTATGGTTGATATTTCGGTTATTTTTTATTTAAATATTATTTTTAAATTTCCCATTTTGTTTCTTTCGTTAAACTTGGGGAAAACATGTTCCCTAATCATACTGTCTTCCTGCAAAGAGTTGCACTTATTATTAATTAATATTATTTAAGATATGTTACCTTAACCAGATGATTCAATTGAATCGATAATTATATCAATAGCAAAATTCCAAAATCATCAAATTACAAAGTTCTGTTTACTGCCATTATGTTCATCTGTTACGAGTTACCAAATCTAAGGGGGAAAAATAACTTTATTTGTGGTGTGTGATTAATTTTTTCGGTTCGTTGCTTTATTTCAGGTTGGTTTTTTTTTAAAAAAATATTTAGTACATAAAATATCAACAATACAGTATCAACACTACTTACAAGATACAAGCACTTGTTTTAAATAACTGTTATTGTCTTTACGCTGTGTTCTTTTTTATTCCATCTTAATTATTTCTGTGTTTTCTGTTGAAATTATTGTCATTTTTAGTCCGGATTTGTTTTTTTATATTCATCTGTTCACGGATTTGTCTTATTTTGCGGAGTTGCCTTCTCTGGTAATATGTCAATTTTAATTGTTTCTTTGTTCTTTTTTTCTCTACCTTCCATTCGTTTTTCAACGATTTTAAGACATATCTGCAAATATAACTTATACTTAAATCCTCGATCACCATCTACACTCGCTTACTAATCCTAGTGCAAATAGCACCATGAGTTGGCAGATCAGGGTCTATATTGCTTGTTCTACTGATTGCTTCTCACAGTGTGCATCGAGCCATATCTGCCAATTGATATTGCGTACTGCGACAGTAGATAACAATTTTTGCCGTTTGCAGTTGAACTCGACTTAAAAGAAAATACATTAGTTGTTGTAACTGTTTCAACGAATGCACTGCAAGTTTTAACTTTGATTGTAGGTTCTTGTAATTGTTGGATATGTGAAGCAAAATCAATGGCAGCGTTATCGTTGTTATATGACAAATAACAGTTTGCAGAGAGGTTAACATATCGGAACCTTTGCTAACAAAGATGGCGTCTTTTGGTAACTGCGTAGAGGATGAAAGAATGCATAGATGCCATTTCGTCCGGTTCCGGAAAGGTCATTTTATGTGGTTATTAAGATCATTTAATTACGATGCAATATAAGGTATAAGAAAAGTGTTACTTCACACAATGCAAATTTTGGGAGATACCACAATTATTTCTTAGCAAATTCATGGTTGTCTTTTTAAAATTACCACTATGTCTTAAAAAAGTGGAGATTAGTCAATATACGAGGAAATTTTTTTACTGTTGTAATACAAATCAGGCGGCAAATAGAGGAGATATACAGGGTAACGAGTTACACCTTATTACCTGGGGCTAGTGTTATGATATGACTGATTCGTGTTGTCAGTTAAATTTGACATCTTTATTTTCTTGAGCCGGAGATGTCGAGAAATATTTCTTGCAAGACTACGGTTTAATTAGCTTTTGTTTTAAAATTCCTTATTAGAAACGGCGCCCATAAATCAGAAAGTGGAACATGCTCGACATTTTCCGGTAAATGTTGGATAAAGGCATTAGACTCGTTAGAAAAGCGGCTAATCGGGTATCGGATAATTGTGTATCAAGGACAATGGAGATTTACTTAGGTTCGTCTCCTACGACAAGTTTATGGGTTAATAACTTGCTTGGGGACATATACTGGCCAGATCTCAAATTTGTCACAGTTATAGCCGTTGTCACGTCTTATTTTAAGTTCTAACAGAAGTTTTCCTTTCAGCCTTGTGTTAAAACAGTTAAGTGCACAAACTTTAGGATATCTGTTAATGACTGTTGATCAGTGTACACGATAAAATATAAGTTTCTTCAGTGGACATCTCCATGCTGCAAATGAGCGTACCCATAAACCTTTAAACCCATAAACCTTTACAAAATTGCTATTTTGTAACTGATATTATATTTTTAATCTCGTTCAACCAATCTGTCACGTGGGATTTTCGCGATATGAGAGTTTGGCAAAGTGTTTCGTTAACCCCGTTTACAATTAAAATTGCTTCAGTAAAACATTAGACAAGCCGATCACAAAGAAACTCTGACTTATCTTATAATTTTATCATACCTATTTTCTACAATCGATCAGTCCAAAAGTCTATAGGAAACGTAGAACCAAATAATTAAATATCACCTTTTAAACGGAAGCCAGTATAGGAAGAAGGTCTCAGCCTTTCCATGTTTACGCGAAATATTATGCCCTCTCAGTCACAAAGGCGTATTACGTCACCTAATATAATCTGTCCAATCACTTTACCAAATTACCGCGTTTTGTTCCAAGACCTCTAGAAGCTGTTTGAAAACACTGCAACATGGCGTCTCTAAGGTGCGGTTATGAATCAGGAACTTTACACTAATATCAAATCGTGGAAAATGTGTGTAACCATTTGTCGATATGCTTATTAATATTTGCAAGGATGGAACAACATTGATTTTATCAAATTTGGATTGTTAATCAAATTAAATTAGATCAAATTAAATGAACTTAGAAAGTAACTTTTTTTCAAGTCCTGCAGCCCACGGTGCATTTACGACTGTTTTCAGCCTTTGTTCTGTATAACGTTACTTACCTTTATCAGGGTGAGTTAAAACTCTTCCGTTGTTTCTCCCCCCATTACCTGTAGATTTGTTTTTCTTTGTCGTACAGTTGGTTCCAGAACATATTGGTAGATTCTCTGCCAATGTTCACTCTTTTTACTTCCTTAGTAGATTTAGTATAATTTTATTAAACTTCTGTTCATTATATTAAAATGTATTTAATATCATTTGGTTTAATTAAATATAATGTAACTTGACTTTATTTTTAGAGGTCCAAAGAGCGTAAGATACGGGTATTTGGAATGATGCTTATATTTTTTACATTACAATAATAGTTTGTTATTAAACCGTCCTTTTCAGTTTCGTAGAAGAATGGTTGCATTTTATTGGATGATGTTGTATCCGACACGCAGGATGTAACAGAACAGGGCGTCAGTCTCTTTTAAAAGATGAAGTTAAATTTGGGTTAAATGGGGAAGGATTTACCGGAGACAACGATATAAAGGGAGTGTATCCGTTAAAATTCTATTTTTGTTGGTATTAATCATGTAAACTATCGCTTTGTCTGCAAGTGTAATAAATGGGGTGGCGTGTGAAGCGGTAAAAGTTTTATAAATCGAAACAGCAGTTTTAAAACAAAACAAGTCAGCTAGAAAGGAAATAGCAATAATTTGCTTCCAATGATTGATTTTTCATTTTCCTTGGACACCAGTCTCCAACAAGACGTCAACGGTACTAGCCTAGAAATACCAATACATTGCTGTTCATTTCCTTAAAATAGCGATTTTTGACGAAGAAAATCTTTATCAAGAAATGTTGCTATTTTGTTGTAAAAGGCGTTCGTTCCAGGAAAAAAACTGGCTTTTTCGAGAAAAATTATTTTTTCCCGCAATATTTTGTCAATGCAATATCATCAAAATGTTCATGAAATTTTAGTTTTTACTTAAAAATTATGTAACCGTGCAAACATGTAAAATATTAAGCTTTCTCTGATATACAAATTTCTATGCAAAAAAAATATTCTGAATTGTCCACTTTTTACCCCCCCCAAAAAAACGCTAATCTTAATAAAGAAAAAAATGTTAAGTTTTCATGAAAATGGAACATTTTTCTCAAGAAATCTAAACATTTCGTGAAAATTTTCATTGGTGAGGAAAATCTTTTTTTTTGTCGAAGAATGTCACAAGTTTCATATTTGACGAAAGTCATTTTTTTCATGGAAGGTTTGCATTGCAATGTAAAAGTAATTTTTCGTAAATGATAGTGACATTCTCCCTGAAACTTACATTTTTCATGATAAAAGTCAATTTTTCGTGAAAATTGCTTTCGTGTGTGGTAACACTTATTTTTGAGAGGGAAAAAATGACATTCGTCAACGAAAAGTGACTTTTTCCAGAATACTTTCCTATCTACCTATGTAACGAAGAACAATTCTTCATTATGATGTCACTCATTTCACTCGGAAAGAAATGTTTCATTAAGCATATTACGTAGAAAAACTATTGTTTCCATGAGGAAGTCGGTCTTAATGAAGATATACGACTTGCAGTTGGTGTCGTTAAACACGCAACAATTTCAGGAAAGCTCGGTCTGGTTGATAGGAGGACAATAAAAGATAGGTTACCTAACCAATAATCAGGTCAAATAAAAATAAGCATCCTGGGTCTAATACCTAATAGCATATCTATCCATCATCCCCCCAAACTTCGACCGACACCATGGAGAGCTGAAATACGTTCTTGGTGTTCATTTGCAATCTTTTTGTGTACTTTTTGTAGGATTGACTGTAAGGTTTGCGATCTTTTTCTGTAGCAATCGAGATATCGTTCGATAAATAATTTCGGATGGAATTGTAGGAATGCACACAGGTTTGAATATATATTCACCTAAGCTACCGCATATGTTGCGACAAAAAAAAGCAAAGTCTTCATTCCAACCTGGTCTCTTTTACCTCCATATTGTGCCATGTGAACAAAAGTAATTCCGAATAAAACTCTAAATGGCGGCGAGTTACGTCCGATGATTCCTTCTCGTCTTGACAGAAAAGGCCGATGATATTCAGATTGCCTTTTCTATACATATTAACACGCTTGCTAGTCACTAAGCTCGGCGAACTTGAGTATGCTGCAAAGACAGACGTTTGTTTGGTGCCCTTTCAAGACAAGTCATCACCATTTTGAAATTTGGACACTCCTTACCTCCAAAAAGACAAAAAAGTAACAAACACTTAACCTCATCCGTCTAGATAGCATAGTCTAATGGTGAAAATCTCATGTCAACATGACTTTCAGCTAAGGACAAATAGGGATAATAAAATTTGTTCAAGATGGCTTCCATGGCAACCATATTGGTTATTAAAGCAGCACCACCATGGGCCATCATGCAAAGTCTTTTAGTGAAAAATCCATTTTAAACATAACCATCCATTCACGAGGAGGAGTATCGATGACAAGATTGTCAAAATGGTCGCTGTAACAGCCGTAATGGCTGTCAAAAGGAAATATTTTTTAAAATTATTATTTAAAGCCAAGAAGTTTTCTGGCGACATCTCATGTCAGTGGGACTTTCATTCAAGAGGAGATGTGATAAAGACGATGTTAGCCATTTTGGAGGATAAAATGTTACCTTCTTCGAGTTTGGACAAATGATGTCAAAGTAACTCTTTCAGTGAATATGCCATGTTTATATAATCACCCAGTCAGGAGTAAGGGCGATAACAAGATTCTCCTCATGACTGTACGTGTGATTATATTAAATGTCTGAATAGCACCATTTTCGTTCTGGACCAACCTGATTTTGGGGAGGTTCATGGCAGTCATCCAGGTAGTTAAGGAGGAGTAGCGATAGCAAACTTGAGGTAACGGAGAGAAAAATGTCTGACGTCTGATGGCGCACGTCGTACGACTGACAACCACTGAGACATATAAATTATTCCTTTCAAGAAAAAAGTTATTCCTTTCTTGAAAAATTAACGTCTTTCGTTAAAAAATTGGACTTTTCATCCGGAATTAACTTTCTTCTCACAGTTCCATGCCCTTACAAGTCGATGTAGATTTGTCACAAACATTTTTCTAGAGACGTGTCTATTGCTTTTCGCGAACAAAACTTTATGAAAGATGTTATTCTTTCGCGAAGAAAGCAACAATATTATCAAAATCGTGATAAAAAAACCACATTTTTCCGTGAAGAAAGAGGATTCTTCAAGACAAGATTTCTGTGAAAACTTCGTTTGTTACATGGTCGACTAGGGTAAATACAAACCGTTGACGTGAAAAAGTGGTTATTTTTACGTAAAGATGATGACAATGTCATCTAAAAAGAAAATCTTCGTGAGACAATTTCATCACGAAAAAATAAAATGCTTTTGATATAAAAGTTCCATTTCTTTTTCACGATAAAAGTGAAGTTAAAGAAATTGTTTTTCGTTTGAATTCTAAACAGAAGACAATCCCAGATAAGCTTTCTTTTGGTCAATTTGGACGTATTTTCTTTAAATGGGATAAAGTTATAAACCCCATGCAATTTCGTTTGGCTGCTGTGCTTGACGTCGGTTGTTACATCCCAATTGATTCTCGTGTTTACCATTATTCATATTCAGTCTAGACGACCAAAAAATAAAAGCAATTTTAATGTTAGAATCAATTACATCATTGTCACTTTTATTTTACACAAACTTTGGGTTGACTGAAACGGGATGGTGGGTTCACTCAAAAGCCGATTTGTGCCAAATTTTATTTTGAATCCTAGCATCTAAAACTTGAGACAATGCGTGACCAAAGCAATCATTGAAACATATTGTTGCTAGAAGCTTGCATTCTACAGAATTTCAGATTGGTTCATTCTTAGAACGTACCTTCACATTTGTATCAATGGTGAGCTTGAGAGAAGAGAACAGTCTTTTATTTTGGATTGATTTCAAAGATGGGAAACGCACGAACTGTTCATAAAATTTCACTCGTGTGCTGTCTTACACATTTTGTTTTTACAGTACTGTTGTTATAGTGGTCTTTTGAGTACTTGGATAAAATACAGACTGGATCTATGACTAAAATATGTAAGATGGTGAGAACACTCTTTGTATGCGATGGAAAGTATGCTTTCGTGCGATGATTTTAAAAACGTATACAATTTAAAAGTGTTTTTATACAATTTAAAAGTGTTTGTATATTCACACGTAATTTAGAGGTTTAATGCAAATTATTAAAAAGACAAAAAATTCATTAAATTAATTTCAGTTGATTTAATGTCAGTTTAATCATTTTTTTATTCATTGTTTTGCATATTAACTTATTAAGTGGGTTGAACTTTGTCCACGATTGAATGCAGAGTAGTTATGGCCTGCATATTTTTTAAAGTTTGTAAGTTATAAATACGTTCTTTACTGATATTTGAGTTCAAGTCTTGCCTTATTTACAAACTTATAATTTTATGGAACAAAACTTGTAACCTACACACTGGTCATTGTTTTGTGTCTTTGGTCTACATACAATACTGTGGTAAATAAAATTATGCATTCCTCATTAAGTCCAGTCTATGTAATTATGTAAAGGTGTGTTCAGACCATGTTTGAGAGGAATCATTTATTTCAAAATTATTCACTGGTATTATAAAATGTTCATTGACTTTTTTGTACTAAAACACTATGATGTAATTATGGGAATTCATTAAAAGACACTCTGGATGATATCGTGGCGATATATCAAGACAGTCGGTACATAAACCTATTCAAGACTACTGATACATAACCACATACATTATTGGAATTCATTCGAAACACTACTCTTTTCGACTTGATAGAACTTTTATGATTATTTAGGATTTAAATCACAATACTGTAAGTTCTTCACTTTATAACTTGGAGAAATAAATTTGTTTGTTGATTTAGTTAAAGTTGTTACTTATTTTAAAACCAGAGTCCTAAGGTCATGGGCATATACAGTACATTTGTATTCCGTCCGTGCTTGCCGACTTCCATTTTTTACAAGAAATCTGACAGATCCGCATTAACCCTGTGGTTAATGTGCTGGGCTCATAATTAGTGAGTTACAGATTCGAATCCAGCCCAGGTCAGCTATCATGAATTGTTTCTGGGTAAAGCAATTCACTCTTATAAAAATATGCCCAATAAATCTACGGTGCCTGTCAAAACGCACCCAAGGCCGGTCTTAGGCCAATTAGACCGATTGGCCCAATCGGGCTATTAAATAAGACCAATATTTATAAAGATGAAATTCTAGTGTCCCTATCATATTCTTTCTGAATGGAAATTTCATGTACTCGGTATACACATTCTGTAAGCTTGGCTAGTTGCGATATACATAATGCTCTTAGTTCAAAACCAAATACATTCAAGATGAAGGTAAGGCAAATGTGAAGAAGACGCCAGAATGACTGGAGAAAAGATATCTCCGCCAAATAAATATCATTTTATTGACACCTGACCTCTCTAACAAGAATAAATATTACAATGCATATAATCGGAAAATAGCTTTTATTATGGTCAAGTGATATTACACTAGAGACCAACACATACAATACTTTTTTTTATAAAAAAAAAGATCAATTGTGTACACAAACAGCAAAATGTTCAGTTATCGTGTATTGTTCTATAGTGGATGAATTATGTATTTTTGCTTGAGAATGTGATTAATAATCTATATTATATACCACAAAGCACCGGTCTTTCTCAAGAGCTGACATATATGACACTCAAAGTCGTCTTTAAATCCACACGATTATGACTTCCTCTTTCGAAAATCCGCACAAGATTGTGTAAACCGAAGACTGGTTATTATTTTTCTTGTTTAAAAATATATGATAACTAGTCTGTTTCAATGAAAAGTCTTCTTCAATGCACTAAATGGCGTGAAATGTAGAGTGCTCGTATATCCTCGTTGCTTGAATACTACTATGAATAATTTATTCTTCCATTTCGGCCACGGTGATAAATCAAACACTGCTGACATTTCAATCGTGTTTCAACTCATCGAACAAAGTTATCCGATGTTGAATGACGGATATGAAGAGCAGTGAGATGAACAATGCTTGGTTCTTTCCGATTACATTAGATCTGACATCTCCGGATTTTTCTTTTTATAACGCGTTAAAACGTTGAACATAAAAAGGGACAACATAAGACGTTCGCTTTTTTTTTTTTCTAAAGGTTTACTTTTGGAGCCATCGATTAAAAGAGTGCTGATGGATTGTGGTTTCGAATGCAAACCAGCCCTGTATATGTCTGCCGTTTGCTGTATGACATATCTTGGTAAGGCACTTTGCTCCCATTGCCTTGACATTAAATATACTCTCTTATAAGGACGTATAGATGCATCACCTAATCAATCAATAAAGTAATATTTATACACAAAATTAAAGTGCGATATTATTGCTTTGTGAGTTTAGCTGATTTTTTTCCCCCCAGCACATGATAGGATCTACATGGCGGATTTTATATTTGATGGAGGAAGAACCCGCGAAAACCCTAGGAAGAACCACCGACCTAATGGAATATACTTGTAGCTTTCTCACATATCAAAGTAGGCCTAATCCGGGACTCGAACCCACGCAGGAAGAGATGAGGTGTCAGAGATCTGTAAAGGTGAGCGCCTTAGTCCACTCAGCCATCAGGAGGGTGAGATGACACAAAGTCCATAAATAAATTATCCATACAAAACACCCTCAATGTTATAGCTTCTAAAGCCACACTCATAAAACACGTATAGTGCACAAAAAGAAAGAAAACAGAAGCTATACACGAAGTAAATAAATTTTATTAGTTTTACCACAGGAGTCTGCAGTTTTCGGTATAATTCTAACACCAAATCTGTTAGAGATTATTAATGAAGTTCCAATTTGTGCGTTGAAAGAGATGAGACTACGGGTCTTTAGGTCATTCCGTAATGCTAGCACGTTTCACGACTGGGTATAATATCCTCAAAAGGACTGTATTTTCTCTGTTTTGTTTATGTTATCTTAACATAAACTCTAGTCATACCCGATATACCCCTTCCCAACAATTGTACTTTGTTCCCTTCAATTCCTTAAAGCCGATGTTACCTCAGTGCATGAAACTAAAACACCGTGTTCTCCTGTTTCCCTAAATTCCTGGAAAGACCCTATCAGATCGATCTTTGGCTATTTGCAGTGACCGTGTTTCCTCCGGCTGCAGAACTTGTCTTCAGGTGTACAGTATCAGTGTAAAATATCAGGTATGTACGATAACAAAGCGAACAATATTAGAGGGAAAACGCTGTCGCACAATAAAACAATATATTTCCAGTCAGAATGAACATATCAAATAAACCGCATATAGCCATGTTTGCAGTGGAGAAAATTACATACCGATTATAGTCCTGTATGCAGAAAAGAAAATTACATAACGGTTATAGCCGGTTATGCAGACGAGAAAATTAAAGCCTCCTGTACCGCCTGTGGTAGACATTAGTTTCCTTTTACGTTAATTATAGTCTTGTGTTAAAATGTTGAACCAAACAAATATATATATATATATATATATATATATATATATATATATATATATATATATATATATATATATATATATATATATATATAGCTGGTTTAATTATTGCGTTTTGTTCTTCTTATATAAATATACACACATACATATTATTGAAATAAGATTATAGTTTAAAAACTTAAATCATCCGAATTTCCTTCAGTTATCATTTCTTGAATGTAGACGTAATCCTCAGACTTCCGGCTCAAAAATGAATGCTGGGAATATTTTAACGTCGCTACGCCCTTGCTTTGAAGCCCCTAAAGTAAACGAAACAATCCCCCCCCCAAAAAAACAAAGGTTTGAAGGTGTCAAGTGAAAGTGTCCATCACACATAAGGTTTTGAATATATGCAATAAAATTTGTGATACAAAAAGTAGGCATTGGAGCCAAATCCTCCTTATTCTCCTCGATTGTTCACCAAGTAAACAAGAGCAATGTTCTAGAAGTACGTGTATTTCTGAAACTGTTGAAAACCGGCACTAATTTGTTATTGTTTTTATTAGATATAAATTGCTTGCGTTTGTCGGAAATAAGAAAGAGTATGGAGTGAATCTGGACATTGTATTGATTACCTACACCTGACGCGAGAAGATTAAACCAACCATAAACTATGATACTCTCGTCGGTGCTTTCTAGTTACGCAATTTTACTTCCTGGTTCACTTGTCATGAATGAGTAAAGCAAGTGATTCGCATCAACGAACGAGATCACCTGGTGCATTGGGAAGCGATTTCATAGTCTTAAAAGGAATCGCGGTTGACCTGTTATTCTTCAGTTTTTTGTGGCGATGGGCAATAATGCGGAGTGGCGTGAAGTTCGATTATTTACGGTACCTGTATTTCATAATTCAAACCGAAGATAGTTACTCCGTGAAGTTGCAGTTCGCATGTAAGTATAACTGCCTGCTGTCCGACTCCAAAGTTAACACTTATCATTCGCTTACGTTTCGATTTCCGAACTACCCCCCCCCCCGAAATACCCACAAAAAGATTTTCAACTTATGGCAACTTAATTATTTGTAGCAACACCCTACGCAAAAAACTTCGTACACCCCCTTCCCCACCAACTAACCAAAAAAAAAAAAAAAAAAAAAAAATTATTAACTGGTTCTGGAGCAAGTTTTTCGGATACGGGGGACACAATTTAAAGTATCTCACGTCTTGACTAGACAAGTGTTTATTTTCCCTATTGGGGATAAAGGCGAATGTTAACGACACTATAAATTTCTCCCACAAGTGGAAGTTAAAGGACCCATTTAAGCCTTCAGATAACAGGAATAACTCTCCCAACCTAGATATTTCCTGATAAATATTCGTCACCGATGCCCGGGGCAGATTTTATACAATTTAAAGAATCATCGTGTTGAGATTTTTTTGTTTTGTTTTTTTGTTGTGGAAATAAGTGTTAGACCTATGGCCAGGAATAACTCTCCCAACCTAGATATTTCCTGATAAATATCCGTCACCGATGCCCGGGGCAGATTTTATACAATTTAAAGAATCATCGTGTTGAGATTTTTTTTTTTTTTTTTGTGGAAATAAGTGTTAGACCTATGGCATGTAAATTAGAGCGAAGTAGGTTATGGAGCGTGACTTTAGCCCGTTCGTATATACATATCTGAGAGCACTAAAGAAAAAGAAAAAAAAAAGAAGGAAAGAAAGAAGGAGCCTAGTTTTGACCAATACTAGTAGTATGCAAGGAGCATGGCCAATAATTGACCAGAGTCCACTTATTTGCATATGGAAAAATATGAATAAAATATACGAGAGAGTTGGTTCGGTTTTGAAATTTTGAGATGACTTATTAACCACATAGTATCTGTGACTGATTATAAGTCAACAAATATAGAAGAAAAATGCATCGCATCATTGCGTTTAAACGAGCCCCCCCCCCGAGATACAACATTACACTATCCAAGTCTCATTCATGCTTCTTTAATGTGGCGTTTTCTTGGAGGTTCACTTTTACCGAGGTTTGTGTGGTATTGGCAATTTTTACATTGTTCTTTACCTACTCAACATTCAAAAGGTCACTGGCTCTTGCCCCGGGATATACAACCCTGATAGTAATGGATTAGCTGAAGGGACTAAACACAAATACAAGTAATTTATTATAATTTTATTGCATACAAAAAACCCCACCATCAACTCGACAGTGCAAACAGAAAAAGAAAAATCACTCCACTATACAAAAATACGGTAGATGTTTCCAAAATATGCATTAATGAAATATGGAAAACAAACTAGGCGTGTAACAAGAAAAATAAATTAATATACTGATTTTCACACTCTACATCTATACATGAACACTTGGCGGAAAATCTTAAGTTTCCAGTTAATATTGTATTTCAGCTCTGACTCTATGGGCTTAAAACGTAATATATATATATATATATATATATATATATATATATATATATATATATATATATATATATATATATATATATATATATATATATATATATATATATATTTGACACCATCATGTAAGAATGAGATACTCGCCCATTATTTTAAGCTAGAATTAGTATGTGAGAATTTAAGTAATTCCAGTTCCAATATAGATATTACATTTTGGAATACATTTTCTTTTACTTACGACAATTAACACTTGATACATGTTACTATTGAATTGATTTTGACCACACCGATATAATATCGTAAAAAAAATGTTCCCGTCATTCCAGGAATGGAGTAGTTTGGTGCTATGCCTATTTCCCAACTTAAACCTACACAGGCAATCATCAACGTCTAGGTAGTGATACGACTGTAAGACACCATGTCACATGGTCCCGAGCTATGTCCAGATTCAAGTTAAAATGTTGGATCAACGTTGTGACCCTGATAAATAATACCATGGTGATTGTCCGCCCGCATCAGTTCGGACGGAACTCGAATTTCGAATACCAGTTAGAAGATTTCCACAAGTCACTGTGCATAAGTATAATAGTTAGGAAAAATGGCAGGCATAAAAATGAAAGGATAATCGTGTGGGTTACCTTTAACTTGGGCAACCATAAAAGTTCCTTTGCCGACAGGGTAGAGCATATAGGACAAAATTCCGGGGGACAACAAGGGTCAGGAGACCCAAAGCCGAAGAATTTTTGTTATTGTAAGTCACGGGGGCATATTAGAGAATTTTTCCCCCAAGGCCGTCAAATCCTATCCGTGAACCTGTTCTTTCTAGAAGGGAAAATAAAGTATCTCTCAAAATACAATCGCTTTGAGGATGTGTATTTAACAAGTTTATGAGAGGAAATGCATATATCATAAATTATCTGGGTCTTATATCATATAGAACAATTAGCTGTTTTTTTTTAGGTGTTGTTATTATGAGAATTTGGGAATCTGGAAAAAAAGCTACAATGTCGGTTGCTTTGGTAAGTTTTGAAACGACCGCGATATACACGTCCTTTATGACTTTCATGAATTAGTCTTTTCACAAATTTTGAGGAAATTGATTAACAAAAACCAGTTTCATTCGGCTTTAATCTCCAGGAATTTTAAAATTTCTCGATTATTTAGATCTATTAAGGAATTCGCACATAGTAGAGTAAGGGAAATTTTGAGGAAATTGATTAACAAAAACCAGTTTCATTCGGCTGTATTCTTCAGGAATTTTAAAATTTCTCGATTATTTAGATCTATTAAGGAATTCGCACATAGTAGAGTAAGGGAAATAAGAAAAAGGAAAGCCTGTAAACAAACAACAAGCGAACCCAGATATATAGACAACAAGCATGGGCTTTGCATGTTAATAAAGATCTGATTTCACCTCAAAATGATGTCTGATGAAACCAGCTGTTTCTAAGATTGATTTGATAAAGTGAAGCACATCAATGAAATGTGCTAGTTCATATTCAGATAAATAACTTCATTGATCGGGTCGGACCTTACATCATCAGCACGAATCTGGAAAAATAACAATACAGCGCTCATTTTTATCAATTACTTAAACATTTGTGCAGGTTCTATTTATGGAATTCAAATAGACCTTGAATTTCAGCCAGAAATAGAAATAAATAAATACTGACATTGCAGTTGTAATCCAAAGATTTTCCCCCTATTTTACGCTTGTACGTGCACGTTATATTTGCTTTTCTAAAGTACCGTTTACTTGAGACCACCGAATGTCTTATCTTCAGCAACAATGCAAAGCCAACAAGGAAAAAGTTTCATTCAACTTGAATCGGATACGTAAATCTGTTATATTAGTTTCTATATATTTGACCTAAAAGACAACGACCATAACAAGTGGAGTCCGTAAAGACGCGCAGCTACAGGATATATTTTCATTACATCGATCAGCTTTTTCAGTTATCCGTTTGAACACACCCAAGCGTCGTTCAGTCCTCTTCTAATTAAAGCTAAAATCGATATCATTTTGTATCAATTCCTGGTAATAATCTGAAAATATATTTTTTCCCTCTGCAGATTAGAGAGTTCAAAAAGCAGTGAGTATACTTTTCAAAAATGAACCAATATGCGTAACTGGGAATTTGCGAAAGCGAGGAGGCAGACAATGCGGGGACGGCCCAAAACTGTCACCACCGTGCACACAACAGGCAGAGAACATTTAATAAAACATTATCGAAGGTAGATGGGTATAAGATTATTATTTTCCTAAAGATCTTTGTTTGACAAGGTCCACTTAACTGACTAATCATGCATCATTTTCTTAACTGAACAAGCCCTGTCTGCTTTCATCCACGAGACCATAATATTCTGACATCAGATGATTTTCAATCTTTAATAACTTCATTACATAATGAAGAAAACTGTCGATAACCTGCAATTGCTACAGGATCCTCACCCCAACATTTAAAACTGCCGCACCTTGGAGACTTCTGGAAGATGATATGCGAGCCAATTGTAACCTGCCGTTTACCGATAAGGAGTGGTTTGCTAACAAGTTCTCAAGCCGAGTACCTTCAGTTAAATTCCGTCTTTATTACATCGTGCTTAAGATTTGCAATCTCGTGCTGTGTAACATAATGAAGAGAACAATTTCTTAACAACTTGGGCCATATGAGATACATACAACCGTATTTGTTTTCTCGTCTTACCGAAACTGATGAAGACGAATTAGGATCTATTCAAAATTAAATATCAATTCTTGTTTCAATCTATGAAATGCTTCAAAAGTTATCACGTTCAAACGGGATTCCAGATATAATGCCTAGCTTTAAAGTGGAACATGGACCCTATCTCCATTCTGATTTGAACGGAAATAATTGAAAACTGAACTTGACCAATGTTTCCTCTGTAAAATTCCGCATAACAAACTGGTTTTCGATCAAAAAGTTAGTAACGGAAACAGATTTGAAGACGGAAGAGAAAAAGTTGTAAACCTAACAGTTAAAACTCGAGGGAAAAAGTTTGGAAAATCAAACCCGACCCGTATTTTCGTAACACAAAAGATCACCCAAAATATGGCTTCAATGCACCAAGTTGAAAGAAAAAGTAGCAGCAATGAAATTTATAATGGTCGCACCCAATGTGATTAGGTACAACGGGACAGGATGGCAAAAAGATATATGCCCCGCCGCAGAAAACTGGTGCAAAATAAATGCATCCGTGTCGATGGTGTAGAAAATATCCAGACGCCACCCCACCCCCCATGACCGAGAAATCAGTACATCAAAAGTAAGGCAAGGATTAAAGAAGCTGAATGTTCAAAAGGACACCACCCAGCGTATGAAGACCAGTAGTATTATTTAATTTAGATTTAAATCTGTAGTACGTCAAGTTGGACAAATGCTTAAATGCTGGCAACATGTTCGAGTGGATGGCTGGTTTTTAGCAGCATTTTTGACCACATTGTTGGTAAAATCATGCCTAGGAAAATAGGGACTAAGTGCCATGTCAGCGTGGGGTTTTGTACATACGTTTACAAGTTATCAACTAATCATTATCATCACGTTATTAATTATACATCCATTTAATCGGTAATGAAATCAGAGGACATACAATTTATAAACAATGAGAATCATATTGCAACTGGCATAACTACGCTTTGGGGAGCAGATAGTTCAAAGATGCTGGTTGGTTAGCTTTTTTATTTTTATTTTTTTAAAATGGATCTTTCAACACATAACTGACTATATCGTGCCCAAGAAATAGGAGCTAAGCCGCTTTCTCAAAGACACAGAGGAAGCTGACCCCGGATGGCATGGTAGGTAATCAATGTCATGACCATTGGATTACGAATCAGATCTGCCTAAAAGTAGATATTGTAGGAGTAAGACTCTAAACCAGATGTAAGAGTTTGAATTCATGGTTTTCCTTTCTTATTTAACTGATTTCAATGGATCTGTACATAAAATAATGTACGGGTTCTTCTTGCAACTTGTCACCAGAGCCAAGATACAACCACCCAATCGTTCGCACAACACATTACATGAAATCAACATGTTCTCTTATGACGAATATGTATTTTATTTTAAAGTTTCAGTACATATTGGCAATTTCACGCTAAAGGACTGCAAAGTAAACATAATGACCATGTGAGTGTGTATACGGCAGACCTCTAAATTGCGACAGTCGACAAGAATCAAGGCTGACAAATTTCCCATGTGGTTTTATAACTTACATCTATCAAGAACCAAATGAATCGGGTTGAGCTAGCTATACTTCGAATCAAAGTTTCGAACTAGCCATACATAGAATCGAACAGTTTCGAGCTAGCCATATTTCGAATCAAACCGTTTAAATACTCTCAATTATTAGTTATCTCTCAGATCATCAACATTTTATACAATCCAGGTAATTTGATGCATGAAGATTCATTCTACCGTTAATGTTACACTGTGACAACGCGCCAGCAACAGTCGCATTAATAGTTAAACATTAAAAAGTCTCTTTTTGAATTGAAGACAGATGTGACCGAATACTTAAATATTCATCTCTGATTCAACGGCACCACGCGATATAGGCTATAGTATGTATGCCGTGGATATGGGAGCTACCCAAGGGAAAAAAAACAGGCAGCCGACCCCAAAATAGCCAGGGGAAGGTACCTGATATACGACCATGTTTACGTGTCCGATGCTCAACCAACTAAGCTACATCATCTCCCTATAATATTCAATGAGGCACAACTGTAAATTCATGAAAGCTAAACCATTCCCCACGATGTCCAATGTCCATTAGGTGTATGACGTGGAATTATGAGGCGCCATAGCAGATAAAAGATGGTCCAATTAGAACGTTACCGTTGACATTTTAATGTCGTATATCTATAATTCCAATTTCACGTGTTGTATCAAAAATGCTTGTCATCGAAGATCCATTTTCTATGTCGAGATTTTAGATTGTATCTATTGAATTTTACAACAGTAGTTGAAATTTATATTTTTTATGTCGATGTTTTAGGTTGTGTCGTTTGAATTACAGAGCGGTGGTTGATATTTCAATATCATACGTCGAGAATTCCTAATTTACGTATTGGTTCAAAGACTTTATGTTTAAAGTTCCATTTCATATGTTGAGTATTTAGATTTCATCCGTTGAATTACACAGCGCTGGTTGAAAATTCGATGTCCAATGTCGAGTTTTTAGATTGTATCTTTTGAATGACACGGCTGATGTTGAAATTTTAATGTCACTTGCCGAGCTTTTAGATTGTAACTGTTGAATTACATAGCGGTTGTTGGACATTTTATTGTGCTTGTAATAATTTTTTTTTTTTAAATGGTGAAATGATGTGTTGATGTTAAAAGTAACATTACACAATGTCCACTTTAACAATTCTAAATAATATCGATTATCAAGATACATCATTCGTGTATTCAAATATCAGGCGCTATTACATTTCATGCATTTACAGTTTGAAAGTTATCATTCACAGGTCAAGAATTACTATGAATTTCTTCGCTAGGCGCCGCTCTCGTGAACAAGCCGGGTTTTTTTTTTTTTTTTTTTTTTAAACAAGGAGATCGCTTCTTGTGTCTGTGAAATCCAACAGATGAAATCTAAATACTCGCCATATGAAATGGAACTTTCATCACAAACAGTTCCATTCAACGTGTCAGATAGGGATTCTCAACATATATTGAAATTTCAACCACCGCTGTGTAATTCAAAATATACACCGTAAAACGTCGACATACAAAATATAACTTTAAACTCCAACTGCATAATTCAACATATAAGATCTAAAATCTCAAACTAGAAAATGGAACTTTATGGACATACAAATTTATCCAACACTTGATATTTAATTTTTCGACATACGACATCGAAATTTCAACTGCAACTTTCTCATTAGACCAGCTATTGTCCGCTATGGCGCCTCATAGAATCAGACGCACGTACATTTCCAAAGAAACAAAAGTAAAAGTACTACTTTCATTTGGATCTAACAACTGTACATTTGATACACTGAAATGATTCAGAACAAACCATCAACTTTTTGATCAAAGAACACATCTTTTAATCAAATTAGAGATATATACAAAAAAGATTTGCATGAAGGCATAAATTTGCTTATAAAGAAAAGGGAGGTAGACTTTGCTCATTTTAATGTAATGCACAGAATCTGTAGGGTGTAGTCCCAACAGGGAAACACCTTGAATTGAGGTATATTAGCACGGCCAGCCAAGTTAATGATTGAAGCTACAGGCAAGCCATGGGGAGAGAAGGTTTCTAGACAAAGATTTGTTTATGCAATATCCAGATAATGATGATGATAATAATAATAATAATAATAATAATAATAATAATAATAATAATAATAATAATAATGCAAATGGCAGTAGATGTACACAAATACAGGTACATATATCTACAAACAGAACTTTCTTGCACTGTATCTAGTACCATGGCAGAAGACAGAAAATAACACGAGTAACTTACATAGTGTCCCATTACAAAGTAAGTAATACAATGTTATTGTGTGGCCAGTCTACACATGTATACAAGTAAATATGTAGCCCTGAATGATGACGGTGAATACTCTGTGGGGAACACTTAAAAAAATATGACTTTGGCCAAAATGTACACAAATTTACAATAATATCAGTAAGTGTGGATCAATTACACTTTTAATTTTACAAAATGAGGTAGATACAAATGGTGTATGTAATAAAAGTTGCAACTCTGCCAACAAAAGGGCATATTTCATCTCCCAAAAAGATGGGATACCTTCAATCAAGAGACTTAATTTTCTCAGCTTTTGTTGCATGGCTCCAGTTTCACAAAAATTACAAGATTCACATCAATTAAAAAAATAGAAATCTAGAAATTTCATCATACAAAAAAAATCCTGCCCCGATAAACAGCTACATAATTGGCTGAAATATTCAATTTTAGTTTATGTGGTGCTAGGTTAGAGAAATATAATGAAAACATTTAAAACTAGAAATTTCAACATATTCTACATTCTAAGTTCGCAAGCTACCCTGATCATCAGTGAATTAATATACTGCACAATTGCTTAATGTAGAGAGGTTTTTTTTTTTTTTTTTTTTATAAAACTGAAGCCTGCTCCAAAGACAAGTTAGCTGTTTAGGGTTCCATCTTGCAGATAAACAGACTCATCTCCATGTATTGGATAAACGGAATTATTATAACATGGGTAAGGGATGAGGCTAGTCAAATCCCTGGTACAAATCTTGATCCTTGTTATTAGAATTCCCTAAATCATTTACAGACATGCAGATGAATTATTTCTCGCCCATCTTTTGCATTAGTTTTTGGCAAAAAAAAAACGTTGCGGAATATGAAAAGCCTGTGTAAAATCTGCGTGTTACAAAATGTGCACCAATGTTGTCAGTAACAGTGCATAACTTGTCTAACCCAAGGGTTTTATCTAGCCTGGGTAAAAATTTGCAATTACTTTGGTAGGTAATCAAGAATATATATATATATATATATATATATATATATATATATATATATATATATATATATATATATATATATATATATATATATATATAACCGTACTGAGACACTGATATTTCTAGAGTACAATATTGCACAAAGTAACCATTTTTTCTCTCATACATAAACATAAATACATTCTGAAATATAAGTACATTGGTATCTTTACATGTACATCAACACATACAACAAATATATATAGAACACATTTTTCCATTTCTTTTGGCGATATTTTAGTACCGAATTAAAGACAAGACAATCATTCAAAAAATTAAATCTAGATTAAATTTTTAGTTGTGATAACAGGAGAAAAAAGAACAGAAGATCATATAGATAAGGAAAAAAACTGTCCTTCATGAAGATGATTTTAGTTGTACTTTCATATTGGTATAACTAAAGACAGTATGAGTAATGAAGACCGCTAGAAACAAGTTAACATGAATATGTATATAACATCAGTATCAATCTTTTAGAGTACACGCTTTTTCCATTAGGTAATAAAAGTAGTTTTTCATGGTTTATAACACAAGTAAAAATGACATTCAAGGTTAATTCTAATTAGATTTAAATGTATTTGAGACTGACACATATCAAATTCAACCATAAAATTATGTATTTGAGACTGACACATATCAAACTCAACCATAAAATTTAATGCATTGATACATTAATAAAGCTAGCACTAGAATTGTAAATACTGAAAATCATAGTTTTCAAGATAATTAAGTTTTGCAAAGTCAATCCAAATTTTTATGAATAACTTAATTCTTGTTGGCTTGCATTTATTATCACAGTTTAGGCTAGCAGTTGTGTATGTTTGCAGAATACTTGTTCCATTTTACATTATGTAGTGTACTTGCAAAAAAAGATGGTGTGTGTGTGTGTGTGAGCGTGTGCACACACCTTTACTGGCCATACATTTTAATGATTAGGCAGTATTGGCCCCACTATATTTTAAAGTTTTTCTTGGACACCATGAAGTGTTTAACTGGCACATGTGATGTGAAGATTTAAATTTTCTTGGTCAAGCTGTGATTCATGCCACCTATCATTACAGGCAGGCTGTCATGGACAATAGTGCTGGCCTGAGTCACTGTACCAAATTTAGAAAAAGCACATGTCTACTATTATTAAAATCAGTAATCCCTTTGACTGCTCCCATATCATGAATTACTAGCTGAATTAGATGCATCTAAAAATGACATTAACAAAAAAAAAACTAATTTTGTCTCATCTGACTTTTAAAAGTTACAAAATGTACATACCTGAGTATGTACTTGCAATTCAACTAAAAAGTAGGTTTTAGAATTTTTAGATTTGTCCTATTCATGCTATCAACACTTAAAGTGCTTCAAACGGACAATATGTTTTTGAACAGAGCCCACTATACAATTATCAGTGAAGATTGACACCTGAAAAAATGTGATGCATTGGAAAACAAGAGTCTGTACCTTCATATGGATGAATGACTGTAAAATGTGATGAGAATTTAACTTGAATTTTTCAAAAGTATTTTACCTACTTATGTGGCCAAGCAAACCCAACTCACTTAAAATGTATGTGTTTGGGTGCATGTTAGTTTTTTTGCACTCATAGCTGATTAATCTTGTCACTAACTTTCCATAAATTAATAGCCGAAAAGGTAGTTAACATTTAAAATTTTCCAAGGATGAAGATCACAGACTTTCATTATCAGATACACAAAGAAAAGAATATATATATATATATATATATATATATATATATATATATATATATATATATATAAAATTTTTTAAGGATGATACTATTGATGTCACACCAGCTTCTTACAAAAAAAAAAACCTTTGTGCATCTGATATACTTCTGAAGCTTTCTCCAAGTCTTCTAAATTAGATTTTTAACATTACTCATCATTTACTGTTATTGCACTTATTAAAATTTGATACATATTGTTCTTTGTCATTATGAATTCGAAACCATGTAGCTTTACATCCAATTTGTCCAAGAGTTCAAAGAATGGTGAAAACTGATGTCAGAAATATGAAATGTCATTTTGAGTTTGGCACTAAGCACTGATCTTACACACAGACTGTCTTAAGAGTTCAAGCCAACAGCAATATCCCTGAACTTCCTGTACATTATTCAAGTACATGTTCTATTTGTATTTACTTATCATGGCTTTCATTCATGGTTGTGTGTGTTGCTGTGTGTGTGTGTATTGCATACAGGTTAATATTGTATACATAGATTGATACTAATACAAATGTTTTGACAGAAAAAAAAAAGAATGCTGTAGTGAAAAAAAAATTCTTCGACATTATGAAAACAATGGAAGAACACTATTTGTACTTGCAAAACATGTTTGTTGATCTGCAATCACAATGAATCAAAACACTAGGGGAACAGAAAAAAATCTGAAAAATTCCAATAATGCATCAAATCTGGCTGTCGTTTTTTTAATAGCTTAGACATGCCTATTAAATTTCATTTGACTACCTCATGCGACTTTTGCCAACTTGTGCTAACAAAGTTATTATATTTAAAAAAAGTGAAAGTTACAAAATGTATACATTTTTTTGTCTACAAAAAATGATGTAATATTATGAAATTATAATAAGGTCATCCACACATGATCACACAATGAAAATTACATTTGTTCACCACAAAATCTGACTAGATTGTATACTCATGACCAAGATAAAATGTGCAAAATCTCACGGCTCTAGTAGTTTTTACATATTGGGATTGGTTTATGGACTTGCAGAAGGGCAGCAACAAAGAAATATGCCTTCTTCTACTATTGCACTTAAACACAACTTGGTAAAATTACGTTTTTTTTGGACACTTTTAAAATGCCTTATTCAATTACCATTATGTTTCTAATATCAACAGCAATATTATTCAACAAAAGCACTGTACATGGCATGTGATATGGTGGCCCAATATTTAACAGGTCTTTTTGTAGCTATAAGGCATGGTTACATCAGAATATTAAGGACCAAAATGCTTCAATGACCTGGACCTTGGTCAAGGTATGTAGGTTTTTAAATAATTATACTGTCTTGAAACATTTTTTTAAAAAAAATATAACACACTCTGATTAATGACTTTTTTAGACCCCAAAATTTAATGGTTTATTATCTTAAGAAGTAGCCATCTTCAAAAGTACTTCTGCAAAAACCCAATTTTATCTGAACTAACATGGCCTTGACCTTTTCCATTTTAACCCTTATATCAATGAGCTGCTTCTGTAGCTTAAGTGCAAGTCCTCTGCTGACTCTGATCATAGTCAATGTGAAGGAAAGTTAAATGGACAAATACAGAATGTCATAGCAAATATGCTCTGCTAAAAAGTACCTATATAAAAAAAAGTGTTATTTAATTGCTTTGATGAAAGGAGGAAGTAGTTGGTTTAACACCATTTTTCTGCACATGATAAGATACACAAGCTGGCCAATATAAATTATGGAGGAAGAAAGCAGAAAACCCCAGGAAGAATCACCTACCTATGGGATGCTACTGGTAAGCTTTTTCAAGTACCCACATCAGACATCCTGAGACTTGAACACCAATGGCCAGAGAGGTGAGATGGCAATGTTCAGAAAAGGTGAGTGCTTTAGACTACCCAGTATAAAAGTAGAACAGACTGGTTACATCAGGGGTGCACAATACCATTTGATCTTGTAGCATTAAAATAAATAGAAGTCAGCCTACATATGTTCTACATTTTTGTAGTAGGTATATCATTTTGGCCTGGTCATTTTATAAGTAACTTGCTTGCTGAAAAAGTGTGTGCACCCCTGGGCTACAATATAAAAAGAACACTAAGAAATCAGAATCCTTGAAAGAGTGAACACTAGATGTGGATGTTGATAAAGCGAATGCTAGTAAAGTGAGGTTATCATACAAAAACAGCCTGTAAAGAGCCATATACCAAGTTCAATTATTAATAATTGTATAAACTCGCTAGTACAACAATCTAATGAGACCCGGATATGCTGTCACATAAAGTGCAGCAACTGATTTGAGTCAATGCAGTTTCCTGGGGTTATCAGAACAAGAAACAATGTAGACCCTGATTTGCCAACACATAATGTTATGGCAAATATGGGTTTATGCTGTTTGCATTTTGAATTAGCTTCTAGATGATCATATATGGCAACTGTATGTGGTAAACATAGCTGATAGTAAAAAAGACAAGAAATAACGAAGGACATTCTCTAACATTCTTGCTCAAAATAGTAAATTGTTTCACATGTTGCTGCTTTCTAGCAATTCCAAAAGTTAAATGAAACCCTGACCACTTTCCAAAAGTAATTTTTGTCACTAAAAGAAGAAAATTTAGAGAGATATATGATAAAAAAAGTGAGGTACAATGACTGGGGAAAAAATATTGGCTTTTTTTGTCAATACTGATGGGGAAATTGTCTTCAAATTTATTGACACTTTTGAGTAGTGACATTTTCAGAAATAAAGAGTCACTCTTAACAAATTATATCAAATTCAAACACTCAAAGATAGAAAAAAAAAAGAGACAAAAAGATCAGAGGAATAAATTAAATGCTAACTGATATCTCTTTATGGATCAAATAAAGTGTCCATTATCATATATGCTGGCAGAAGAACAAGTTTTTTAATGGAAAAATATATTTTATATTTATACAGAGAGATTGGTAACAAGTCTGCTTTTATCTTATTCAAAATTCAGGAGTCCATTGAAGAGACTGATGTTCTAGTGTCCAAAAGAATTTTCAGTATTTCAATATAAGCCTATTATTTCCAGTTTAACTGCTTAGTGTTTGAACAATGTTCAATATTATTAAGTAAAAACACAGTCTTCAAAATGGCTGCCATGGCATGTGATTTTGAATGTCACATCAAACCCATTTTCATCTAGAACAAACCAGACATCATTAGAAATCTTTCAGTGAAAATCCAATGTGAGTATGGGCCATTAATTCTGGAGATTAGTGATAATAAGATTTTCTTGGTGGTGGCCATAGCCATATATCTGATGTCAGATAAGAACCATTTTCATTTAGGATCATATAAAGATGATAAATCCATGCAGGACTATTCAGTAGCAATAACAAGATTTTGAGAATGGCAATAATGGTAGCCATTATTTGTCAGACAGGCATCTTTTTAATATAGAACCAACCACATACAGATATATGAAGACATATCCTGGTGAAAACCTCATGCCAATATGACTTTCAGCTGAACAAGAGTAGGGATAACACGATTTTCTTGACAGCAGAAAAGGCTGTCATATTGATGTTAAATTGGCACCATTTTTATTCAGATCCAATTAGATATTACATAGTCTTTCAGTGAATAACCCAGGTCAATATGGTCATTCATCTAAGGCCAATAGTAATAATAAAACTTTCAAGATGGCTGCTGTGGGAGCCATACTGGAAATCAGATCAACACCAGTTTCATTTGGACCAAATAGACTTATATAAATCTTCTCATGATAACCATGCTGAAACAACTTTCTGTCCAGTATGAGTTGCAATCAATACGTTACAAGAATGCTGCAATGGTAGCCATTAAATCAGTGCCATTTTCATTTACAACCAACCTGACATCATAACATGTCTTTCAGTGAAAATCTCATTCTGACATTACCATCCATTCATGATTTTCAAAATGGTTTAATGATGGCCATAATGAATAGAAGAATGGCACAATTTTCATTTTGGACCTACTAAACTCTATTTTGAATTGATCATTCAAGGGGAGTAACAATAACAAGATTTTCAACATGGTCACTGTGGCTGCCACACAGTATGTCCAAGCAGTACCATTTTCTTCAAGGACCATACAGACCATGGGATTAATGTGCATGATGGTTCATGACAATCCTCTTAGTAGTTTTGGAGGAGTCAACTTGTTCCAATGTATGGATGGATGGATGATGGACAACAGGCCTTCAAAAAAGCTTCTCTGATCCCCCCCCCAATCAAAATTTTTGAAAAATTATCACTGATATTATTTCCACTGATATTACAACATATACATGTCATTTAAAAACAATTTTGTACATTAAAAAAAACAACCTCTGTCTGGTCAAGACATTTCCTTCTTTACCATAAAGCCATTTTTTTCAGCAAGGTGTATTATTGGGAAATCCCCTGTAATTACAGTGAATCTTAAAAAGACCTTGGCATATTGAAGAAAAAAATCAAGCAGGATTCTGACAAATATTTTTTTTTATTTTCTTTTCAATAAATAAATTAAAAAACAAAGCTTCATATTCATTTTTGTTGGTTTTTATAGTTTTTGGTGGTTATGTTCAAAACAGTATTTATTGTCCAGTACCTACAATCATTGATCTGGAAGTCTTGTTGATTGTACTTCATTGTATATATATATATATATATATATATATATATATATATATATATATATATATATATGAGAGGAAAACCCTTTTATACTAAAAAAACTGTGAAATGTTTCACTTCATTTTTTTACAAAGAGAAAAATGGCAATATGGTTTCAGGTAATGCATTTATAGATGAGGCCATCTAAAAGTTAAGAGTCTAGGTCTTCTCTTATTGAGTTAAACAATCTTGACCATTATGTGGCCGTATTTGGTAGTCACCAGAGACAAGAAAAAAAAAATGATACAGTTATCAACAGAAAACATTGGGTTACAAATCAGTTTATGATACCAATTGAAAACAAAATGATACATATTTGCCATGTACTGACACACATTGCAACACACAACCTATGATATGATTACATAGCAATCTGTGTAAAGAATATCCACCCTAACACCTTCAGTTCTAAAGGCAACTGATGATTCAAAGAAGTACTTGCATTGATTTTTCCACTTTCTGTATTGATTTATGCATCAAAAATGTAAAATTGCCAATGTGCAGGTGAACATCCGTAAAACGCCACTAAAATCAAACATTTAACAAACGGAAGATCATCCTTGGCTAGCATCATGTTATTTTTTTCTATGGTATTATTTATCTTGTGTGTCGATACATAAAGAAAACCGAGGACTTGCAAAAGATATTTTTCAGTGATTACACATATAATTCTTTAAGGAGTTATGTTATAAACATGTATTCAATAATTTCAAATACAGTCAATGCCTTATTGGTCTATAAATGAAATACAATCTGATTAAAATCAGATCTCCACTGTCCTGCATGACCATCTGACAGTGAATGCTTTGGGGGTCATGTTCTGGTGAACTTTATTATTACCATCATCTATAATTTTATCAGCCAATCAGATGGAGTCTTATATCTTAATATCTGGGAGAACGATTGGCATAGCTAATGAGTATCAATGTGTTCTGAATGATGTTATTCACATTCTCATTTCTGAAAGCTGCATTTTCATTGGCATTTTCAAAGTTCATCAGATTGCTTTCAGATCTTTACATACGACAGTGAAGATATGATTTTATTCCGAATTTAGTATTAAAACAGAAAAGGGAAAAAAATCTGATGGTAAGCCTTCTGTAAGATAAAATAAAATAAAATATATTTTGTTAAATTACATAATATAAAATAAAGCTAAACTTAATCACCATAAAACATTAATGATTTTATGCGTTTCTGTAAAGAACATCAACCACAAAATATTTCTTGTACAACGTGTCAAAGACTCAAATTTTTAATGCATCGATCAATCCGTAAAAGAAAAATATTTTATTCCATCATAAATTTGTTTCATGATAAATTTTATAGTAGAAGGATAGTTACTCGTATACCTCCAACAAGCTAACATTTTAGATGAATGTTGCAAGGTATGCAAAAGTTACAAACACCAGATTTGATCCACAATAGCGCAATAATTGTTTTATGCCCATTAGAGTTAGTATTGTAAATACACATATATTCTCTATAACTTAAGTCTATATGAAGCAAATCTTTTCACATCATTTTAAAAAAAAATGAACTTTAAGTTTACACAATATAGTTTAATTTCCATGATCTTTATAATACATGCCTCACTGACAAGTCAAAAGTAAACAATCCATAGTTTCACACAAAACCACCCCATATTTTGGGAATAGATTATGGTATAATAGCTTTACTTATCAAAAATAGAGTAAAACACACACATTATCATGCAATATATTACACACACAAAACACAAATATATGTATGCAACTGTTGGATGCAGAAGTCCTGTGATGTGACAAAGTAATATATACGACTTGGCAAATCCAATGAACACAAAGTCTGAAGGCTCCTCATGTACATGTATACATCAACTCTTAAAAACTTTTCCTTAATGGCATTAAAAACTTTTCAAACTTTTTGCATGTTTTTCTTGTTTTATACAAGAGCATTCTTTAAAATCCAATTTATCATCTAAAATAGAATTCTGTGTGCATTTTTGTTTAACGATTTAAAAAACAATTTGCACATTTACCTTAATGTTGTTTATTTAAGTATGGCCCAAATACATGAAATATTTGTTTTTAAATATCAGTACTTTTTATAATTGATATCTTCTGAAACTGCCCTTTAACATACATACAATTCTTTCAAGATACTTTGAATTTTGCTGCCAAAAAAGGTGTTTTTCCCTGTAATAATTATATCTCTACTGCCATTTTATTTGATGTGAACAGCACAAAATGCTTAATTTCCATCTCAATTTCACAACAATAAAATCTTATTTCTTTGAGGGCAACAGAGAAAGCTGTAAATTTGGTAGGGCATTGTCATTATTAACATTGAGCTCAAGGCATTGTTAGGTACCAGGTATTTTTTCACCATAAGTTGATAAAGCTTTGTAGGCAGGCCCTACAGACAATGAGGACCTGTTTTGTATGCAAGTGGATAACACCTGCCTCAACCTACCAGGGTCAGTGACTTGCCCTTCAGTGATGTTGTACCCTACAGTAACAAGTTTTAAATCTAGTGTAACTTTAAAAAGACACAATAATAACAATCCAACAGGTACTTTTAATCGTTATTTCTTACTGTATAAACGTAGCAATATTTCATTAAATGGCAATGTTTCAAAATTTAACTGCTGTCTCTCCACACCCTCTAAATTGAAAAAAAAAAAAAAAAAAAAAAAATTACGTGAAAAAGAAAGGATTGAATCTAGAATTTGTGTTTGGGGCCAAAATATTCATCCCCTAACCCACATGTACTGAACTAAACATATACTGGTATAAACATACATGTAAATTTGACTAGATAAAAAAGGACATTATTGACCAAGACAGACTGCTTTTCATCTTAAGATCTCTGCTAATCTTTCTTACTTCAACAGTCTGCAGTCCAGTCCACTGAGTATATTTATACAGAACAACCACTGAGGTAGGTGCTGGAATAATTAAATTAGATTATACAGCTAACTATATATCTATATATATATATATTGTATTATATATATGACTAGAAAATTGTGACAGGTCAAGAGATCTTACAACAAATGGAACAAATGTATAAATAGTCTTACTGAAATGCTTATGCTTCTATGAAGAATAAATAATGTGCAGTTTGTGAAAAAAGAAAAAGAAAAAAGACATTATGGACAGTATAAAATGAAGAAAAACAAGAAATATTGAAAAAATTACAGATTTGGTGGGGCAATAAAAATTCACCCCATATATTTCTATCTGTAGGTTGGATGAATATCTTGACCTAGATAACTAGAAAGATTTACATTAGAATATTATTAACATATACTCGGAGTGGGGTGGGAGTTGGTTGGTCTGCAAGTGTACTAAATAGTGTACATGTATTACTTTGTACCTGTATGATCCAGTATAGTATGACAGCTTAGCCAGCTTTAAAACCTGTGCAAAGTACTGCAGCCTTTTTTTTACTCTAAAAGGTCTTGTGAAATTTACAGCATATAAAATTACTTTAGGTAGTTAGTTTATCCTGACTAAATCTTTAACATTTTGCTTACAACTGAATTTAAATTTGATTTAATTAATAAATCAACCAATGCTAAATTTAAAGTAGGCATTTTATTTGCATGAATTAAAAAGTTAATAAAGAAAAGGCCAGAATTTTCTTTGAAAGCCAATATCCTTTCCAAAGAAAGTCAATATCCTTACAGATCTAAAATGGCTTGCAAGACATTTAAGTCGAAATATAAAGCTACATGTGGCTTGAAATGAAGCCTTTGATGATTTCAAATTTAAACATATACAGTTTATGCATGAACGGAAATTGTACAAGGTTTCCCTCTCTATTTGAAACTAGAGGATGGGGTGGAGTTGGGAATATTTCTAATTACAGGTATTTAATGAAGGTAAAGCTTGCAAACAATGATTTGTAATTTGTAATCAATACTTCGAGATTTATTTTTTAAAATTATTGGCGATCTCATAATTGGTGTCCTAGAATAGATTTTTCATGTACAATTTATGTCAATAATAATTAGACTTAAACTGTTATGTGAAAATATGAGAAAAAGACAAGTGGCATTTAAAAAAATAGGTTAATTATCTTTAAAGATCTCTTGTTTCTTTGGAAAAATGGTTATTTGAAACTGGTTTTATATATCCAAACATCTCTGCATCAATTAAAGATTCAACAGATGTCCTTAAATACATTTATTATATGAAATTATATTTTCTTTGGGTTTAAAAAAAGCTTTTGTTCACAATAATTAAAAAACTATGAAAAGTACAATTAGTACAATAACTAAACTTACAGACATTAAAAACATATCTGTAAGTCTCATATACCACAAATGCCAATACAAAAGAAAAGCCCTCATATCCATAAAATTTTTATTCCTTCCACTTTTAAATATAAAAACTAAAATCCCACCAAGATTATCTGTTGTTGAATGTGGGCATATTATTTATATCTATGCAAATATATAAAACATTCTCAAGACATGTACTCTATTATATACTTTATGGTTTTTATGGTTATTAATTTTAGTGTACATGAGAAATGCAGTGACCAAAGCTATAAAGCCAAGTACCAGTCAGCTGCTGTGGTTTCTGACACCTATAAAATTCATTGGATCTGAGTTCCGTTCATAAACATATACATTACATCTGCTCAAAATATTTTGTACACTTTGCATTAATTACTTTTTGAGATGTACATTTAATTGCTTTTTGCAATGGACAAATAATTACAGAAATAATATATTAACTAAAATTTTCTGAAGTCTATATGTAAATAAATAATTGATGTCCAAAAGGAGATTAATTTCTGCACTAGCTGTGTCACCCTCATGGAAGAAAGATTTTTTTGTTATTATCATTACATTAAGTATCAACTGTTAATTACTGGAAAAAATTTCATGAGGATTACTCTGGTGTGGAATGCATGAAAAATTGCAACAATGCTGCAGGTAATACACTGGTATCGCTGTCGGTAAAGAGGTCAGGATAGGGAAATACACTTGCAAATTAATGAAAATGAGAGAAATTTAGCATTGAAAAGATTCAAATATAAAAACAATCCAGCTCAACAACTCACTCTTAATACATGTCCAAATACACAAAAGAAAAATCATAAATGCCATTATATATAAAAATCACACTCTTTGACAAAATGAAAAACCAAACCAGGATAATAAAGAATTAATATCACCATTATAGTAGTAACATGATTCAATGGCTTAGGCCTACTATTCCACATACACAAATTTACAATTCTCCTCTGGTATTGAAATAAATATGTTCTCCATAAATCTCTTTCATCTTTATGGCAATAAAGGCTCAACGATGCTACTTAAAAATAATAGGAATAACATGATATCATGGAAATGTTTAAATTTTATGTGTTTAGCTGCTCAAAAAAAAAGAACACTGAATGTGACCACCAAGTTCTTTCTGCAATTTGCCACACCAGACCAGCAACCTGGTAGTGACTATTTCAAAGCTAATGATCTAATACTGAGATTCCAATGAAAACTGAGTTTGAAGTGATTATCTGACGTTATATATCATTTTGTAAGTAGACTGCAAACAGTATATTCATTCTAAACAAAACAAACTTGAAATTATCCATGTCCAAGCCAAAAAAAAAATCATTTGCAACAACAAGAAAGAAAAAAAAAGAAAGAGAAAAATCTCAAGTACTGGAACATCTAATTAGTACCTCTGTATATAGCATGACATGTGCTTTTTCACCAATAAATAAAAATTCAACAAACTGATTGCACATAGGTTTCCATGGTAACTGCATGCATAATGTCACTGCAAACACCAAATAACTATAGCAAATAACTTATCTTTGAATGCCCAAGTCTTGCTACTGCAACAACTTTCATGGCTCCAATGGAGTCACAAGAAAGGAAACAGCAGTCGAGTCCTGAAGCCTTTGGTAAACTGGCATCTCAACCACTGATGTAACAAACATTCCTTGCCTATCGTACTCCTGAATTTTGAAAGTCTGCATGACATAACTCTCCTTGTCTCCTTCGATAGGCTGTGCATGAATATCTACTGACGAGGTTGATGATTCTAAATCTGTATTCCCTGAATTAAACTCCTCTATTCCTGAACTCAGAATATTTTCCTTGCCTTTGAAGAATCTGTGATTTCTGATCACATGACGCTTCAGTTGCTTGGGGAATCTAGTGGAAAACCTGCACTGGGAGCAGCTGTATGGAGCACTTGGAAGCTTGTTGCTGACTTTAAAACTCTTTTTACGTATATGATCTTGGCGAATGTGAAGATGGCAGAGAACAGGGGAAGGAAATACACGGCTACATGATGTACAACGAAACACCTTCTTAAATGTAGTTGCTGACCATTGTTCATTATCATCTAAATTTCCTTGCAGATTTTCTTGAAGCATTTGCTTGCTTCCATGCATCTTTTTCTCATGTTTAAGGATGTTAGACAGCCATTTAGTTTTGTACATGCAAACAGCACAACTATAATATTTCTGCTTCAATGCAGTAGAAAAACGACGCTTCAGAGCATATTTTTGACTTATCCCTGAGATTTTTCCCTGAAGGTCGCCATTGCTAGTTGGAGAGTCAGTCTTGATAGTTACCTGAGCATTGTGTTCTTGGATCATATGAAGTTGCATGGACATCTCATTTGGAAAAACAATGCTACAAACTGGACATGTTCTCTGCTGCAGAGGAGCTATTTTGGCTCCACTCAGATGAAATGCTCTCTCCATTGTAGGAGATAATGCAGTTAGTCCTGCGTGATCTTTCAAAATGTGGGCTTTCAGCCATTTTGAACTCTTGAAACGTCGATCGCATAGGTGGCAAATTTCTGTGTAATGATTATAATATCTGTGACTAGGATCATCTTCTGATTTGATTTTTAAGTTCAATGCTTCAAACTGACTTTGATCATCCTCTGTAGCCTTGGAAGCATTTCCTGTGATACGATCATCAAATTTTTGTTGGAATGGGCTCTGGTTAGTTTTTTCTCTAACTGATAAATCTGTGGGCAAAGAAGAATTGCTGGACGTGTCAGCATCAGAAGCATTTGCCACAAAATTTTGACTAGACATTTTGGGTGATGGAGACTTGTCATTTGGTAATATTCCATGCTTGTTCAATTTGTGTGTGCGCATAAAGTATTTATTGCACAGTTCTTTATTGCAAATTTCACAAATGACTCTTGATGAGTTAACTGGCTCTTTCCAACGCCAGGTATGCTTCTCATATCCATTCTTCGACTTTCCAGTACTGACTGAGAGATTCATTGGTGTCATTTGTGGGCTGCTGTTAACATTAAGGTTATTTCCATTGCTCATAGATACAGATGGACTGTTTATGGGCATATTACTGGCCATTGACAGTGGTGGCATGGTGAAGCTATTAATGAATGAAGCACTCATAGGTGAATTCATAAAGCTGTTCTTGTATGACGAACCGAACTTTAATAAATCAGATGATTCTCGTTTATCAGTACGGATCCCATGAATGTTTTGCTTGTGTGTTCTGACAAAGTATTTGCTGCAGTACTCTTTCTTGCATACTTCACAGTAAGCCTCAGGATCAATGCCCAGTTTGACAAGTTCTTGTTGCGATGGTTTCTCAACTACAGGGCCTGGAATGAGGTCCATTGAAGCTGAGGAATTTCCTTTAGCAACCAACTGAACAGGCTTGTCAGACTTTGGACTAGACATCAAGGAATCTTTGGAATCTTGCTTCATGCTGGAATTCTTTTCATCCAAGATGTGATCAGATTGCTGTTTTGGAGACTTCTCTGTGTATGTGGTATCAATTCCATGAACTTTCAGTTTATGGGCTTTGAGGAAATATTTATTGCACAATTCCTTATTACAAATATCACATGTTACTCGGTCAGCAAGTTTCGCTGCAACAAGGCTTCCAAACATTGTGGAAAATCCATTATCCCCTCCTCTTTCCATCATTGCAAGTTCCTCTGCCATTCGACTGTTCATGCTCTTTGGTAGATCATGCATTTTCATAACTTCCTCTGCTAGTTCGGCTTCAGTAAAAGCCTCACTGATCAAACCATGAGCCTGAATTCTATGGATTCTATATGAATATTTGGTTGCAAACTCTTGGCTGCAAATATTGCAGAATGTTGTACTGAAGGTATCAGGGTTGGTTGGTTGGCTGACTGGTGTTGTTGCAGCTTTAGGACTAGAATCAGGAACATTTTCTTTTGAATGTTGATGGTCATCTTTCTCTCTCTCTATTTGCTTTTCTGATGTATCTGACATTGATTCTTGTGATTTAGACGGCAAATTTTCTAAGGCCATGGAACTTGGCATCGTCATAGGGAAATTATCAAAGAATATTCCATGTTTGTTTGCTTGATGTATTCTAAGAAAATAAATATTGTAGAATTCCTTTCTGCAAATATCGCAGAAAGCTTCACCTTTGAAACCACCCATGCCCCTAAACCCATCATTGGGGAGTGATCCTGAGGAGGTAGATGAGGTAGCTATGGTGTTAATTACAGGAGGTGAATGAACATTGGGGTGGTGAGATGATGTAGGCATTGTCGATGAGCTCACAGGTAGGTGAGGAGGTGGGGGAAGCTGTGACTGAGACAACAAGGTCTGAGCAGGAATAAGCACAGGCGGCAAGAATGGATTCAATACCATGACACCAGGCATATTTTGGAGTCCTGGCATGCTGGCAAGTGAATGAGGTATCAGTGGGTTTGAGGTATCTGCAGCAGAGGAAACGGGTAATTTGATCTCTAAATTAGGAGGACGACCTCCACGCTTTCCAATGGATGGCGAAGACTCTGGTGGTGCAATGCCATGAACATCGTTCTTATGCTTTTTGAGGTAGTATTTATTGCAAAAGTGTTTTTGACAAATTTCACAGAAGTCTTCCATATCTTGACCTGTTGGCTTTCCATTCCCCATAGCTGAAGAATCTTTTGGCTTGGAGGAATTAAGAGAGGGTGCTGATGTTGATGGAGTCAAGGATGGCATTGGAGGAGATGGTTTTGTTGCCTGCTGTTGTGATGCAGATGGAGCTGGTTGTGCTGGTGGTGAGGGAGGTGCTGATCTTGAAGCTGATGGTTGCTGTACTTGTGCTGGAACTGGTTGAGAAGTGGGAGGGAGATCAAAACACATCTTAAAGGGATTATTAGGAAAGGAATCCTGAGGTACAATCATGGATGAATGGAGTGGATTAACATTTGCTGGAAATGGAGATGAACTGTTGTCATAAATGCCATGTTTATTGGCTTTGTGAGTCTTCAGAAAGTATCTATTACAGAACTCTTTATCACATAGGTCACAGTATGCATCCTGATGAAAAATTCTGTTTGCATTGCTTTTGGAAACCTCCCCTGAAGCAGCTTTTGAATCTGATCCAGACACATCCTGGGCCTCCTTTTCCAAGCTATTCATCATATCATGTTCATTTTCACCATTGGGAACAACGTTGTTCTGTAAGAACTCACTTCCCAGTCTGTGATAAGCAGTTGGAAAAGCATCACTCTTGTCTGCATTAACATGATTTTCACTATTATCAAGTTCATTTTTGGAGTTATTAACTTGTTTGTATGCCGAAGCCTTCTCTCCTGAAGGCTTAGAAAAATCCAGTGCTGTATCAACATCCATCTTGTCTTTTTCAGGCTCTGCTTCATCTACATCCGTCCCATTACCATTAACATAGCCCAGCTCTGTTCCTTTTGGAGGAACTGCTTGCAAAACACCACCAGGATCTGCATTTTCATCATAAGATACCCGTATTGGTTTGCTTTGTTTGCGTCTGCTTGATTTCATTGATAAAGCATCCATAATGAAAGAGTAGACTCTTTGGTTATGCTATGTTGATTCTGCTTTGGTTATGTCAAGTCACTTATGATAAGCCCATGATAAAAACATGCAGTTGGCTTTAAATCCTATTTGTGCTTGCGTGTGCCTCAACCTGCAAAATGAATAAAAAAAAACCACATTACAAAACTATTCACATGGTAACAAGTACATCATTCACCAAAAAAGTCATATTGACAATTAAAACCAATAAACGTTTGTCCACATAGAAAAATTACAGTATATCAGGGCTCCAAGTAGGTCTAATTTATTTGTTGCAGAATTGTTTAAAAATAAATTTGCCATTTCCAACCATTTGGTTGCAAAATTAGGCTACATGAAATGTAGCTGAATAATCAATGTTGATTCTTAAGGACACATGAGAAGTGTCTGCCCTTGTACTTTTTTTATATAGTACATTTATTTAATGTGTTAATTATAAGCAGTGACACAAGTCCTTGTGATGATATCTAAAAGCTTAAGCCTTGTCTTTTTTTGTCTATCTCCAGCTGGTGACTGTTCTGCAAAAATTTATCCACAATTAGACTTCTGGTCCAAATTTTGAGCAATATATTAGCAACTGTTAATAGATATATTTTCAATGGTATTGATTACTCCTAACAATCTGCATAGGCCTTGATCTACCAGCATATTATGTAACAACAAAATCTATGTCTCTGGCATTTGCATTTGGTCTCAACTTGTCAGTATATACAGCACTTACATTTATGGTCATGGTTCTACCAGTTCCATAGATCAGTGGTTTCCAAACTTTTTCAGGCAAACCGCCCCCTTGGCTATCCTCAGCAACCCTTACCTTACCCAGTAAAAAGCATTATTCAGCATTAGTATCCCCCTTGGTAATCTCAGTCCCCTTTGGGAACCACTGACATAGATGGATTTTCATTTTAAGTAATCAGGAGACACATGAAAATTTGGCACTCCATAAATAATAGGGAATGTGAAAAAGTCTGAGCAAATACTGTGTATAAAAAGAACCTCCCATAATCTGGTTATTTGAAAGTCTACAGACCCTTCATAGATTGTATTTATGTATTCATCTTCCACTTTATTGCATCTTTTAAGAAGATGCTATGAGATCTATGGATTGCTGATATGATGCTGTTTCACTCATCAAGTTAAGGAAAAGCATTTTAGTTGGCTGATCAAAAGCAATCATTTCCTTTAAAAATCAAACTTTATCTGCAGTATTTTTCACATTTAGTTAAATTTAGTTTAAAGTTCATTTTTATGCTATTTTATTAATAAAGGTCATGATACAAGTTGTCACAACACCTGATAAACCCTTCACCATACAAATATATTGGTACAATTTGATCAAACATGGCAAGCAGAAAAAAACCCCAAAAAGATTTGCCAATAAATAAAGGATAACAGTTCAAACTTTTTAAATTAACATTAAACAAGCCCAATAACAACTAATCTGGTTTTCTAATTCTAACTTGTTTTTATTCTTACTGATGAAGTTACAAATTTACACACCCATTACCCTTGAAAACAGCATCTGGATTTCCCACCAATATTAAGGTTGAAATGTGAACAGTGAAGTTAATATCTATGAATTTATAGTGATCAGAAGGTACCTTTTCATAATAGCTATTTTAATTTATTATATTATCAGAATTTATCTTTTCACACTGGTTATTTATTGATGTTGTTCATACTTAATTATAATAACAATCCTCTCAAGGTTGCTGTATCTCAATTACTGGAGTTAAGATTTAGTACATGTTTATCTGTATAAATTTGATTGAAAATTTAAAAAGCATTCAGTTCGAAATTAATTGATTAAGAATACTACGTACTGCACATACAGTACCCCCCCCATATAGACATATATTATAAACACATACAAATTAGATGAATACATGACCAAAATCGGTTTAGAAGTTGTTACATACTCTACTTCAACCATATGTGTACAATGTTTATCCTTTCTTTTTTTTTTTTGCTAGTGTGAGTGGTGGTACCTTGACAGTGAAATTTTTTTAATTAAACTGTACTGAATGATATTTGTTGTTCTTTCATTTGCTTGCCATATTGCCTAGCTTAATTTCCTTAATACACGAATAGAATAGTACAGTACAAATAGAATAGTACAGTACGTCTGAAGACTGAACAGGATCATTTGTACTCATCAAGAGACCTTATATGTAAAGAGATTTCCTGTAAAATTTGAGTGATTTTTGATATACCATTAAAGGAGTTTCTATTTTATGTACCAGTGGCCATATTGGATGATATATTGGCATCAAAGAATCAAATAAGAAGAAAAAAATGTGAAAGTAGCAGATCTCACAATGTTCCCTGTAAAATAATGTGCAAATTGATCAACTGTTTTTATGAAGTTCCGAAAAACAAATGTGAATAAGCAATGGATCAAAGAATAATATTGTAAACTGGCTTGGCCATGAGCTCAGATCACAGTTTTAAACTTCCACAAAATGCTCTAAATTCTGATTGGATGGTGTCAAATCAATAACCATATATTTGTCATAACAGGGCAGATTTATGGTCAGAATAGATTATGAAAATGCTTAAAATTTTGAAGCACTCATCCTTGGGATGTGTAAACTGCAAGTTACTTGTCAGTTCCATATTTTATAGTGAATTTCTCCACTTTACAACTTGTGTAGATTCTGAAAAGCAACAGGTATCAGAAACAAACTTGATATCAAACGAGTCTAAAACACTAAAATATCTATGTTTGGAATGAAGATAGCTGGTTTAAACCCTTTTAACACATCCCCTTTCATAAGTTTATAATAGGAGATAATGTTTGAACCCTGTTAACACATAACCTTTCATACCTTTATAATATGAGATAATGTTTACAACTTAAAAATTGTAGTTTCATAACAAACCCATAACCTTTTCAGGGCACCCACATTTTTAATGACTTAAAGATCTTCATAGATGTGATTTTTAAAGGTATTATGTTAAATACTTCATCATTAATGAAAATAATGACAACATTGATTTTTTGTATTGCACAAGGCACCACATTCCTAGTTGTTTATGGCTCTGCAATTTCTTTAAGACAAAGTGGAAGTGATGTCCTGTAGGGAATGGTAAATTAATACTTTTGTTGTCAGTTGCTTTCAATAGTTGTTACCAGTTGTTATCCTACCAGTAACAAGCAAGATAGTCTGCACTGACCATTTGAGATGACAATTTCAATATATAAAATAAAAATCATGACGTAAGACAACTCCTGCCAAATGCAGCACCAAGTGTTTTCTCACGGGATAACTAAGTCTGTGATCAACAAAAACCAAGAGGAATGGCAGGGCTAACATGAAGACCGCGAAAAGCTTGTACAGAAGCAAGGGTAAAATATTTATACATCAAAATCTTGCTCATTTTTAGCTGTCAGCTCTTACCCCTCCCCACCAATATATCTAGTAAAAACGATCAATGGGAGAGGGAGATTTTATAAGGAGGGTGTTTGTAAATCATAATAGCCCCCCCCCCAATCCTGCTTTACCATGATGAGTGTGTTGTGTGTCCCTTGGATTTTATTTTTGCCCACACCCCCATTTTTACCCCCCTCATATTAATGTGCATGCCCATACTTTTTTCACTGATTGTTCAACAACAATAATAATGACAGAACATGTTTTCTGTTAATGCCAAAATGTTGTGAATGTATTGTGTTTAATTGTAAAGGCTAATTACCCTTTGGTATGGAGGCACTGGGAGTAATTTACCTTGTTTGCCAGAATATACACACTGTGTCAATGGATGAAGGTCTAGGTCAGAGTTAATCCCACAACCCCATTGCCTGTGAGTGTGAATACTAATGTCCATTCAATGTGGAGTATAGTATTATTATTCACAATATGTACATAATTTGAATTTTTATTCACAATATACATACAGAACCATAGTTATCAGAAACTTTAAAAAATTCTTTAAATCTGTCGCTGTAATGATTTTACTTTACTTTCCAAAGATGCTCTAATTATATATATATATATATATATATATATATATATATATATATATATATATATATATATATATATATATATATATATATATATATAAAGTTGTTAATATACACAAGTTGTCTGAATTTTGATCCATTCTTTGAGAAAAGTGAGGTGGGATGTGGTATGCAACAGTGTATGGCATGGGTGTGGGATTATAACTGAAAAAAAGTATGGGAATATTACTTTTGCTGCAAAATTTTAGTTTTCTGATATCAATGAAGAATGGCATTTTTTTATATTTTATTACTTTAAACCAAACAATGATTTAAAAAATAGGTTTTCACTGCAAAGCTTTGGTCAGGAAATTGAAAGCCATCTAGGATGCTGATAGAACAGTGACTTCTCTAAGAAATTAATTTTTATCTGTACACTAAAAAAAAGAAAAAAGAAATTACATCTCTTCTTGGCATCCTATGAAAACTAATGATTTTTTGGCATGACACACACACACACACACACACACATACACAGACAGCTTTCCATTTTTCTATAGCCACAGGTTTGAATATTTTTATACATTGCAATAATTCAGCCTAATAACCTGATGGAACTGGCCTCTCTAAGACTGAAATGTTCTTTGTTCCAAATTCATACAGTAACCTAGCATGGAAACTGCTAAAAGCTGTTGAATTAAATTGTATCAGCACTGCATCAGTTACTAAGTCCAGTAACCAAATGAAACACGTTTATGCTTCTCTTGTTAAGTCAAATATTGATTTGGGGGATGGCCACTTCTGACATTGATAAAACCAATTAAAAACCTCAAAATGCCTTCCAAATATTTACATGCAGACAACTAAAAAACTGAAAAATATTTTTAAAATGGTAGAGAAATAATGGTTCAATCACATCAACCTACACATTGTAGTTAATTTGCTGGTTAACATCAATTCTAGCATTTAATGGCTGTATTGTCAGGGCTTTGCCTAAGCACTGGCATCATGTAATTTGCCAGCCTAAATATGCCAGAACAATCGCCGATGTTTGCTTCCTCCTGTATCCCAATTGTAGGAAATACCCTCAAACCAACTGTTACTTTCAAAATCTTTATCTACTTCCAATTTTATAGAATTCAAAGATCATGCCAAGGAAATGAGAGCTAAATCGTTTATCAAGAGAGCTAAATTTTATCATGAACAAGATGAGGAGGCTGACCTGGGAAAGTATCAAATCCAAGATTCATAAATCAAGTTCAATGCTCTACCAACTAACTTACCATGGCCCCTTCACCATGAAAAGCAACAAAAGCCAAAATAAACAAATTCAAATGTCTGTAACTGACACAAGCCCTGACTTAATTGAACACAGAAATTGCTTTAGACTTACTATCATTTAATAAGTGTCCTAATACCCTGCTAATGAAAAAAGGATCTAAAATTACCAAATGGTAGCTGGTCATGAAGTTCCCATGGCAACAGAAGAATAAAAAAAAAATAGGCTTTGAAAAAAATGGATCAATGTCATACTTTTATTCCATTTGGCTTGATACGCTTTGCCTATATATGGTTGCTCAACTAAATTGTATCAACTGACTGAAAACATACACATTTCAACACTTTATTATCTATATACAGCAGTCCCTTACTATTATATTAGGTCCTTCATTATAACATTTTTGCCCTTCATTATAATGGTGTACCTATTATAAGGCAAGCATGGTCAAGGATACCACTTCATTAAGTACAAGTAAAATTTAATTTATGATTGAATTCTTTATAATGCAGTCTCACTATAAGGTATACTCTTTGACTATGGAAGGCATTATAATGAGGGACTATTGTGGGCTATGAAAAATGACAGGAAATGTGATGATGATGAGATAAAGATAATACAGACTGTAATGTCTCATCTGATATACCCCCCACAACATTTTTACAGAATCTTCACATGCTGCTGTAGCAACTAAAAAAAAATCATATACTTATGTATTACCATTTGCTAATGCAATTTAGTTGACAAGATTCCTTAAAATCAAACAATTTATGACTCTCAATGAAATTTACAAAGTATTTACCATTTGTAAAAACTGGCAGATTAAAATGTCAACAATGCCCACTGTTAGCTCTTTAATGTCAGCACAATGTCTTTCACAGGCTACAGTTTCAAACATGCCAGGTGATTAGTAAACAATTACTGGTAAGTCAGAATGAGCACAAATAAAAAAAAAATCCTTACTTTTTATTTGCAAGTGATCATTTCATAAAAACATTTTTTTTAAAATGTCCTTGACCATTACTCCTCTTAGGTTTGCTGGAATCCCCTCAAACTGAAAGTTTCAATAAAATGAACAAAACTCTTAACTGATAATAAAATGAAAGAAACCTTTTTTTTTTCATCATCATGGATAATTTATTAATGAAAAATATAAATCTATGAACTCCCTATTGCACATATAGCTATGTGTCCATACCAAAGTGTGCATCACTTATGACTGATAACACATGACACATTTTTATAATCAATGTGAATATTGAAAAACAGATCATGTTTGGTTGTACTGAGGTTTGAACATGTTATCAGACAGAAAAATGGATCCAAGAAAATCACAAATGATAAAGAGAAAGCCCCATCAATGGATTGCTTTCAGGCATCTGCCATTCATACATAACATGGTGTTATGTGCAAAATAACCAAGATTGTATTAACCCTTTCCCTCAGAGTGTATGGCTTTTTCGCCCTTTGATATGCATGTAGCAAAGTTACCCAGTTTATTCTGCTATGCATAGGTTATGCAGTGAAGTGTATGTTACGATTAACAGCAATTTTAACCATTTTACATTTTTGGTACACATATATAATGTATGGAGTGATTTAATAGTAAAATAGTCTTTTATAGCTGTGTAAGTACATATACTTTTGCAATTCAGTTCTGTAACTTGCAATGTCAAGACTCCCTTAACTTCTGGGTCAAAGACTTGTGAAGCTCTCGGAGTATGTACCACTTTTCTCCATGTGATTTGGCCCTGTGGTGCACCTCATTCCCACTTTATTTCTCCCATTTTTTATATTTTAAGTCAGCCAGGTCCAATCTGTGGAATAGCTAATGCTTGGGTAAATATGAAAAATTATTTAATCTGTCTTGTGTGAGACTTTCAAAAAACACAAAAAGTGTTCTACTAAATGTGTATATATTCATCTGATTCTCACTTTTTTATTGATTTTTTTAAAATGATTCTCAATTTGGTGACAATGTTTATATAAATCATAAAAGAAACTAATGCTTTTTCAGAGCTTTAGTTGTACAATATACCAGATTATATTATAAGAAGTGCAGCTTCTGTTCATGTCATTTAAACTAGGACACTACAGTGTGAGCAACCATTTTTTAAAGAAGCGCAGGAAAGTACTTATAAAAATGAAGCTGTTTTCACTGTTTTGAGAAGAAAAAATATGAATATGGTAACAAAGGCAAACAAAAAAGTAAGCATAACTGAAGACAAAGAATCACCAGAACAATTGAGAACAATGTTGATTTAATTTGTGGCAGAGCTATTAATGCAAGAACTAGCAATCAGAGTGAGAGAAACATTTCTCTTGACTGAAAGAAGTGGAATCAAATGGGGAATAAAAAGAAATTTGCAAATGATGTAATACTGCTGGATATCAAATCCTTTAATATGAAATTGAAATAACAAACATGTAGCTATCTGTCCTTAGCCATGCTATGCAAAAAAGACAAATGATTCTATTGTGAGAACTGGATAAATTAGTGTTAAAAATTATTCCATACCATGAACAACAAATAAAATATTTGGAATAATGGAGCATTGTCCTGTACGTTTGGACTTTCATAACCAGAATGTGATACATATATTTACTAAGCCAAAGAGCAAGAAAAAGTAATTAAAGAAACTCATTTGAAAAACTAGTTTGCAGATGGTACAGCATGATATAAAAGGTTCTAGGCAGTTATTGAAAAACCATTTTCTCTTTAATGTGATCATAACATTGAGAATTTAATCCAGCTGTGTAATAAAACAATGATTATGTACTTTTTTATTTTCCTTTTTTTTTTTAAAGTTAGAACTCACAAGCTTCTGCTAGGTACTCTCAAAATCAGAAATTGACCAGGGACTACTAATTTTCAACAGTGAAGAGTCTAGGACTGCATGTTGCAACTGTTGAGCAAGCACCCTGAATGTTTACAAATTCTGTAACAAAAAAAAAATGTGTTAAAAGAAAATGTAAGTTTAGCAATGAAAATGTTGATCATGAAGATATCTTTACATCTGCATTATCTTTTCAGATATTTGCACCTAGCAAACAAGAGACCTGAGAGAGCCTAACATCACTGGCCTGGTTATACAAGTAATTAATATGTGCATATGCTTCTCATAATCAAACTCATCTGAGATCTTGATGATATACCCTTAAATGTCCAGGTGCATCAAAATATGATCAGCAAACCTCTAAAGCAGTAACAAGCTCAGCCAGACTGATGACGAAATGCACCACCATATGGACAGATGTTACCAAGGAAACTCTTCCATTATTTTGATCATAAAAGCTTATAATTCTTTTGTTGTTATAGGGTTTAATGCCATTTTTCAGCACAAGATAAGCTATATATGTCAGACAGTATTAATGGTAGTGGAAAAACCCTGGAAAACCCAGGGAAGAACCACCAACCCATGAGAAGGTACTGGCAGGTTTTCTCACTTACCCACCCTTAGCCTAGTCTGGAGTCTGGACTTAAGGTCGTACAGACAGAGTTGAGATGGCAGTGATCCATAATGGTCATGCTAAAAAAAAAAAATCCTTATAAGGAAATTTGGTCAAATTATGAAAATAAATACAGCCTCTCATTTTTGCTACCCAAGGGTCACTGATCCAATTCATACTATATCTTTCTCTAGTATATATGTGTATAGCTAGTTTTATATGCTGCTCAGCAATCTGATTGGGTGTATCTTTGCATGCTGTAATAATCAAACTAGCCATGCAACTGACTAGCTACAATCACCCACCTTTGTGGGCAGAAAAGTGAAATGACAAACAGTAGACCATACCACAGCAATTTAAAAAAAAATAAATAAAAAACACCAGAAAAAATAGCTTGCTGCAACCTCAGTGAAAACTGATTATCACTGAAGCATCGATATATACAAAAGAATTTTTTAAAAAATTGTGTCAATGTTCTACAATTCACTTGATGTTGCCACAAATGGGTGTGCAAATGGGTGTTTGTTTTGTCATCATAAGGAGCCTTTAGCAGCGCCTTCAATAACAGGAAACTTCATCAAAGCAAGTTGGAGACCTTTGATCAAAGAAGTCAGCAACAATCTAAAATAAAAGCATTACTTCAGTTTTCAGTGATTAGAACATGTTTATTTTGCTGCAAAAGTTTCCTCCTTGCAACAAAAAGTGCATACAAAGGTCTCCTGTTTGGGTGATTTTCTGTGTCCCAAATAAAAAAAAATTTGCATTTAAATATGCCTAGTTAAGCGCGCTTCCGAGATCTCTGAATGAATAGATCTATGAATCAATATTTTTTCCATATCAATACAAAAGGTAAAAAAAATAAAAAAAGATAAACTGAGTCACAGTAAACTTTAGCAGTTGCGAATAATTAGTTGTAGTTTGCCTTTTTTCCTTTATATTAAGAATTCATTTGAGAAAGATGTTTCAGGCACATGCATTTATTTATGTCAATAACAAAGAGTAACTACTGACAAAAACCATGCAAATTAAGAAAACAAAAGGTGACTAATTTGCATGATCTGAATCTGCCCCCATCCCTTGCTAATTCCATGCTGATTATTTAGTCTCATCATCAGCCACTGTTAACATATCAATGTAAAGAAGACATTCCAGATTTGTTACATCATTATGATATAAGTACTTTACTAACAATTTAATAACCATTTTTCCATTAAGTTTTGCTGTTCAGTGTATCCACCTGGGGTATAAAATTGAGGGTTAAAAAACCCTTGGGGTAAAAACTGGAGGTCAAATACAAAATATGGGGGCCAAAAATATACCGACAAATTTTCATCTGACATAATTTTTCAGTTTGAAATATCATACAACTGGCACAAGTATCTCTCTATCCCCATCTCCCTCTCAAAGAAAATACAAAAAAAAACAACACACAATTAAAACACAAATGCATTGTTCATTCATAGGATAGTTCCTTTTCCTTTTAGTTTGAAGTCATACCTTTAACAGTCTCCTTATAATCTCTTTGTAGCAATATTATAGTCCAACACACTATATATAAGCCAATATAAAAAGCCAAATAAATCTTTCTAACCAAATGACAGTAAATTACTAGCTGTCATAAATGTGTACTATCATTGGTTTCATAGTATTTTGTCAAAAAACACATTTATCCAACAATCAAAGAGGCTAATGATTCATCTTCTCTTTAATATTAAAGTTACACTTTAAGATCTTTCTTTCATTGCAGCAAAGTTAAAACCAACAAAATCTACAATGATCCCCACTACTTTGCAATCCAAATAACGAAATTGTCTTGGCAAGTTTACTAATTTCTTTGTTGTAAAAAATGTCTTTCTACAGATATCTTGTGGTGAACAAGGGCAGACTTAAAAATTCTTAAACCTGGTCAAGAAAGGATTATTCACTTTTGTAGACTTTGCAATCAAAGAAGACATGGGTAATCCCGATTGATGTGCCATATTCCAGTCACTGGAATTTTTTTCACCATTTTCGGTTTGATTCACAGCTACTTTTTGTGCTCTGCTTCTTTCACTTTCATGGCTAATGATTCTTAGTGGATGCCATTTTTATGCAACAAACATTGAGGTTAAATATCTGGATGAAATCTTGCTGAGCTCAATGGAAATCTTGTAAGAGCTCGTGAGATTAGGGGAAGCTATTCCTCATAACACTTCCAATGCTATTCTTTCTCTATTTTTTGTGCTCCATATATTGGAGTGCCTTGCTGGGAGCATACTAAACAGGGAACCATACTATGCCCAAGTTCGAAGCATAAGATTCCAGATCTCATCCAAAGCATTGGAGATTAATCCTTTGTGTCAAAAACTCATGGCAACAAACCATATGTGTCAATTTTCTCTAGTGTGCATCCATGATGCACAAATATGAATAAAGGGAAATATACATCTAATGAGATGTACACTTCTAGTGACAGGCAATTTCAATCAGTGATGATTGTTTTAAGTCCAGGATTTTAAGTCCAGGATAAAACAATAACCACCAATTAAATTAACTTATTTACAGTGTGAAACAACAGAAGTATTGGTATCCAAACTCGATAGAAGTAGATACAAAGCAACAGTGAAACTCAGTGCAAAACTGGCCAAGTGATGATCTGTAAATCATATATTGGGAAGAAGTTTGAAATGTCTCATTTTACAATGAATATGCTGACATCATAAAAGAAATTAGCATAGAAATGGCAAGGACAGAGACTCCAAACCACACAAGATGTAGTCACCTTGTTCATTGTACAAAGGGTGCTTTTAATAACGTCCTCAAACTGGTGCTGTGACAGAATTTTTTATGCATCTGCAGGATATACAATGTGATGGATTTGGTTGTTTGTCATCTTCAATTCCATACTCTGCTTGTTCAAGACAAGATTATCCTTGCATGAGGAAACAGCATCATTCATGATCTTCAACTCATCTTCAACACGGTAATGCCTTCCAACTTTAAGTGAAGACATGAAATTGGAATAAAATGTTTTTCAAACAGTAAAGACTTGCAAAAACATATCATGGTGACCAAGACAAGTCTTACCCCTGATCAAACAAAACTGCCTTACATGGAATAAAAATGGAAGGTAATGCCTTCCAACTTTAAGTGAAGACATGAAATTGGAATAAAATGTTTTTCAAACAGTAAAGACTTGCAAAAACATATCATGGTGACCAAGACAAGTCTTACCCCTGATCAAATAAAACTGCCTTACATGGAATAAAAATCACTGACACATAACAGGAAGTCTTGAAGTATATTATTTTTTTAATAAAGTCAAAGATGGGAATGGCATATGAACAGAAGCCTATGATTTTCTGTAAATAACATACAAAAAATAAAACCATGATGTGAAAAATGTACTGAACTGCATTATTGAACTAGTGAAAGACCTTCTACTGAAGAAAACATCATAAAATTGATGTTTATAGTTTCACCCTATTATTTTAGCTAGCTACACATGTAAAGGTTTGAGTTGGAACTAAGTAGATCAACACCCACTGGCTAACAAAGATGACAGTCTCAATGCCAATTGGATAAGATGTCATGTCAGGTAATCCATGTATATTAAGATCTTTTTATCACTGAACTTGTCCAAGATCTCATTGAAATTAACTCACCAAGAGCAAAATGGAATAAAAAATTCAGCCTTAAGGAAGGGGACAAATTCAGTCAATCCAATGCAATATAATTTTCTGTCACTGTTCTCAAAACTTCTAAGGTTCTAAATGATGGATGCCTCTATACCAAGTGTGATTAAAATCTGTTCATAAATGAAGCCAGTAGAGTGCTAACAAGCCAATCCATTTTCAAGCTGCTGGTAATCAAATTTGGGAATTCTAACAGCTGTGGGATATTTTTTGCATCATTTTTGCAAATCCCATTTAGTGCAGTATCTCCCAATATTGCTGTTGGAGCAAAATAAGTGCATTATTTCACCTGATCATACAGAGAGTTCATTACAATCAATTCATTTTAATTATATTACACTTTTCTTGCAAGCTGATGCTTACCCATGCCCTGTGCTATTTAAACCTTTTAATAAGACGATTAAATAAAAGTGAATCCCAATTATAGTATCTTGAGTGACAACAAGTGCAATCTCATGCAAGATTATGATAAGATAGGCATATTTTCAAAATCAGATCAAATATATGGTTTTTTGTGTCATAACATATTTGGCCAATTAGATTTAATATCACCTCATTAATATGCATATCAGTCACTATCAACCCATCCAGGTTCTTGGAAGATACAAGCCCAAATTCTAAGATGGATCAAGATCAGATAAAACAGTTTCCACAGTGATAACAAACTCATCCAATCATGTGAAATCACTTCATAAATATGCATGACTCTTGTTCATTATTCAACTCTTCCAAAAATCCTGAGGATATAAGCCCACATTTCAAGTCTGATCAAACTCTGATGAGCAGCATTGGTCACTGAATTTAAACTGGTTTGCCCAATCAAATGTGAGATCACTGCATTAATGGTGGATGTCACGATTAATTGAACCTGTCCAATAGTTTCATGATACAACCATTTAATCAAACTCTGATCAAAACTGGATCAAAATAAAGCCTTGAGTGTTCTTGAAAGCTAAAGGGACCAGAAGCAGGTCATCTACTTAGTATGTGCATATATCACTCATTACTGAGCTCATCTGAAATCCTATCAGAAATATGGAATCCAGCTGGTAACATCCAACTGATGATGGATGACAAATGATTGTGTCATGGAAGCAGGACCAAAGTTATGTTCACTTGGCCATACAGTTAAGGTTTGCTAACCTCCCTACAAATAAGCAACTACACACACCACTGAGCCATGTTTTCTTGTTCTGAACAAAAAGCCACACCAGGACTGAAGAAAATGCATCTGGATTAGCCACTGCATTTTTAAGGGCAGTCAGGCTAAAATGTGACAAATATATGCAATCTGCTGTCCTACAAACCAAAAACAAAATGCTTAAATTGGGAAGAAGTAATTTCTCTTCCCCAAATGACAATGGAAATATGGTGGGAATATAAAGAGTGTAGTCAATACTAAAAATGTTTATACAATGGCAACTTAAACTGCTGTTTTACAAAACCTTTGTGTTTAAATAAAGAAAATAAATACTTAAAATGAACCTTAATCTTTACAGAAATATTAGAATAAAATTATTTATCCCACAACTTTGTTGTAATATACCAGTAATTGATATATTAATAAGAACTACTCTCATAAAAAAAAAACCCTGCTTCTCTTTAAAACTAAAGTTTCTCCTTGTAAGAAGGCCCAAAGATTCATTGGCAGGAAACCTTTAAAAACATTGTTGACCTAATGAGGTAATAACCAATTCCACCCTTATTATCAGCTTCCTACACAAAGGTTATAAAATGCCCCCAGGCAGAATGTGTACACACCTGTTCACACATGGATGACCAGAGTTGAATCCAGGAACTAACAGAATGCATCCCTAGTAATTAAGTCCTAAATGAGAAGCATTCTATAGGAACTGCTAATTAAGAACATGTACAAAGTGAAAAAAAAAGGCCAACAACTTCATAATAGCCTACTTTGAGCATTTTTCAACTATACATATGGTAAGAAACAGGTACTGCTTATTTGTTGAGATAAGCAATAATTCTGTTGTTAGGGAAACAAATTATGGACAACTGACCAAGCAGTATTTGCACATCATATACTATGGTTATTTCAGGTACTAAGGACACCATGGTCAGCACTGCATTATTACCACTTACTTTTTTTTAAAAATTTATGTTGCTTTAATCTGTGGATCCAAATTGGCACACAGTTTTACTCTGTATCTGGTTAAAAACCTTCAGCTAAGACACTAAAAAAAACAACTAAAATTTGAGTAGGATACTTTTTAAAATAAAAAAAATCCAGTAATGAATCCCAAAATTTAATTGGTTTTGGTAAGATGTGGTTTTGCTCTTTATTTACACCATAGGAAACTGGAGTAACTGCAAAGGGCCTTGCCTAAATACACACCAAGATAGCCAACCTAGACTGGTCTGAAGGTAGGGATTCATACCTGCACACATTTTATGCTCTGATAAATCTAAGCAAAAAGTATATGAATGCATTAGATTTAAGCAACAATATCTCTGGTCCACATTTCACTAGCAAGGTTCTAATTTGAATGAGTCATGTAGCAATGTTACAAAGAGCATTTAAGGGATTAATGAGAAATTAGAATTTTCAAGACTATGTCTCTACATCCGGTATACCTCCACTGCCAACTCCCCCACCCCCACCAATCAATACCAACAATGCCCCATTGTTTCACCTCCACACTGGTATCCTAATATTCTACACTGTGACATGGACACAAGTTCAATAGTTTCTTTTCTTTACAAAACACAAAATTTCCTAACATATTTTTTTAAAAAAATAGTTAAATAAACCATGTTATCTAGAGTTATAAAAACCTGAAGTGATATAGCTATAAGGATATAATGTTGAAAGATTTTTACAAAATTTCTGAATACATAATCCATAATAAATTGCATCTTTGTTTTGTAGAAAACAAAAGCAACTTTTTTTTATTCAACATTTATGTTTTATATCAAACACATCTTTCATTTTTGTTGATTATCTCAAAATGCACCTGGGGCTGATAACACTTACTGCACTAATTTGAAAAAGGTAATATTCCTGAAGCCATGAATTGAAAAAAAAAAAAACCCACCATTTTGATGAGAAGCGTTTATATGATGTCAACAGAATGCCAAAATTGGCATAGCTTTTTTCCCCACCCACCCCCATTCACAAATATAATAAAACGTTAAACTATTGACTGGATTTTGCCAGTGTGGCATATATACCCTTTGAGTAGAAACATGTAGCTCTCACCTTCACACACACGTGACTAGTCATCCACGGTTTCCGAGTGAGTCTCCGTTATTCATTAATATTCACTTGACAGTACTAAACAATTTGAGAACATCTTAATTTCCTTGCAGTATCAATCCTGGCCACTCCCAAAGAATTCAAACAACTTGGTACGTACTTGTATTGTGTTACTTGCCAGGTTCAAATGGACAAACAATGCCGACATTTTCTCCACAAGTTTAATTAATCGTAAATTTTCCACCAAATGATAGATTGATCTGTCTAATATTCATCATTTTGACATATGCCCCATTTAACTGTCCAGTACATCCCTTAAAGTTCTTTGTCTCTAGCTACAGATAATTTTAAAGCTAATTTCTTTTGTCAGCCTGCTAATTGAACAAGGGCTTCCCCTTAGTGGCATATAAGCTATAGTGATCCGCTGTATCAGAAAATATTAATTTTACACACACAGATTGATGTGAGCCCGAACAAGCTTGGTGAAATTTGATGCTAGTGCAGAGAGGAGGAGGATCCATGGCTAAAATTCCACCTTCTGGATACATGTATGACAGTTTCGCAATTCACGCTTGTAGAGCCAAAAATAGAACAAGCATTTGAGTCAATTAGAAGACAAACTATCTACTACGTACAACAAAACAAAACAAAAAAAAGTATTTCCATCGCTGCTGACGCTACAGATAAACGCTCTAACAAAGCAAGCCAATTCATTTGCTCTAAAAAAGAACGATCTCTGTGATGAAAAAAAATCGACTACAAGAAATGACCACATTAAACAATATTTAAAAAGTAAAGTTCTTCCAAAGCGAAAAACGGACATGCTGAATTAATCTTACTGCATACATTCAAGAAGCACAAATTTTTAATATGGCCGCTACGATAAATCATTCATGCATTTTTAGCCAAAGATGAAAGGAGGAGCGTCGGCAGAGATGCCGATCGAATTTTTCATAGTGCTACGGCCACTACTTACAAACCATGGCTACTCGTGCCAGCTTATCAACTTAATTTGCAACGCAATCTAGCATCGCTCTGTTTGACGTAAAACAAAAAATAGGTATACTACAAATCACTATATAAACAATCTAAACAAAGCAGTCCTGACTAAGCGAAACAAGGCTTAAATAAAAAAAAAACACTACCAAGGTCACGCGACCACTGAATAGCGCTTGACCAAATTTGTAGTGAAACATCCCTCACTAAATTCTCATGAAGGTTGTAAACTTTCATCCGCTGCTGACGGCGAAGTAAAATACGTTATAACGGCTCCAAATACTTAAACAAATCAAAACATTATATGAGACTCGTGTTCACAATATTAAATTCCCATCACCTCATGTACCTTCTGAATTCAATGGGATGAAATTTAATTTTTTTTTTAATAAACTCCCGGGGCCTTACACAGCGTAGAAAATATAGTAATCAAAGTTAAATTATTTTCTAATTTTCATTAACCACTACCCACAAATAAACTTTCATTCATATTTCCATCAATTAGCTAACAAAATATCATTTAGTTTCACTAAACAATAGACAATTTACACGCATACAAATATACAAAAAAAAGTGTTACCTAATTTGACAGCCAGCTTCAACATTTCGCCATCTTGTTCTTATTCATTTCCCAACATTCCATGCAAAGATGGCGGCAACCATAAACACTGTGGTCCACTCACAGCGCTGACTTTCACTGACCGTAGGTGAGTCATTTAAGTGAAATTTTGAAGGACATCGCTATGAATTTGAAGAATCTACATATAGCTCCGTGAATAGTGATTAATTAGTCACACGTTAAATCCTTGGGTCGTTATGTAGCACTCGTTCAAGGGCAATAAAATTACAGTTTCACGTGGAAAATTGGCTCCATTGTCCGAAGGTTACACGAAGAATGTTACATTAGCGGCTATTGTTTTGACCACAGCCGACTATTCATACGGGCTTGGCATCTGTCAAAAATATAAACTCACGCCTACTCAGCGTAAAAGGGCTGGACTTACTTACATCATATTTAAATTGGGATTAAATCGTGTACACAGCTCCCAATGACTGGCCATTGAAGTTTCATAAACCCAAATATGTCAATTTTTAATTAGCGGTTCAGGCCTATGGAGGCACGAGCAGCGAAATCTGATACCACTAATTTATTTTTATGGCACATGTTCAAAATTGGCTTAAGATCACGTGGTTAACATCAGCGCAAAACTGGATAAATATTTAAAATGTTGTGAATGCTGTTAGCATTAGAGTACTATCATCTTTTACAAGATTGGATTGTGCATACATGTATGTGTTTTTTCAGAAGCGTGTATAGTGTACATCTGTATGCTAAAATGAAGGATATTTTTTGTTTTTCTATATTAATGTGAAAACTACCTTTTATCTTAAAAGTTTTGATTTATTTGATTTTTATTTATGGTAATAAGTTTTGCAAATTATTCCTTTAGTATGTCCTTATCTAAACATAAAACTTCATGTTAGAAAGAAATATAATGGACTTTGACATTATTACATAACTGAACAAAATCCAGTGTATGGATTAATTTTAATGAAGTTTAAGAAACAGTATATAGAGTTTAAACATTCCAAACTTTTTTTTTTTTAAGAAGCAAAACCGATTTTATTCAACATCATGTATGTATGTATTTGGAGGGTACCTATTGTCTGTTATCCTATTTACATTTCTGCCTGCTTATTGATTGCATGCACAATGTATAAGGATTTTTCTTTCCTAATTGGAAAATTGGATTCCATGCCAATGCATTGGCAGAAAAAAATATACAATTTGAACTACAATTATGGCAATTAAAAATTGAAATATTTCTTGTCAGTTAATTGTCAATAAAGACCATAAAATAGTTTTGAATGGAACAGAACCTTATTGCAAACTTAGATATAACAATAGACATACAAGATTAAGTATAAAGGAAAATTATCAGGGGTGGTTGGTGCTAAGTTTGTGTGTGTGTGTGTGTATATATATACATTGTGTGTGTATATATATATATATATATATATATATATATATATATATATATATATATATATATATATATATATATATGTATGTGTGTGTGTGTGTATGTGCACAAAATAAAACATGAATATAAATTAAAAATAGATATCCATTAAAGTAAATTACATTTCGTGAACAGAAAAAATGAAAATGCTTTCTTTTTATGTTTTCTATGCTTTTTGTTGTTTAGGAGTTAAGTAATCAGTGTCTTTTCAGAGGGAGCCACAAAGGATTTGATATGGATCACTACATTTTTTTTAGCTTGGCTAGTTGTTAGATAGCTTGGCTGGTTGCTACATCAAAAAAAAGATGGTAAATGTACCCCAGAATTTAAATAAATTAGAATAAATTTATTTTGCCAATAGAAGAATACAGTATTATTTTATACATAGAGTGGATTAACATTATTTTATAGTCACAATAAAGAACTTATTATTAGAGTACAATTTTTCTTCTGAAATTAATCATTATCTTAATGTTTACATTTCTTTCAGATTATGAAATATATGTAAAGCTTTCACATTTATTGCAATTAACTATTAGGATTACATTGATGTTGGAATTTTTCAGAAGATTAAATTCTAAACAGTTCATGATTCATGTAAGAGCATGTATAGAATTGTTGGTGCAACTGGTTATATAACTTTTGGTAAAATTGCTACTTGATCATGAGACCAACAGAATAAAGATGCATGTTTGCCATTTTGTTATGTACCTGCCTATATTGTATTGTAGGTACACTTGTCATGTAAGACTGAGTGAAAGGGATGGAATGTTGTAACTTGTCAACTTGCTTATGTCATATTTATATTGCATAGTTTTTCAACTATCCATATCCCTACCTTTTATGCTTTTATTATTGGTAACTGTCCTGTTCAGAAGTAAATCTAACCCAGAAGAGCTATTAAAAATCTCTCTGTCTTTTGATACAATCTTTAAATTTATGCAAATCATGGGTAGTATGTTTAATATCATCATAAGCAGATTAAAGTGATCAAATTGGGGCACTTTAACCCTGAGAAGGGCTGCCAAATATGGACATTACTACCCCTGTGGTCCCAGCAGCAGTGTGTGTGTGTGTGTTAAGAAGGAATGCACAATCCTAAATTTTTCTGGTGTATGTGTGTGTTAAGAAGGGAATGCACAATCCCATTTTTTTTCTTGTGTGTGTGAGTGTTAAGAAGGAAGTGCACAATCCCAAACTTTTTGGGAGGGTAGGGGTGGATTTCTAAATTTTTGCAAGAAGAGGGGGAAATTTATGGTCCCAAGTGTTGTATAAAGGAAAAAAAATACCTCACTCTTCATGCAGAAAAGACATTCAGTGTTCTTTTATGCTTTGTCTTCTTCATTAACCTTTTTCTTGTTCACTGATTTTTATTTTCAGCTAGATACTGTTAGAGACAATGTGTGTTTAGTGTTTCAGTCCAGGTCAAAGCAGATATATGTACAAACAACTTGTTCTTTGATCTGCACAATAATTAATTTGGAATCAGTTCATCACTGCCTGTAATGTACATTTTTGTATAAATTGTGATTATGTTATACTCTGTTACCATCAGTTTAATTTACTGTCTGTACTCAGTTGTAATTTGGATCCAATTGCATACATCATAGACCTGGATCTTCTGTCACCTATTGTGCTGACAGATATTGGTATATGGTGTTTGATAGACAAATAACACACATCCTGAATTGCCAGCACATAATGTGACAGCAGATCTGGGTCTATTTTGTTTGAGTTGGACCAGTTTTATAAGTGATTGTATATGGTTAAAGAATGTTATTGACTATAGATAGAATGTTATTGACTATAGATAGAATTAAAAATTGTGCCAGGTACAAATATTGTTGAGACTTCATATTGCAGTATATAAATTTTTAAAAATGAAATACTGTATATTAAAAGTTTAAATTTGAAGATGAAATTTAAATTTTAAATTTAAAGTGTTGCAAATTCATGACCAAGGTAAGAATATAGGCAGGGTTGGTCAGAATGTTTCAGGGAGGGTTCAGTTTTGGAATATTGTGGCATTTATTTTCATGTAAAATCACAATTTTTCTTTGTACTAAAGAAATAGTAATTTTAACTGGAAAAGTGAGTTTGAAAGCATCCCCGGTACACACAGTGATTGCAAGAAGAGAGGAAGGTTTAAGTGTGTAGATTATTAGAATACTTACCTTTGAGGAGTGACATTTGGTTATCTCCCTTTAGCTACAGCTACTCACTAAGTGTGGCTATTGTAGTAAATAGGTCTTCTAAATTGGAAATTTGTTGCAGACAAATAAATCATGACAGAGTTGAGCTGATTTCTCATGATGGATCAAAATTTCATCTTTTATGTTCAATATTGATTTGAACTACCTGATAATTATTGTAATTTCCATGGTAAACAAAATCTCCCCAGGGCATTTGAAGTTCAGAAGTACATGTATATGCATATTTTTTTTATCAATCTTAACTGGTACAGAAATTTCTCATGGATACCTTATGGAATACTTCAGGAATCAGTATGGAAGAGATATGAACTGAAAAACGTATGGAATCAGACAATTTATTCCATATCAATTCCATATGTACTTCACAGCAAGTGAAAATTCCATATGAAATAAAGTTGCAACTTTAATCCATAAGCACTTTTTTCCATATGGAATGCAGGCCCATTATAGTATCATGGAAAATGTTCCTTGAAGAATTAATTTACTTTCTGATTCAAATAGAAATATTGGTAGGCATTAGAGTACATGTACATGTCAGTGTTGCTGATGTGGAAGGATTAATATAAACTCATATAAATTTGAAGAAAACACATGTATGTCAGTTTTCTTAAATTTATTTCCACACTGTTTAAAAACAGGCAGATATGACCAAAAGAATAGAGAAAATGTAAACATGATCAGAATATTAATGTTTGGTAGAACAAATTCGTATACACTTAATAAACCACCAATGATATGTTGATACCTAATGTCTGAGCTGAAAATGTGACTGATATTTCAGCAAATTCAGTGAGATTGTTTTTACATTCACTCAAATGTCATTTTTTCACTAAAATTATGGTATTTTAGAAGATTTTAACCAAAATTTTTGAAAATATCAGTGAAATTTTGTGATTGAAACATCACTGACTGCCAACATTTCTGAAAATATGTAAGAATTTGTGATTGAAACTTCACTTAGTTTGTCAAAATTTCTGAAAATATAGTGATATTTTGTGATTTTAATATCACTGACTTTCAATAAAAATATCAATATGATATAACCAAATTTATTTTTTGTTTCTTGTAAATCTTAAAGATTTTCAGCAACATTTATTTTTTTTTGTTTCTGATAGCTGTAATTGTATTGTTTATTTTGGACACAATATCTTTGTTCCACATATTTCCCAGTTATATATTTCTTTTTCACAATTGTTGTTGTTGTTGTTGTTGTTGTTGTATTTTTGTGTTTAACTTCAATTGGATTTAACTTCCCTCAAGCAAGTTTTCTTGTTTTCCGTTTTAAATTAGAATTTCGCTTTCTCCTAACCTGAATCTGATTTTTCTCAGTATGGACCCTTTTTGAAACTCTTTTTTTTTTTTGCAATAATGCTCTGTCTAGCCCTATTCCACAACAGCTTTCTATTCAGTATTTGTTCTGTTTTTAATTACATAATAGATGATCACTGTAAAAAAAAACTTTTTGATTGGTAAAAATTTTGTACTTGCCCAATGAATTGTACCTAAACAGAAACTGATGGGAATGAGCATGCTTGCTTAGCATGTCGGTTTAAATTTTTAAGCAGGATAATAGTTTGAATAACTATTTGAAAATTGTGTGGGCAGTGAGAATATCTTGAATGCAAAGTTGAAGGGAACATAGTTGATCAGTCTATATGAAAACTGAACACCTCGACAAGCATTTGGCTTTTTAAGCAGTAAAAAGCTTTAAAGTAGCGGCTAACATGCAAATGTGACCAGGAATTGAACAAGGATCATTTCAAAGTTATACAACTCCAGTCTATTTACTTCCAGAATTTAAGAAGGAACAACATATAGATCACTGGTGGGAATGGTTAATATTTTTGCCAGATACCCATGTCTATCAAGACAGTCATATCTTTGCAGGAATTTCTTTGTCCTATAAGCTACAGAATCATCCTTCAATATCATGAGTGGTATTATTGCACATATCATCAAATCATCAAAACATTCTAGGTGTGTTAGAATTTACTGTAAAACAAGAGTAATTATACCATGATAAATGTTTGTTTATGGAACAATGACTAATTCAAGAGACCAAAACAGCATCATGGTTTGTACATTAATCAAAAAACAAGTCAGCAGTACAACATTGAAATAAGGCAGGGTCCTAGCATTTATTCTTTTCATAATTAACGTCTCAAAATGGATGCTTTTCTTTAATTTTGCATCTTTTTTTACAGTTGAATTCTTCAATGCAAGATACTATTTTATATGTTTATATGTTAACAGATGCCTGTGCATATGTTCCAGGCTTGATACTTTGATTTTTAAAATCAATTATTTAGTGTCAAGCCAGATTCTTTACATGTTGTATATACTGTGTGTATATATATATATATATATATATATATATATATATATATATATATATATATATATATATATATATATATATATATATATATATATATATTGTACATAACAGACAGAAGGCTACAAGGTAGATTAGCTCTGTAAATGAGTTATCTACTCTTAATAAAATTATTATTATTATTATTATTATTATTATTATTATTATTATTATTATTATTATTATTATTATTATTATTATTATTATTATTATTATTATTATTAGCATTTATTATTATTTTTAACTCCCATATCTCTTGCCTTGGATATCATATAACTACAACAATGTTTTAAATAGTTTTTATGATTTATAATTTTTTTTATATACGTTGAAATATCACCTTGGTTAATAAAATCCTGTTTAATTCTTTTTTATTATTTGTTTGAAACCTTTTGAAATGTCTGAAAAACTACTGAAAAACTACTGAAACTTCAGTAAAATACTAATAAAATGATCAAACACTTAAGAAACCTGTAGACTATCACGAAATTCCATATGGTATAGTTTCCAAAATCCATACCTATTATTCACAAATTCCATATGGATTATTGACAAATTCCTTATCGAATTTTAATTTTATTCCATATGGACAACCTACAGATCACATGGACTAATTTGCATATTCATTGAGATTTTTCATTCGGAGTGTGTAAGGAATCCATACAATTTTCATATGGATATTTCTGTAAAAAGTACCTATGGATTCATTATACAGTCCATATGGAAAATTTTGTACAAGCCAGGACTTGTGGTACTAATTCATTTCCATAGCGAATCTATGCAAATACCATGATATTCAAAATTCAATAACTTAAAATTTCTGAGTGTTCATGATCAAACCTATATTATCAGTATAGGTGAAACCCAGATGTCAGCTTTGTAGAGGAAAGGATATGAGCTTGGACAATTTCTGTTTGAAATGTGCTTTCAATTCTGCACCAAATAGTGCTAATTTTAGTAATGATTGTTCCAAACTTGAGACTGTTAAAGGACTGGAATTCCATCAATAAAATAATGTCTCTAATTTTGTTCACTTACAACTAGGATAAGCTCTCAAAAAATTCTTTTTCCTAAAACATAACTTGCATTATTAACCAATCCTGGTCAACCCAACTCATTAGTACCATGTGTCCTTTAATTAAACACCCACTTGCCCAAAACACTCAATCTAGTGTCTGCAGTTTTTGTGTGAAAGAAATTATTCTTCTACTTTGAATATATATATATATATATATATATATATATATATATATATATATATATATATATATATATATATATATATATATATATATATATATATATATATATATATATATATATAAGATACATTCAGTGTAATACAGAGGGTATAGTATAGTATAGTAGTCTGGCTGGTTGTTTTAACTAAGTAATCAATTTTGATGAAATGGTTTTGATAAAAATTATGAATATTATATGCAAGTAGATACAATGGTTAGAATATAGAAATTCATAATGACCATAACTTCTACAAGCAGCTGTGAAGAGAATTTCTTTTAACCAGAATGATAATTGATACAAAATAATTTACAGTTAACATTCCCCTTTACTGGCACTGACTCTGTCCACTGAGTATATATTGAGACTACCTTATAATGAATTAACTCATTATAATGCAAACCATATGCCTTATAGTGAATACTTTATATTGAAGTACATTATACATAACTTCTTTGTTATAATGCTGTTCAAATGAACCATAGATATTGCCTTACAATTATTATATTTCGTTCAGCAACACTCCTTAGTGACTGTATTATATACATGCTTGTCAGTTTGGTCCATCTGCAGAATGCACTGACAGATCTGCCATTGCAGAATGCACCAACAGATCTGTCATAGCATAATGCACAGATAGATCTGCCATTGCAGAATGCACAGACAGATATGCCATTGCAGAATGAACAGATATGCCATCATAGAATGCACCTACAGATTTGCCATTGCAGAATGCACAGACAGATCTGCCATTGCATAATGCACAGACAGATCTGCCATTGCATAATGAACTGGCAGATCTAGATCCATGCAATTTGCTAGATTTCAGAAGAACAAACAATATAGACCCTGATCTGCCATTAAAGTATGGCATATCAAAGTGTGTCTTGTTTGCAGTTGAACATATTTTGTAAGTATGTATGGTACCAAAATCTAATTCAATTTATTACAAAAGATACTGTGAACATTTAGTTTAAAGAGATAGGTAATGCAAAATACATGTAGTTAGATGATAGTCTTAAAATGATACTGCATACTGGATTCCTTGTAGTAATGAATTACCAACAAATTCAAAGTCAGAAATAGTCTAAAATAAGAAAATATTATGTGCATGCAAGGACAATCACAACCATTTTCATCAGAAATAATTAAAATATGAAATTAACTTTTATGAAATAGAGGATATTAAATGAAGGTTCATTTGATCTTAGCGGAATAAGTCTTTATTTTACACTAGGTTTGTGAATTATTGGTTTTTGAGAGAAATACTCTTGATGTTTAAAAAATTTTGAATTTATTGACTGGTTGTTAATAGACATCAATAACATTCTTAGACATTTACGTATTTGAGCGGTAAACATGGCTGACTCCTGTTAAAGACAACTTGAATTTCATTCCAACAAGGTGCAAATTAATTTCTTACATTGCTGTTTTCCTTTGAATCGAGAAGTTTACAGTTTATTTGCAAATAATCATAAAACACAACAGAATATAAATGGTAAAGTCCTGACATAATGAGGGTCTAGTGTGAAATCTGCTGCTTTAACTTCTTGCACATCTTGCTAGCCAGTATGTTTGAGAAAAAAAAAATAAAAAGAAAAAATTTGATTGTTGTGAGTGAATAATTGATATATTTCATCTTGTGGCTGAAAAGATTTATTGCGTTATATCCTCCATTCATTGAGAATGTATGATAAATTATTAAAAAAAAAATTTGTATGGACTATTTATTTATAACGATGGAGATAAAATACTGTTGTTGTTGTGGGCTTAATGCTATTTTTCAGCACATGAAAGGTTATACATGGTGGCCAGTATGAAGGAAGAACCAGGGAAACCCAGGAAACAACCAATGACCCTCGGGAAGCTATTGGCAAGCTTTCTCATACCCTTATTGGCTGTGCCTATGACTCAAACTGACATGGACAGAGATGAGATGGCAGTAATCTGTTTAGGTGATTGCCATGGACCACTTTGCCTCCTTGGTCCCCAGGATAAAATTTGCTTAATACAAATTTTATATATTCTCTCTCTCTCTCTCTCTCTCTCTCTCTCTCTCTCTCTCTCTCTCTCTCTGGCGGAGTCATACCAAAGACTTTTCAAAAGGGTATTAACAGCTACCTCACATAGCCCTCAGCACTAATAGGTTAGTGTAGAACTTGTCGGCCTGGAGTCAGGATGAGGTGACTGGGTGGGACATCATGCTACATGTCTGTGGCATTATGCCACAGAGATGAGATGGCTGTGATCTGTATAGGCCAGTGTCTTCAACCCCTTGCCCACATGGGGCCCTGCATATACTGGCTGAAGTAATTTATAACAATTATGGTACCCTATTGTTTATCATCAAAGACTTGTGAAATGTTATGTTATGATGCATGTCAGAAATAGAAATCACCCCCAAAAAGCAGAAATTGTTTTCTTTTCTTTCTATAAGCAAACATTATCAGATTCAGAGCAAAGATAAACAATAAATGTATCCATGTAATGTTAAACAAGTTCATCACCAAGTGAGTATTGTCTACTAAAGAGGATTTTGTATTAGACTAGTGAAATTTCAACTAGCCTTGGTGATCAAGAAGTTTGGCATGAATCAGGCAATAAATTTCCTTCATCATTATGCAAATTACATTGCATAATATCAGTGCCATGATGTGCATAATACATGTAATGTGAAAGTTATCAAATCAATATATATTAAGATGCATATTGTTTCATTTACTATGTATCAAATACATGTTCTGCATATAATTTCTTGGGATGTAATGAGCATATAAAACTCGTCAAAATTCTTGTTACTACACCACTCCCTCGATAACTTGTGCCGGAATAACTTAACTCCAATAACTTAACTCGAAAACCGCTTACAACGCGATGTCCCGATGTCCGGCATGGCTCCTGATTTTTTTTTGCAAAGAAAATATATTTTAAAATGTGTTGAACGTGAAAAAAGTTGAGATAAATGGTAAATTGGTAAATTGAACCTTGATGCATAGCTCGTTTTTATCATCGAAAATGGTGATTATTGCCTGTAAAGATAGAATCCATATTGCAAAATTTGCAAGTTCTAATAAGATATCACATATTATGTTAAGTTTTTTTAAATAGAGAAATAGTTGTCAATGCACTGTAAATAAACAGTCTGGTGAAACAGATCAATGAAAAATTCTGGTAAATGCTAACAGGTAGCAACAGAGAATGAAATAAATGCTAATTAAATGTCTTGCTAGGTGAAATTCAAATTATAAACTTTTAATTTCCCTTCATTACTATACTCTCAACATACCTATTCTCTTCTATGAAAATATGAAAAGAGTGGATTGACCGTCACTTCCAAGCCCTTGAGTACTTAAGTGAGAACCTAATGACATGCTGGCTTTGTTTGGATCAACAGCTTGGGGAAGTGTTTGTTGCAATAAAAGAATCAATTAAAAGAGACCAGTGTTTGTTTTATCACTTTGAATATGTCTTTTGTATCAAATCAAACAAGGTAAGTACAATAAAATAAAGTTCAAAGGCATGCCAAGAGGAGCATAAGTTCTGGTATTCCTTACCTTTCTCAAATTTAATTTTATTTGACCAATCAAAAATGTTTTCACATTTTTAGGTATTAACTTTATTAAAGTATATAATATCAGTAATGTATCCTAATCATTTGTAAATGTGACCATTGAGAGCAAAGGAATTAAGGGAAAGGCAGTGTACTCAATGACTGAAAAACTGTGCATCAAAGAAGGGTTCATAATGGCAAAGGGTTATCAAAAATTTGCAATGAACTAAAAATTTCAGAGTAGACATTTAGAGGTTGGCTTAAGGATGAGCCAAAACTTCGAAATTACATGATGTTGATTCAGATGAAGGGATGAAACTGGATACAATAAGGAAGTAGATAATGCTGTTTAGGCATAGAGCAAGGTGAACAAGGTGTTTCCACCTCTGGAACAATTTTCAAGGCCCAAGCAGAAAAAATGGCGAAAAGTATGGAGAAAGAATTTCATTTTAGGGCAAGTTATGGATGGCTTTGGAGATTTCAGTGCTGACATAGAATTAAACAAAATTCATTGTCGGGAGAGATATGCTCAATGAATCAGGAAGCCGAAAGTAATTTTCCAAACCAGCTCAGAGAGATAATAATTCATGACCAATAGATTTATTTTTTTCTTCCATTTTACTTCTACTGCAATAAAAATCTACATATTGTTTGATCGACATTGTTTTTTGAAATGTGTTGATTAAAAAAACTGTCTACTTTGGCCCAAACAATATTAATCAGTGACATACATATGTTAAGCGTACAAAAACCATGTGGAATAATGTTTTGATGATCTCAATATACTATAAGTTATCCTGAAATTATTGTTACTCTGTGAGGAAAAAACAAAGTACACCAATATGACAAGATATTTATTCACAGTTAATCTTAGCACACTTATTGAGTATTCAACACTATAACATGCCAAGCCACCCCCAACCCTTTTTTGCCTCTACCTTGATCCCTTTGTTAGTTTTGTTATTTGTTATAGGTCCCTTGATAACTCACACCCTTGCTTATATCATGGTCATTGTTTTTGGACCCCCATGTTTGCTTGCCAGGGATTGGTGTATGTTCAGATATGGCAAAGGAGACTATTTCAGAATAATAAGTACAGTGAGCAAAATATATGGAATGAAAACACCAATATGGATTTTTAATTCCTTCATTTAGATATCAAAGTCTTATCAAGAGTGATATATTATTTTCATACATTGGATCAATACATTTACCTTTTTTGCATTGGGTGTTAATTATGAAACCACTTATAGTATTGGGCCCCCAAAACTTGACCTTACCCAGAGAAAATGCAGTTCACACAGATTCATAAATCTAATCTTATAGCTTTTCCAGTCAGAATCTCATATTGCATGGTTATTTATTGGTTAGGTTTTGTAATTTCTATGGTTTCATAAGTAAATATTGTTGAACAGTTTCTATGGTTTCATAAATAAATATTGTTGAACAGTTGTTGGAAACTTTATTAGGTCTTTGCTCCCCCACTTTCCCTTCCCTTAGAAGAGTCCAACAGCATGTAAGAAATTTTCTGGAATTCTCACATTTAACCAGGTTCAAACTATTGTATTGTTTTAATTGATTGACTTTAGATACATGTACAAAAATCTAGGACAGAACCATTGGACCATATCTTGCCATTTCTTTTTTAATAAAATGCAGTTTGCATAAAGCTGTACATGGAATAGTAAAGAGGAAAATTTTAGCCAAAGAACATTTTTATTGAATTTCTGAAATAATTGTTTACAGAATTTACTTTGATTTCAAGAATTCTTTTGTCAGATTTCTCAAATTGGTACTCTGAAAATTCACAGGTGTACAAGAAATAACAGCATTTTTTGTTGCATGTTCAGTAGCTCTTTTCTTTTGAGTGCAGGCAGTGCTTTTCATTTCCTTGCTTGAATAGATTGACAGATTCATGTCTTTTGTCTTCAGACATTAAGTTTGATTTGCAGGCATTGTGGTGATCATTACAAAATAGAGAAAAGTTAATCTGGGCTTCTGTTTTGATTAACTGTGTTATTTTATGGTGAATTGTCATGGCTAACATGTAAGTCATTTTGATAAGACAATGAAGTCTTCATGGACTTACAGGCTATCCCATCAAATTTTCTTTGATGTGAGTGGAAATTAAAAGTATTTTATGCACATGTTGGTTTATTTTGTGGAAAGGTAAAGAGCAGATGAGGGGCCCCCAAGTGGCCGAGTGGTCTAATACGGATCACTGCCATCTCACCTCTGTTTTCGTGTTAGGTGTTAGAGTCTAGGATTCGAGTCTAGGATTCGGCTAATGTAGATATGTGAGAAAGCTTGCCAGTAGCTTCTCGTGGGTCGGTGGTTCTTTCCGGTGATTTCCGGTTTCTTCCTCCACCATTAATACTGGCCGCCATGAATAGCCTATCGTGTGCTGAAAAATGGCGTTAAGCCCAACAACAAACAAACAAACAAAGAGCAGATGTGCATGCTATGAATATTCTATTGTCAGACTAAAACATTACTTCCCCCCATATATCACTCATACCCTTACAGGTAATGGTACCTATGGATTGCTGACCAATGCTATCACAGGCTTAGGTGTGATTATGTGATTGGTGACATACTTGCCACTTGTTTAGCATTGAGGCCAAATGTCCCTCAGATATCGGACTGCTCCATTATATTCTGTACAGTTTGGAATTGTCATAAGTGAAGCATTTTTCAGCTATTTTTTGTGAAAGTTTCAGTACTAGATTAATTCATTCATTAGAGGTAATTGTCAATATAAAAGGCTGTTATTTTGGGGTTTAATATCATTTTTCAGCACATCATAGGTTATACATGTTAGTATATTTGATGGAAGAAGACTCTGGGGAAAACCCTGGGGAGAATCACCAATCCACAGGAAACTATTGGCAAACTTTCTCACATAACCATATTGGCCAGGCTTCAGACTTAAACCCATGTGGATGGAGGTGAGATGTCAGTGATCTGCCAAGGCATGCACTTTAGACCACTTGGTCACCTGGGGTTCCAGTATAAAATTCCCTTCTGTGTTAACAGTAGGATTTAATAGATGCTTTGGTATGTAGTTGTTAGTTGTATACATTTTTGATGATCAGTGATAACTGATAAGTGAACTTGAGGTCAGATTTGTTGTAATCTAATGTAATTTTTTTCAGAATAAATTTTTAAAAAATTCCGTTTGACATGAAGTTGTAACCACCTACACATAGCAAATTGCTTTTTTTGTCATTTATAGAGTATAAACCAATGCTAGTGGGGGCTAACATCATTATGTAATTGAAAAATGCTGGAGGATACCCAATGAAACTTAAGCTGGAGTCTGGAACCTACATTGCAAACTGTACTTTGTCTACATTTTCACGGGTTTTATATTACATGATACTGCAGTTTCCCACCATCTCCATCTTTGACAATCATAGCATTTTTTTGTATGCAGGTTGTGATAAAATTCCCAAGAAAATATGCAATGAAAAAGTGATATTGTACAGCCACCCCACCCTTTCTCTCTCTCTCTCTCTCTCTCTCTCTCTCTCTCTCTCTCTCTCTCTCTCTCTCTCTCTCTCTCTCTCTCTCTCTCTCTCTCTCTCTCAGCTTTGAACAATACTGTAAATGATAATAACATAATAGGAAGATATAATCTGGGTCTAAACTGTTTGAATGGAATCATAAATAGAATGATAAGCATAGAACCTTATCTTCTAGTGCATTAAAGGAGAAAGCAGGCTCCATGTTCTCAGAACCTTTAAGCTCAAACTCAAAATTCCAATATGGTACTTAGGGTACACATATGTGCTGTATATGCTAGTGTAGATGGATCCAACTGCAAGCAACACAGACCCTGCTATGCCAGTGCATTTTGCAAAAGCAAAATGTCTATGTTGTTCTACATTTGTTGTCAGACTGAACTCATATAGACTGAGATGAGATGAGAGTGAATGCCATTAGAACACTTAGCTACCTAGGTCAGACTAAGCTTTGTGACAATGAGCTTGAAATTTTAGAAGCAAACAAGGTTAGAGAACAAGAGTGATGGGCAGATAATGTTTGATGTTTTGGTGTTTGTTATAAAGACTAGGTCCTGGGTGGACACTATTGCCCTTTTGGTGTTAGTAAGACCCTAATGCATGTTTGGATAACAATTAAGTTTAAGGATTCTTGAGGGTTTAAGGTTAGGGAATTGAGAGCTGCAGTGAAAGAGGGAGTTCCTTGATCTCAGATACCAGTGGATCCTTAAACATAATCACTAAACAAACATTATTGTTGGTTGATTCTGTAAGGAAAATTTTCATTTTAAAGGACTAAACTTTGTAATACCTGCATTGTTGTATCCTGCAAAAGAGTTTGGGCCTTAATGCAGTCAGCAAGTGCCAATATGTACTTAAGGGATTTTAAGTTAATCAGGGCAAAACATTTAGCTTGCATGGTTGACCTGTAACCAATAATAGGGAATTACTATTGAATTATTTTCATTAATTTGCTGCCTGGAATTTTGAGAACTAATGGGGGACATTTTCCTTTAAATTGTAAATGATGATGATGATGATGGTGGTGGTGATGGTGATGATGATGATATAATGATGTTTGAACTGAGGTAATATTTACTGATTCCTGGAGTCAATATAGCCTGGTAATCATGTAGACTTTTTTAAACATATAATTTTTAATTTCAAATAAATTAAGAAAAATATTATCCTGGGGGGTCATGTTAGAATGCAAAGTTGGTGGAATAGTTACCTGAAGATGCATTATTTCAATGAAAACTTGCCAATTTTTTTTTACTTGTTTTTTTTTTCTTTAATGTTTTATGGCACCCTGAAGGTTACCACATGGAAAAGCATGCTCATGGACACACCATGCATGCCAATCTATGCTGATCTGATGGTGGCAACTGAGAATGCAATGCATGTATGAATCTTTATGCATTGAGCAACTGTGGCTTCATATGGTGGATCTTTACATACAGGATAGCCAGACATTTTTTATATTTTTAAGTGTTTCATGGATTATCTTGTATCGGGACATGCTACTAATTTAGCAAGGTCTGTTGATCATGCAGTTAGAATATATATTTTATTTAAGAAAATTTACTTTTGGAAGAGAAATTTATAGGTGTATATTTTTTTCTATAAATGAGAGTCACTTATTTTAAAAGTTACCATTAGAATGATAAATCTCACTGTATTCTAGTGAATTAAATTGCTGACTTAAGAATATATGTATGAGAACCACAATAATGGATTAAAATATAGTATAAAAGTAAAAGTTACTTTTCATATTTTATATCTGGAGAAAACAATTACATTCCATGATATGTTTGTGATTCATGCACCTATAGTCATTGAATAAGTTTATTTTCTATAAGAAATATAAACTATAGTAAACCATCATCAGCGAGTGAAAAACCTGCTGTAAAAATACATTTTTTAAAAAGTATTTAAGAAAATTATTATCATAATCATTATTATTATTATTATTATTATTATTATTATTATTATTATTATTATTATTATTATTGATCATGCTTCCTTAAATTATACTGCTAAACCTCGCCTGTTCCTCTGTGAGGGAGAAGTGACTAGTCCCACAAATCACAAACTACCTTGACCCCAGGTTTAATTTAGTCAGAATTTGGTTTTGTAGTGAAAAGTCCATGAAACTGTTTAATGATCAATATGAACCACAATTTTAATTTGTGGAGTATTGGAAATTGTTGATGTGTGTAACCATGGTGATTGAGGTAAATGTAATAAAATAGCTGTCTGATCTTAGGTTGGTCAGTATAATCCATTTGCAATAAGCCATATGCAATGATTACAAAACAGATGGTTGTAAATTACTCTAGTTTGGCAGTTTTCCAATTTATTCTCAGATGTTTCATTGCACTTTATGAACTTTAATATTAGGACTATAGTAAAGATGTTAGTTTATATATGGTTTTTCCTTTCTTCCAGTATATAATATATACATTTTCTTGTGAACTGTTGGTGGTAGGGTGGGAGGCTGCAGTGGATGACTGGTTAGAATGAATGATTTAAGAAGCCAGAGATCATAGTTTGAAATAATCTCTAGCATAGACTGAGTTGTCTGCCATGTTGTTTCACTGGACAGGGCATTTTACTCCACTTGGCCTTGTGTAACCTTTTAGGTGTTAATTTGTTGTAAAACCTTTCCTTGTTACCTTTTATGTGTTTATATGCCATAAAACTATAAACAAACCAAAAGCTTTCACATGATTTTGTCTAAATACTTTAATCCTAATTTGTTCTACATTTCCTTTTTATACATGTAGATATCATCACATCCATTAAATTTTTATTCCTTTTCTGAAATTATTTGGTGATAAATTTGTTACTTAACATTTTTAAATCAGTGTTTAACTTGATAGGTTTTGCAGAAATGATGAATAGTTATGTGAAAATAAATAGCTTGATAGTTTTGCTCAGTGGGTGAGTAAGCTTCTTTAGTGGTAAAAGATTCCTATCCAGTCTGAACAGGTCTTAGTCTGGATAAAATGGGATTTTAGGTTCAAAGAATTAATTGTCCAAATGGTGTAAACATGATTTTTTTTCATTAAATTGCATTTCTCAGCAGCTTTATTATTGAAGTAGTGTCAAATCATGAATTTGCCATTCATTTCTCATTATCAGTTCACATTTTTCTTTATGCTGTTAGTCTTTGTACTGACATTAGATTTTGACAAAACTTTCATGGAGGAGTGGAACCATTAAGTGAAGAATCAATACAAAGTAATATTTATGCCAATTATTTTAATCATTAGCTTTCAAGAATAATCGTTAGTTGTTGTAAAACCTATTGGTGAAATAGTTAAGTGAAGAATTGATACAAAATAATACTTACCTTATAAGTTACTTTAATCTTTAGCAGTCATGAATAATTATTAGTTGTTTCTTTTTATTCTTTAAAATGAGAATTTATATGAGAAAATTTGAGACCCCCCACTCACCTTATACTCATTAAGACACACAAGGTGACCAACTCACATTTGAAATGTGCCCCCTCCTCATTCCTTTCTGATTATTTTATGCTATTTACATGCAGTCATAGATTATATATATATCCAAATAACGAAGACATTTGAGATTTGTCCTTTAAGTATTATTTAATAGGCTCCTTTTTATGAAGTTTCTCTTTTCCTAAGCATCATTTTTATTTGGATCGCATTTTAGGACTGTACTTCCATAATGTGACACAGTAAAATGGGTTACATACAGTTTTGATTGGTGGTTACTGTTTATTTAAAGTCCAGATAAAAACAAAAAACCATGAATCAGTACTAGCCGACTTATTCCCTGTGTCACACTCCTATTCCCTGTGTCACACTCCTATTCCCTGTGTCACACTCCTATTCCCTGTCATACTCCTATTCTATGTGTCACACTCCTATTCCCTGTCACACTCCTATTCCATGTGTCACACTCCAGAAATATAGGCATCCTAATAGATACAAAGCACATATAAACTTTGTGCAAAACCAATATGTCAAGATATATAAACAACTTCACCCTATGATTGAGAGATCTCCTTGAAAATAGCATGAAGTTGATGCATGCAGGTCTCAATAATGTGTGTTTTCATAGGGTGTGAATTGTGAATAGTATTGATACAGGGCAGATGTGTATAGATTCACCCTTAGTTAAAACTGACCTTGTAGTGATGATAAATTTAATGCACAGTACATGATGTTTGATATTGTATATCAAGCTGTAGCTACTAAGGGCTGGGTGGGTGGGTGGGTTTGGGTTCCCAGAGGTTTTGGGGCGCCAAAACATATGATAGAAATTAAATTGTTGGAAAATTATTGATGGGGCCATCATCATTGCCATGGGTGCCATTTACACATAGCGAAATTAAAGTTTAGCGTTCTGTCACTGTGGCAGAAGAAATAGAAAATCTGCATTCTTTTGGATGTTATGAATTTAGAATTAACACCTTTTTTATCTTAAGCACTTTGTGGATTTTTTTTCTATTGTTGGATATTTTTAGAAATATTAACAAATTTAACCATATTTTGATTTTTGTTCATTATGATGAAGAGAACTTTTATAACTGGTTACCTAATACCTACAGTGATCCAATTATTCAGCTCCTGATGACATGGTAATTTATATTTCATGTATGCTTTGTCAAGATCATATTAACTTGCATAAAACTTTGCATGGATTATAAATCAACAGCATTGATGAGTGTATAGTGAATAAGTAATTCACCAAAATTGGGGTGAACATATCAAGTTATATATAATAATGTAAATCCACATGCAGTGAAACTTCTTTTGCCAGAACTGTGCAGTGATAACTGATATAGTGATGATTTTGTGTTGATTAACATGTGGCTTGTAGTGATTTGTCAGTTATCCACTAAGATCAGCAGTAAGCAGTAATTGATTGGTATAATTCTTATTTCTTAGTTACTTGATTGTTGTGTTGATCAATGAGCTGCTGGTATTCTGCCTCTGGCACCTGCTGGGTGTAAGGAATCACCTTGTAAGTTTTCCCCTCCCCAAATGCTTTATCTGCAGATCAAACAGTCTGTCCAGTATAGACTTTGGACATGTTTATTAAATTCGGATTTAGGTTGGATGAATCTGGTTGAAATTTGCTGCCCCAAATCTGCCTTCTCCAGCAACAAGGGAGAAAAGGTTGAAGGTTTCATATTTAATGACATGTGTTAAGTAATTGCAGGGAATCTCATATTCAAAATTTTACATTGCTGTCAAAGGTTGTACATAAATGTTTAATTGCAACCTGTAGAAACTTGATCAGTTTTAAATTGGGATTCTTTGAAATGAACTGCAAACAAAGCACACAATTTTGTATAGAGGTTGACATAGTTGGACCTTTTTTTTTTTTTTTACCATATATAAATTCCCAATCACCTTTCACTGTGGATAGACAATGGCCTTGTTAAAAGAAATATGGCAGTGATGGCCCTGTTTTTAGCATATGGGCAAGAGATCTGTCTTGTAGAGTTGAAAATATTTGCTTTGGTATCTTGTGCCCTTCCATAAATTTTGTAATGATATAATGGTAGAATTCTAGGAAATTTTGGTAATAAATATATGTATTAACATGGTATTTGCTCTTCATATAAGTATACTATTCAACTATGTAAATAGCAGTCTAGAAGGATTTTATTCAAAAGCACAACAAATAATGATAAAAGTGGAGTCAGTCACATATTTCAAATGAAGTTTTTTTTTTTCTTCTAAATAGTAGTTTCTGATTGGTTGAAGTTCATTAATGACATATTACAGTAGTCTTAAGTTATGCTCTGCAGAGGTGAGATGGCAGTGATCTGTAATGGTGAGAGCTTTAGACCACTTAGCCACCCTGGGCCTCAATATTTGAATGATGTGTAGAGCATCATAATTCTAGCTTATAAGGGGAGTCCAGCTTCAAACATTGACCCTAACCAGCTGTTGCATTATTCACTGGAAGGTCAAGGTCTATTTTGCTTGTTCTACAGATTTTACCTAAGAGACGGCATAAGGTTAAGTTTTGTTGGGTTTAATGTCTTTTTTTTTCAGCACATGATATGCTTGCTATACATGGCAGACAGTATATTTGGTGGCAGAAAAACCACCAACCCATAAAAAGCTGTTGGCAAGTTTTCTTGTATAATTTTTGTTGGTTGAGCCAAGTCTTGAACTTGGGAGGACAGAGATGAGATGTGTGAGTGCTTTAGAACACTCATCCTGCTGGGTCCCAGCAAAACTGCATAAGACCAAGTCTGTGCACATTATGTTATGACAGAACTGGGTCTGTACAGTTAATAGTGGGACTCGAATGGTAAGCAAGTATGTATATTTTTTTTCTTGATCATTTTTTACAGAAAAAAAGTGTGTATAAGTGTCACACTGTTTTTTAACCGAGCCTTTGGCCTAGTGGTTAGAGTGTCCACCTTAGAGACAGAAGTCTCGGGATGTAACCCCAGTCGGGTCATACCAAATATTTTAAAAAATGATACTAACAGCTACCTTGCTTAGTGCTCAGCATTAAGAGGTTAGTGTTAGGACTGGTCGGCCTGGTGTCAGGATAATGTGATAGGGTGGGACATCTTGTCACATGTCCAGGTGTGATGGTCCAGTCTAGACATCACTATAAACTGTCACACTGCAGACATCATAGGGATATGACTGAAAAATTGTTAAAGCTACAATAAAAATCTAAATCACACTCACACACCATTTGTTTTTTGATGACAGGTTTTTAGTGCTTGTTAAACTGTTATAGGTACTATGGATTGGAAAATTAAATTTTTCTCTGTGGATTTTGTAATATGAGTATAAGTGATTCTTTAAAGTATAATTGTTTTGTGGTTTTATTCATGTTTTGTTTTTAAGGCCATTGATTTAACAGTACCATATGTATATGCTTATAAGTTTAGCCCATCTGCACACTGCACATACCCAGATCTGCCTTCACCTTTGTTTTTGGTGTCAAATCTAGGTCATTGCAATTGGTCAGAAGTAATCAGTAGAATGGGCATGATAGATCTTAATCTGTGGGCATGTTATATAATGACAGATCAGGGTCTCTGTTAGTTACAATTAGGATAAACTTATAAGTGAATAAAGATAAGTGCACTTAAATAAATTAGTATTTGGTAGATCTGGCATGCTAATTACACATGGCTGGTAATTATACTGCTGCAATATCCATGATATTGCATGGCAGCTGTGGTTACTGGGATCTGAATAAGAATTAAATAAATTGAGTAGTTTGCTCACTGGTTTGGAACTAACTGCATTTTTGAAAATTTAATGAGATATTTTGTTTGTGCAGCAAAACAAAGTTATGGTTAAAAAAAAGTGAGGTTTGAGACTAAAACAGCTTGGTGACCAATACTAATTTATGATGCATTGGATCATCTGGCTTGGAGTGAATTTTCTTATTGTCATGGAGTGCTATAATTTCTAAAGTGCTTGACATATACAGAGCTTGTGATTGTACCATCTATAGTAATATTGATCACTGGTACCATAATAACATATGAATGTACATAGGCAGAAACAATTTGTGGACAGTATTTGGACTAAGTTGTTTAATTTTTTTTGTTTTTCAAAATTTGAATGTATGCAGTTTTAATCCATTTGTTTTTTCATACAAATATGCTGTTTACGAAGAACTATGTAAATATATAACTGCCAAAGTACAAAATTAATCTACACATTCCCAGATTGAATTATACTTGCTGATAATTTGGGTCAAATGGCAAACATGAAGATCTTGAGTTTCCCTAGCATATGTCATTTGTTTGAATGATTAGTCCTAATTACATAAATTCAAATCCAATGTTGGTGCATTAGGCAATGGAAGAAGGGATCTGTGAAGTTTGCAGTTTGATTTGACTCATAAATGGGTATATATGGTAAATGACTCATACATGAATATATATGGTAGATGTTTACATTATCACATGCCAAAAGAATGAAACTTCCATTGGGAAAACAACAAAAATAATTGAAATTTTGGTAATCTTACCTTCCTTTATTTCAGTTTAAGTGATTACTAATTCAAATTTTTGAAATTTGAGTTTCAGAATTTAAATTTGTATGAATTATGTTTTGTGGCAAGGGGATCTAATCTTGCTAGTTACATTTATTTTTTAGGCTTTTCTCAGGCAATTTTTCTTTCTAATTACTGCTATGTTGATAGCTTTAACACTGCCTGCATATAGCTGATAGAAGTGATAATGAAACAAATGAACAAAGAAAGTTGATATCATTTTTTGTGCTCCTTCTAGAAGAGTACTGGTTTCAATAAATGAGATGGATGTTTCTGCAGCAGACAGCTGTTTGTTTCGAATTTTTGTCTAATTTGAATTCCTGTTCAGCATGTCTGTATTTTAATTGAATTATTTAGTCTGTTTAAAAGGGACAGAAGGATTGGAACCAGATTCTTAAAATTACAGTTGATGTCATCTTTGAATTGCTGGCTTTGTATTGGATCATGTTTCTGTTTGGATAGATTGTGTGTCTAGCTAATTGCTTGTTCAGAGAAGTCTCATTAGAAATAGAATACCAACCTAGTCTCAGCTAGAGTTCAACTCCCAATTGAGTAATAGAGTCATCAAAGACTTGGACTGGTTTCTGAACAATTGCATAACAGTTTAATGATGCTATTCAAAAACCACCAAGCCACTCTCAATAACAGACTGGAACTAATTATTTAAAGCTGGTCATCATGTATTCTAACTGCTTAGGTATGGCAGTCTGTCTGGAAGAATTAATAATACACTTAAAATCTTGTTATGTACATAGGCACATGGTGTTAAGAAATGGCAGATACTGAAGACATATTTGACTGTTGCAAGGTATAAAGCTAGCATGGGTTCCACTTGAAATCCTATTTGTTTACACAAAGTGAACACTTAAGGAATTTTTTTTCCAGTAGTTGTGGAGATGAAATAACTGATGGGGCAATGAAAATGATTTGTTTGAGATGTAACCAAGCTGTAGACAATAAATATTCTACATAATTTAAGAATTTTGAGACAGGATACCAGGTTTGCATCAAAATGTAATTTAAGTATGTTCCCATAAACACTCCAGATTATTTCTCAGCAACATATGTCCTTCTACTTAAAATTTCAGTTGACTTTATTTCTTGAAAGTGCTGGGTTGTGGGTTATTATAGTGTATGATGACTTCCAAAGTTCAAACTCAGTTCAAAATGAAGTTTAGGAAAAAATAAATTTAAAAAATGTGTAACATTTTTAAAATTGTGCAGTTTACTATAAAGAAATTATATATGCATAGGTTAGAATATGCATATACACCATTATTGCTGATGTGCTGTTGCTAGATTTTCACCACCATATATACACCATTATTGCAGATGTGGTTTTCTGCTGTTGCTAGATTTTCACCAATCAGGAGAGAAGAGAGCATTACACAAATTGTCACAAACTATCCTATTATATTTACTTCAGCAGAGATGACTTTACATCCTTGGCAGTGTTTTTTTTATAATTAATCTTCCATGGAAACTCTTTAAAACTGATATGAAAAGAGTGCTTTTGAAGTAAAACACCTGTTAAAATTCTAAGACCTCTGATAGATGAGCCATCAGTCACTCTTTGTTTATCATGTAGTTCCTGTCACACCTGAAAGTTTAGTAACAAAAGATAACAAATTCATACATGAAATTTTAAAATTCTTTTGTTACAGATGTCCTGACCAGGTATGATATTTTTGTGGTGTAATTTGCATGAAAGGTTTGAATTCCTGTAAACGACTTGTTAATGGTTATTTGTATTGTTAACATATCCAGAATGTTGTAGGTTTAATACCATTTTTCAGCTCAATATAGGCTCTTAATGGTGGTCAGTATAATTGGTAGAGGAAGATCCCTGCCCCCCCCCCCCCCCCCCCCCCCCGAAAGAACCACTGGCCCATGAAAAGCTACTGACAGGCTTTCTTACCTACCCACCTTAAAGGAGCCAGACTCAGACTCATGCAGAGATGAGATGGCAGTGATCCTTAGCATTCAATTCTTTAGACCACTCAGCCACTCAGGGTCCCATTGAGAATTTTAATAGTAAACTTAAATATTTCATGATCTCTTTATTCACATAAAACCAGTAATGTGTCATGGAAGGCAAGGGAACGTCCATTAATTATTTCAATAATTTTTAGGCAATTTTTTTTTTTACCTCCCTTCTCTCTCTTGTTAACAACTGTCAAACTTTCAGTGCTATTGTAACTATTTTATATGGCTGGCTTTTATGCTAAAAATAGAATTATGGAAATTAAAAAATCTACAAAAAATTTTAATACATTCTGTTTTACTTGTTTAACAGATTTCAAATTGACTATAACACTTTGAATTCATGAAAAAATTGAAACTTTATATTCCTGTTTTTCTATTTTTTGATTTATTAAATTTTATCGTAAAAAATAACTGTTGAAGTCAATTTATCTTGAATTTCACTCACCCATGACAATAATTGTCAAACTTATTCAAACTCCCTTCCTCCTGATTTGTTGACATAATTAATGGATGACCCCCAAGTGTGTGCTATTGACAATAAATGTGGTTGAAGTGTATGATACACAGCAAATTAGGGGCTGACCATTTAATATTCTGAAGGGGGGAGGGGAGCATGAGATTTTCTTTTCAATCAGGAAGAAGTTTTATCTTTGTACATACATGTAAATTAAAATATATATATGCTCAGTAGATTAAAAATCTTATGGAAGATATGATAGCACCAAAAACAAGGCCAACAATTTTGTGAACCTGTCAAGATGGTTTCATTTAGTGCAATTTGTGCAGTTAATTGAGAGAGGAAGTAGTTATGTTGAAAGGTCTATAAACAGATGGGTGCCATAGTGGAGTGAGTTTTTAAAACAATATATTCCCCACCCCAAAGGAATTTACAAACTGTAAAGTTGTACTTTGCTATATAATACAGTCAGGGAGGCCAAGAGGTTAGGTGTGCCCATTGCTCCACAGGGGAGCTCAGATATAGTCACCTAACTATTGATAACAATTGGCATTTTGGATGCAGCCTATTTAGTTGTAGGTAGGAGGCTATTGTTTTTCCACACATCTATACTGTCCTAAATAAACTTGTTCTTACCACACAGAAGAACTACTTCTTTTGGCCCAGCTTGCAGTAAAATTCCTCTCTGAAAAGAATGAAAGATTTGTTTTTATTACAATATGTTTATGTTAACAGAATGAGTCAGTCTACTTGTATTAGAAGTAATGTTGTGCTTGAATTTTACACAATATTTGCTTTGCAAAATATCTTGTAGAAGTTAGGTGCCCTACTCCTTGTTGCATAGTGGTGGCTTGTTTAGCATAGCACTGATTAACATCAATAGTACCTTTAATCTAAAACCACATAAAACTACCTTTTTGAAGGTCAGAAATGATGATATTTGTTCAACTGTTTCCAGGGCAAGTAGTGTAGAAGAAACTAATATTGCCTGTTTTATGTCCTTATGATGCAATCAACATATAGTAAGTACATAACATTGTCTTGTTTTTAACCAAATTGTATGCAGTATGAATACCGAACATATAGGCCCAAAATTGATTTATTCACTTGTTTTAGTGTTGAAAAGCATATTATTGTATGAAAGATTCAACCTTGTAGAGGCAATTTAGGTAATTGACAGGGACACAGTGTCAGGTGATTTGGCCTGGTATGAGCAGGATTTGAACCTGTAGCATTTTGGTTGACAGTTTACAAGCTTAACCACTGAACCTCTTGTTGCACTCCTAAAACATCTTTGCTATATGAAGTGTTAACCCTTCTGTTACCCTTTGACCATTGGAATATATAGCTTGCCAAAACAGTGTTTTGAACAAAATTCCAGTTGTGGATGAAAGCATTAATATCTGTAGGCAGCTAAATCAATTGATCAATGAGAGAGCTTGTTACACATTTGACACAGTTCTGGTGTCGGTCTATATTTCTGGGAAAGGCCTTAAATTTAAAAATTGCTTTTCCAGGTTTTGAAAATGTCAAAAAAATTTAAATATAACTTAAAGATCTTGAAAGAGTCTTAAATTTTCATTTTTACAGGTGAATAGTCAGAAACCAGTAATGTGACTACTTTTTTGCGCTTGGTAGAATTATTAGTATACTGATTTAGAACTTGGAGCATTTGAAATTTTTTTTTGGTCTGGAAAAGGTCTGTAGTCTTTTCTAAAATTGTGGCAGGAACCCTGATTTCAGTATTCAATCTGATAATTTTCACAATGTTTTTATGCCTTGATTTAAAAACTAGTTTTAGAAAATTTAAATTGTAGAAACTGACATGTGACATATTAGGGTGTCATTGATTATTCCCAGCTATCTTCTTAGGGTATAGAACATTGATTGTGATTGGAAGGTATTCTTTCATCTGCATTCACTAAGAATGAAATGAATTGTGGAACTTTGGCTTGCAGAGATTTTTTTCAAGATAGAAATAAGAAGTCTAACAATTCAGTTATAAGCATCCACTTAAAGTCCATATCACACACTTTAACAAAATGTATGATAATTTAAACCTCACACAGTATAATAATATGATGATAGCCTTTCATATCCCAACTAATTTGTAACATTTATAAAACTCGCCCACCCACCTCCATGTCATACTTGCACATGAAAAATAAAAATTCCATATACTTGAAAACACAATCACTATAATATTGCCTCTAAGTTAAGTTAATTACAGTAAAAATTTGACTGTGGGGAACTTTATTTAAAGAGTTTATAACAATAAAACACCATTTAACCCAAATGAATAATTGAATGTATTGTTTTTAATTTTTATCAACACTCCTTTTTGCATTGAATACATTTTTTTTGCTCACTATTAAGAGGTATCTACTGGATTATTAGATTATTTTGTTCATGGCTGTTGTCATAAAGCAAATGCAGAGTTCTCCAGTTTAATTTTTTTTTTGTACAGAAAGAAACAAAGATTGGAAACTTTCTTTGTAAATGATAGTTATAAAAAAAGATATACATAGCTTGGATTCTTTCTGAAAATTTGCTGTAGAATTTCTCATAAAAAACAGGGTATGTGAAGCTTCATCCCTGCCTGGTGGAATTAATGATTTTTCCATTTGGCTGGCTTTTCCTTGTAACAGAGATGGTGAAACAGCTGGACTATTCTTTTTCTTTTTTTTTTTTTTCTTTTTCAGCATTTCATTATATTTGACTTGTAAATTTGTTGTGAATAGTTTTTATTTTTTTTTGTGATAGTGTAGCAGCTTGAAAGTTTATAAAAGAATAAAAGATGAAAAATGTATTTATTATTCGATACCTTATTATCAATCTATCTTTTTTTCAGGAGAACACAAGGTAAAAATTTGATACACAAATTAAGGACTTGGATTGAAATGTCACATTTTCTTTGATGCAACAGTGTTGAAAAGCCTTGATATAATTGTTCACTTTTATTCCAAATAGATAATTAATAGTTGTGTATGATGTCAAAAGAATATTTTATATGGCTGGAGGCCTAAATTGGTGAAGTAAACTGATTTTGATATCAACTACCAGGTTTTAGTTTATTTTTCCTAAAGTTATTTTCTTAAAAATTGGATACATATTTTTGATATACAAATTAAGGACTTGGATTGAAATGTCACATTTTCTTTGATGCAACAGTGTTGAAAAGCCTTGATATAATTGTTCACTTTTATTCCAAATAGATAATTAATAGTTGTGTATGATGTCAAAAGAATATTTTAAATGGCTGGAGGCCTAAATTGGTGAAGTAAACTGATTTTGATATCAACTACCAGGTTTTAGTTTATTTTTCCTAAAGTTATTTTCTTAAAAATTGGATACATATTTTTGATACACAAATTAAGGACAAGGATTGAAATGTCACATTTTCTTTGATGCAACAGTGTTGAAAAGCCTTGATATAATTGTTCACTTTTATTCCAAATAGATAATTAATAGTTGTATATGATGTCAAAAGAATATTTTAAATGGCTGGAGGCCTAAATTGGTGAAGTAAACTGATTTTGATATCAACTACCAGGTTTTAGTTTATTTTTCCTAAAGTTATTTTCTTAAAAATTGGATACATATTTTTCAATTCATCATTATATTATCACACATTTGCCAGCAGATGTTACAGATATTATTGTCATTTTGAGTTTTACATAAGTCTTTGATCCTTAAGTTTCTTGCATCATATTTATTCTAAAATTCATAGTTGTATTAAACTTAAGGAAGGGTAGCTCTCTATTGGGACTTCTGGTTATAGATTAGATGTCAAGGTCACCAACTGAACTTTTCATATAATTGTCATTATTGATGTCATTATTCAATACAATATTTAATATCAATATGACCATGAACATTTTGTATGTGCTGAATGTATTGAATTTGTATAATATAAAAGAACCACAATGATTAACTAATTCATATTGGAAATGACTGTTCTTAAGATGACATTGTCTATCCTTCACTGTTGGGTCATGATTTATCCTTCCATTTGCAATACATGTATGACTTAATTTCAATTTGTAGTTTTAACTTAAGTTGTTGAATAAGAAGACCAATTTTTTAATTAATCTTTCTTATAATTTGTAAAATTATGGAGTGTTTAGACAGTGGAATTAAGTGTGACATTTTTTTCCTAACAGATGGAGAGCAGGTGCTAAGATAAAGTAAAAATGTATCTGACCAATCACCTAAGTTCAGTTTTGGTGTTGCTCTTTTGACCCTTATATTTTATCCTTGGCACAAGAAAGTTACTCTTATGGGTCAGTTGGATGCATAAAAGAAGCCAGAAAAAGGTCATTATGGGTGATCTTTGACTGAATTGAATGCATAAAGAGTTGGCTTACTAAATGTGAGGTTTTTGCCAAAGAAGCATGGGAAGATCAATTTCATTAGCTGACAGAGATGTCTTGCTGATTCTGATTGGCCTGGGCACCAATTGAAAACATTCAGTGATCATGGAGAGAAAATATAAGTATGAAATGGTTAACTTATTTTCCATGGGTGATGCATTTTATTTTCTCCTGAAATAGGGGTAGGAAATGCATTTTGTTACTTTTGATTACATCAAACCACATCTAATCCAGAGAGATTTTCATTTTGCCAGATGCTAAGGTATGTTTGTAAAGCAGTTTATGATTGGCTATTATGTTCATGCATGAGCAGGGTGGGTGAAAACTATTTGATATTTTTATTTTTTGCTTGTTTGACCCATGATTTTAATTTCAGACCCAATTCGCTTGCAAACTCCTCATACTTGATGCAAATGTTCATCTGGCCATGTGCTGTTCCGACCAGTCCGCAATCAGTCTAACAGCTAGAAGTCTAAACTCCAGACACAAACTGCAGTTCTAGTCTCAGAAATTACATTGTGTTTATGGTACTTGATACCATTGTAAAAGAATATTTCTGTAATACTACCCACTTTGGTCTATCAGAAATAATGTGATGATGCCTGGAACAAAGGTACTTCCTCTTGATTTAAAAATGTGGTTTGTAGGGATAACAAGGTAAATCTTTTTCAAAGAGTCTGGTGGATATGTGTTCAAAGTAGCATATAGCAAGGAAACATAGACTCAAATATGCAAGATAAATTCAAGAAGGCAATCATAACTTGTGCATGAGGAATTAAAATTCCACTATAGATGGTTCATGACAGGAGGGGCAGATAATGATATGTTTGGATTTTCTAGAATAAATTAACAGACAGGTAAGATTATCTGTCACCAGTTGTTTTCATAACAACCCCCTATTTTAAATTAATAGTAATTTATACATGATGCATTTTTACTTATAAATAAAAAATACCTGCTTCTAAAAACCACTATAGAATGGTCCCATAATTGCATAAAGACCACTATAAAAATGGTCCCATGTATACATGCCTTTTTCCTTATTTAAAGACCTCCTCATATTGTCCACTTGGAAATAGTCTGGTTTTGTACACAAACTCATTAATAAAATTGCTTGCTTATAAAGGACACTGTAAAGTTGGCATGTGTTTTTTAAACATGCATCTGTTTCTATTCTGCACAATGTAAATGCTCACACCCTTTACTTTTTTATACAGCATCTATTCATAAGAATTATAATTGTGCTTTGTCCATTGTATTTTGATACAGATAACATTTTTCTTATTCAGTGTTTGAAAAATTTAGATATCCAAGAAAATGTTACCAATTATTTCTATTTGTACTTCACTTTTTAAAAGTTTTTGGATACTATATATACATCTGAATAAATAATTAGTACAAAGTGTGTGACAAATTACAAACAGTTCAGTGGGTTTGTGTCTTTTTATTTTAAAACGGCACTTCAGTTCATTATAGGCAATATCATGACAAGAAAATTGGAGCTATTTACTCAAGGAGACACCAAGGCAACCTATCAAGGCTGACCTGGATGGGTATTGAACCTGAGATACTTATATTTAGAGTCTGATACTGTACCAACTGAGCTGCCATATGACATGATTTATAATGAAGTTTGCATCATGTGTACTTTTTTGCCATTGCTTAGACCATAGACATGTACATTTGGCATGTATAGAAATTCATAACAGCTACTAATTAAGGATACACCTGCTTCTTTTTATTTGTGTATACTTAACCATTGTATCCTAGAAAATTTTAACCTTCTTTAAACACACATTGTTGTTCTGTTTGAGTCATTTTTTTTTTCAAACCAGCTAATATTCTGAGGAGAGTATTGCAGAAAATTTATACAAGCTTTTAATGATAATTAGATTTTTCTTATGATTTTCTTACAGTCTAATTTACAAAAAAAATATATTTAAGCAAATTCTCATAAATTAATAATAAACATAATCTGGGAGAGAGTGTGGAGTAGAAAAAGCAAATTTCCATAATAATAAACATGATCAAGGGAAAAGTGTGGAGTAGAAATAATTTTCCTCACAAGTTTTAAAGACAATTTTTTTTTATTCGTTCACTACCATAAGATGCTTGTGTCATGTAGAGTAGAAGGTGCCAACAGATCACCCTTGAAAAGTAATCAGTATCAAATAAAATACAAGAAGACAAAGTATTAAAGATAGACAAAAAATATATGCTTTAGGTCATTCATTGATTTATTTCTTGTTTCTGATCATAGTATTAGGACATGCAATCAGTCAGAGAATGAATGTTTGACCTGGGATCATTCTTGTTTAACATTATTTACAGAACATATCAATTTGAAGGATGACTTGGCCATTAACTAGAGCTTCTACATCAAGAAAGCTTTATTATTCCATTATTTAACAAGCTGGGATGCAGGACATGTGCAACCCATTGGTTTTGTATCAAATAGTTTTCTAAGTCAAATCTCACATTTGCCCAAAAATGTTATTTTTTTCTTTTTTGACAGTCAATATTGAAGACACTCAGTTTTGAAGTCAATTGAATGATTGAATATTAATTAGTATCACTAATACTGTACCAGTTGCTTTTGCAAAGCTAATACACCACTCCCTCTATAACTCAACGCACATCCAGTCCAGATAACTCACGAACCCACTTATAACGGTGTCCGGCATGGCTCCCGATTTTTTTCAAAGAAAATATATTTTAAAATGTGTTGAACGTGAAAAAAGTCGTGATAAGAAATGGTAAATTGTTAAATTAAACCTTGATATATAGCTCGTTTTTATCATCGAAAATGGTGATTATTGCCTGTAAAGATAGAATAAATGTGAAATTTACAATTTCTAATAAGATATCACATATTATGTTAGTTTTTTTTTTAAAATAGAGAAATAGTTGTCAATTCACTGTAAATAAACAGAACTCAACAAAAAATTCTGGTAAATGCTAACATGTGGCAACAGAGAATGAAATAAACACCAATTAAATGTCTTGCTAGGTGAAATTCACATTATAATCCTTTAATTTCCTCTCAACACTATAATCACAACATACTTATTCTTTTATATGAAAACATGAAAAGAGTCAGTCACATGGAAACCCAGGAGTAATTCTGTGAGAACATAATTACACGACAGCTTTGTTTCCATCAACAACTTGGGGAAGTGTTTGTTGCAATAAAAGAATCAATTAAAAGAGACTAGTGTTGTTTTATCACTTTGACTATGTCTTTTGTATCAAATCAATCAAGTAAAATAAAATAAAGTTCAAAAGCATGCCAATAGGAGCATAGGTTCTTGTATTCATTACAGTTATCAAATTTCGTTTTACTTGACCAATCGAAAATGTTTTCACATTTTATGTATTAACATCATTCAAGTATATAATATTAGTAATGTATCCTAATCATTTGTAAATGTGACCATGGAGAGCAAAGGAATTAAGCGAAAGGCGTAGTTAGTGACTGAAAATCTGTGCATCATAGATAGTGTTCATAATGACAAAGCCAGATTAAAAATTTGCAATGAACTAAAAATTGCGGAGTTGACATTTAGAGATTGGATTATGGATGAGTGGAAATTTAGAAATTACTCACATGATGCTGATTCAGATGAAGGGATGAAACGAAAACGAGAACGGACTGCAAGCGATAACGAATTAGATGATGCTGTGTACGTATGGTTCACACAGCAACGTGTCACAAACCGCAAGTGTTATCGTGTTCTAATTTATATCGTTTTAAATTAGACTCATTAAATTTGTGTTGGTAATGCTTAACTCTTATGAATTTATTTTTTTTCTTCCATTTTACTTCTACCGCAATAAAAATCTAAACATCGTTCGATCGACATTGTTTTTTCGAAATGTGTCAATCTTTTGTATTTTAAAAAAGTCTACTTTGCATGAAACAATAAAACTAGAATGAATTCATGGCAAAAATTAGTGACGTAGTACACAACGTGAATCGTACATGTGCTAAGCAAATGGAAACCACATGGAATAATGTTTTGATGATCAATATACTGCAAGTTGTCCTGAAATTAATGTTACTCTGTGAGGAAAAACTAAACAAAGTACACCGGTATAAAGAGATATTTATTCACTGTTAATCTTAGCACGATTATTAATTTAGTATTCAACACTGTAACATGCCAAGCCACCCCACCCCTTTTTTGCCTATACGACGATCCCTTTGTTAGTTTTGTTGTTTGTTATAGGTCCCTTGATAACTCGCACCCTCGCTTATATCGCAGTCGATGTTTTTGGACCCCGATGTCCGCGAGTTATCGAGGGAGTGGTGTACATCACAAAGATGTCCTCTCTGTCCCTGTTGAAGCCTACAAATTGGACACGGAACAGGCCAATATTATACCCCATCCTTTCAAGGCCCCACCCTATTTTCAACCTTTGGTTTAGAAGGCAGATGAGGAGGAATCCTGGTTGTTTGATAAATTGTTGAATGAGGTTTACTGCCTCTTGCTTAATGATCTGTGTTCCAAATCTTCAGATTCTATTGACGACAAAATTCTTTCCAGTTTTGAGCTTTCTCAAAGATTTAGCAAGGGCTAAGTATTTGCTAGACATAGGGAGTGATCTGTCCCTTTCTCCATGTTTTGACCCTTGGTAGCTGCTTACTCCTTCCTGGCCCAAAGACTAATCCCACTTTGCACATTGAAACAGCTCAAGTGGATATTTTCTATGGGGATATGGGTTTGCTTTTCAATGAAAATACTGGAATATTTTGAATAAAATGAAATTCATAGCCTCATCTGCTGATCTTTGTTCAGCAGCCTCATTCAGCTTGGTTGCCAATGGTTCTCCATCATTTGTTAGAAGCAAACACTTCTATGCATGAATTGTCCTTGTTCATGGCCTTGTCAGTGCAGCATCTCCACCTCCATAATGATGTTGGCACTGGACATTTCCAAGATCATGAACATGGTAAGAATCTTCTAATAGCTCCACCCCTCCCTGCAAGCTGAGATTTTCTTGGCAGGGCTCGTCCCCTCTGCAGCTACTCAGGATCTGAAAGAACATCATCGTCGCTGCCTTGCTTTCACTTCTGGCTTTTTGAAGCCTGCCAAGAAGCAGAATGACATCCTAACAACTTTCTGGGCCCAGTGGCTAAATTCTTTAAAACTGTGCATCCCCAGTCAAATCAACAACCCCAATTCATAGCTCCTCATGGTAAGTGGGCCATAGAAAGGCAGTCATCTAGGCCCAAAGAAGAATTTCACAGGGTCTTCACCATTTCATAAGTACAGTGGTGGACAGCCCTAGGGACTTGCTCCTTCTTCTGCAGATGATACTTTTTTCTTAGGTTCCTATTGGTGCTGGACTAAATATCTTCTTGTAGGCTTCATTAGGCATAACAGTCAATGTTGGGGACTTTCTGTCATAAGAGATGGTTACCATCTTTGGTTCTGGGATCTCCTTCCTCGAATAAGATCCTCATTTGATTCCACTAGTTAAATCTGGTCCAGGATGACGTCCATTCCTTTCTTCAGAAGGGTGCAGTAGAGAGGGTGTTTAAAAACCCAGTTTCTGGCCTTGTATTTTCAGAAATTTCCTAGTTCCCAAGAAAAGGTGAAAGTCTTGTCTAAATATTGACCTTTCCTCCCTAAACAGATTTTTCTGCTGGAAGTACTTTTCAAGATGGAGAAGTCTGTTTCATTTATGCATGCCATTACACCCGGCAATTAGGTTGTCTGCATTAATATTCAGGATGTGTACCTTCACATTCCTATTTTTGTCTCCATTTGAAAGGTACTGGTATCATAGATTTTGTTTGGATGGGGAGGTCTTCATTTCTGTACTGTGATGTTCATCTGAGCCTCTGCACTCAGAGCTTTTACTAGGGTCATGTGAGTAATTGCAGCCCATTTAAGGTTATTAGGTATCCCAATTGTTTGATATTTCAGTAATTGGTTGATCCTCCTTGGCATTCTAGAGTCCCTCAGATTAGACCTGTCTTGCTGTTGGTACATAGTAATTAGGTTTGGGCTTCTACCAAATTGAGAGATATTAGAGCGTAATCCATTTCAAGATTTTGTTTGTGTGGGGTGAGTTTTCTCACAGACAAGTATTAGCCTGTGTCCATCAGGACAGAGGAGACAAGATCCTGTCCCTGTTGGAGAAGCTGTGAGTAAAGACAGTTGTCAGTTAATAATTTTTTCATTTTGCTGAGGAACTTAAATGACACAGTGGACCACACTTGCATCTGCTCTAGTTTACTGTGTATCAACCCTTGAATGCTCTAATTTTTCGGGGTTGGGATTTCCACCCGTATCAGATTTGGTGGACAAATCCAGACCAGCTTCTAGTGAGAGCTCCCAAGCATCCCCTGAAAGTCTACTCTCATAACACAAGGACACACAGTCATACATTCTCTCTGCATGGAGTTTTGGAGCCTCATTCTTTGGACTGCTTCAGAAGGAATATACCTTTGAGTTCAAGTGCTCCACATTCCCAGCATGAAGAAGTGTTTGGCTTTCAAGGAAAGGGATAGTTCTCACAGAATAGTAACTCTGCCAATTTGTAGAAGATTCCCTGTTCCGACTTTGGAGAAATCCCTTAATGGACTCGTTTACTACCAAGCTGAACACAAGCTCCCCTTTTACAGTTCTCATATTTGACCAGAGGGCTTGTGCAGTGGATACCCTCAGCCTGAAGTTAGATTGTTTGTTCCCTTAATCCTTCCCACCCTTTAGGATGATTCCCACAGGTCCTTCAAACGGTTAGGCACTTCATGACTCAGCTCATTTGGATTACCGCATTTGTGATCATGGCTCAGTGATGTTCTGGATCAGCTGGTGGACCATCCCAGGACCTTGTCTCAGAGGAGGGACTTCGTGTAACAGCATAGGGGTTCTTTTCTGCATGATGGTACACAGATTCTTCACCTTATTGCTTGGTTCATCTCAAACAGTCTCCACACAAAGAAATGTTTTTAATCCAAGTTCCCAAGTGTGTCATTAATTCCAGTGTGTCATTAATTAATTAATTCAACCTCTAAGGTATATGATATCATAAAAAGAATCATTTGGGATTGGTGTAGTAGAACAGTCCAAGCTGTCCATCTGCAGTGCAGTAGCCAATAAATATTCTTATCTAAATTTTTGAAGAAAAACAATGCTCAATTTCTATTATTAAGGGCTATGGAGCAAGCCTTTCTAACATGCTCAAATTTTCAAACGGCCTGCCTTCAGGATGCTTTTCACTTAGCATTACCTGATCAGGTATTTTTAATTATACAGAACAGTGTCTCTCTCTTTGTTGCCTAAATGAAATCTCTTGTGTCTTTTGGTCTACTATGAGTCTTTGAGTGATACATCCTTTGAGAGCCTTACACTCAAGATGGTTTTCTTACATAAGTGCCAGTAAGACATGCCCTTCACTTGGCACTTGGCATGACTTACAGTTATAAATTTAGCATTGTTTAAATTTGTGACTGACTTTAATATGGAAACACTTAGGGTCATTTACAACAATATCCATTGCTATGTATGGTATCTTGCATGGGAGCTAATGTTATATGGGAGGTAATGTGATATGAAAGTTATGAAAAAGTGGACTAGTATTTATCGTGAGCAGGAAATTCTAATTATTCCTATAGTGAAATGTTTTAAAGATGCTGTGTTATAGGGATTATTATCAAAAATATATCAGAGATGTCATATGGTGTTATGGTAAAAGATTGAATAAAAAGTGACCCTCGTTATCTCATGTTTACAATGACATTCATTGAGATAAAACTTCCTATCTACTTGTAATAAGTAGATCCAACAGGCACTTGAAGAAGGCAAATGTTCTACCATCCTTTTGAATTCCTCTTGGTCCATTTATATGTAATAGCAAATCTAAAAGTGTTGAATTTTGTTATTTTAGCATTGATATATTTGAAATGAAAATTTCACTTTAATGTGCAAGATGTCATTAATTATTGCATCAAAAGGTCAACTTGATGTGACCTCACTTTAGTAACCATCAGGTTCCATTGTTTCAGTAGAGAAGTCTTCATAGTTTTTGTCTATCAAGGTTGTTGTTTTATGCATGAAATTATATTAGTAAAGTCACATCGAAAGACAGTTGGAAATCAATATAGGTACAATATGTTCCTATGTAATAGTTCTGATGTTAATTTGATTATATTTCAGACAGACATTGTGTTTTTAAACAGTTATTCCTCTTCTGGGAACCATAAAACTCGTAATGTTACTTGCAGTATTTATTGCCAATATTTATTTTTTATAATCAAACTTTGTTCTCTTTGTACTATCTATATAGTTTATATTTATTTGTTTATAATCAAACCATCAATACTTGTGCACACTTTGATGATTTTGTACTATTGATACATATGACCATGGTCACACACTTAGAACTGTTTCTGAAAAGGTAACTCATCCTTCCCCACCCATCTTCCCACCAGTATATTATGTCCATCCCCCTCTCCCCTCTGTATATTAGCATGTGGTCATATAATTATAGATTGGCACACAGTGAGTTTTCCCACTTACCTACTTCATAAGAGTGTTTGCAGTCAGATGGTTTGTTCAGTGCTGTTGAAGATAGATCAGTTTTGCAGGCAGCTCTCTGAATGTTTCTTGTAAAACTGACATGAATAATTTTGTTGACAAAGGCAAACAAAAGCCTTCAAGAACAGCTAGTCATAAAGATGGGATTGGTGTATATATAGGTAGATGCAACAGTACCATCTGATGGAGTAAATGTACAAAATTCCAGCTCAAATTTCATTACTGCTAACTTTTCTGATCAGAGTGAATGCTGAAAATTTCTGGTAACTACAGAAACTATCTGGGATATTTTGACATATACAAAAATAAAGTACAGCACAGCTAGGTAGAAGGATTGTGGTTTTTAAGAAGAGAGAATGCTCTTACTTAGTTCTGGGAAATTTGAGAAGGGCTGGCTCTAATGGAGGTTTGAAAAAAGTAAATGAATTAGTACTCAAGCCAGAATGAAATAATCCCCCATATGTTGATGACATTTAAAAACTGCTGGAAGAATGCAGAAAGTTTGTTGGAAGGCATGTCTTTAAATTTTCTAGAGTTATGAAACAAAAAGGAACTTTTAAATGCTCTTTTAGATGTGGAACTTTATCTGGTGCCAAAAATGAAAGGGACATGTTACTTTGTAGGTTGTAACTACTTTCATGTAAATTGTATAGCAAGATCCATTCATTTTAACAGATATCAAGTTTTTAACATGATTTGGCAGTGAAACAGATGTGTAATTTTTGTATGACATCATTGCTGGAATTTCATGCAGTTAAAACAACTTTCTGACTCATTCAAGTAAGCAGTTTACTCCCAGTTTACTCAGTTTTTATCTTTTTAGGCCTTTGACAGTGGACAAAATCCATCCAGCTTGCTGTTGTTGTTTTAGAACTAAATATTAATTGCTGTTAAGATATTGAATTACTTTTCCAAGATTTTTCCAATATAAATTTTGAGAAATTCTGTAAAAACAGAATATTAGAACTTTAAGGCAAGATGAAGATTAGACCGGCATAATCCAAGTGTTTGAAACTACTGTACAGTGGGGTCTAGCCTGGTGTAGCTTGTACATTAAAGTTAATCATAGACTGAAACTTAGTACAACCTTTAGAACATTTTACCAGTAAGTGGTCCCTTGTTAATCATAGACTGAAACTTAGTACAACCTTTAGAACATTTTACCAGTAAATGGTCCCTTGTTGCAGGGGATGACAATTATGTTAGTCCTTCTTGTCAACTAAAAATCATTGTTGAGCAACTGAAATTTCATGTAAATAGCAAAATTTTTACATAAGACCATTTTCCCTGTATCATTGTTCATAAGGTAACAGGTTCAAATTGGAATTGTCACACTCTACTTATATGCATCAATGCATGGCATGGGTGAAAATTTGCTGTACTCCTTTTTCACCTACGGCTGACTATAATAAGATGTCATTGTTCGTAATGAATATTCATAAATGTACCAAATATTATCACTTATAATTCAAGTCAGATTGCAAACAACAAAGATCCTGAGCTGACATAGAATAATGCTTCTGTTTTACTGATTGCTCCTAAAAGCCGCACAGACACAGATCTTGTGGTGCATAATGCAACAGCAGATCTGGGTTGGTGCATTTTCCAGTTGGACGGTCTTAAAAAGAGTATATATTATACTTAAAAGAGTTGTCTTGAATCGGAGTTAAACTTCAAGTTGACCCAAAATAACCTTTTATGCTCTTTGAACAAATCCATCACTGGTTTTTCTTCCAAACAGCCATGTATCAATCAATAAAAAGAACATTATCATTAATGTGTTCATTGACTTGTTCAATGTTTTTGTTTATACCTCTTTAAAAGGAAACAAGGAGATCTTGTTACAGCTAGTCAGGAATGGAGTGTTGCAGATATTCTGCCCATAGCTATGATGCCCATCGATGTCCATGATACATGTGATGAATAATGCCACTGTAGTATCTTTATTTTTGTATCATGCACAACATTTTCAAAATGGATGAGTTAATTGCTTGAACTGAAGTTGGACAAGGTAAAGATTGTTTCAGAATCATAGTATTTAAGCTGGTTGGATACAGAGTGTTATTGAAATATATTAAACAAATTTTAAAACTTGTTTTCTTAGGAAATTATTTCATACAAATGTCATCCGAAATTGCCACTTAAACCAGTTTACTTCATAATGTCTTATGCCACCAGTTTGGCATTTGTCACCTAAACCAGATCTGACAGTCACATACAATATATACTCTCTTATAAGTAAAGTCAAACTGCAAACAACATAAATCCTGATTTGCCTTAGCACAATGAACCTGCAGATCAGGGTCTGTGTTGTTTTTCTACTGTTTACTCATAACCAACTGCACAGACCTAGATCTGACTGCACTATGCAATGGCAGATCTGGGTCTGTGCCATTTACATTTGATTTGTAAATGAGCACAGATGGTATATATTCTATGATAACTTGTAAAAGATTATTTTCTAATTTCTGCTTTCTTTAAATTAGCTTTGTGAGATAATTCATTAATTTAACTCAAGAATGAAGAGCTTTTATAGTCACAGCTTTTTTTCTTATCACATTTTCTAATTTTGAATTAGTTACTTTAATAAGACAAGAATCTTGTACAAATTTGTTATTACAAATTTTATGGCAGAATTCTGTTCTACATAAACAGCTGTGAGTACCTGCTACTACTCAAAGGGAAAGTGGTTTATCTATTTACAATTTAACCTTTTGCTGTTATTAAGTGTTAAGGTTTTGCAAAAGACATTGAGAAATTAAAATTAAACTTTCTACCTTTCTTTTAAAATTACAAATCTAAAGGTGCTGTAGGATAGCTGGGACTAGTGATATCCACATCTTTTACAGCATTTCCAATTCTGTAAAGTGTGGTTAGCAGGTGGACCAAACTCTGTAAGGGAGTATATACCGTAGATAAAATGTGGTGGTAGTCTGATAATTAGATTGATTCATTGATTGATTGATTAGTTGGTGTTTAATGACATAAGAGCACATTAAAGACTATTATTGAGGCAATGGAAGTATTGTGTAGTGCTCAGAGACCAATGACATGATACTGCAGTTGAACCATTTTCGGCTTGGCAGGATTTGAATCAGCATTCTTTTTATTGTGATATACTAGGTTTAATCACTGAATTGCTGCATCTGCTAATATTTAATAAAACTAAAGAGACTGCTGCAGTGGCCTAATGTGGTTAGAGCATTCGCCTCAGATGTGGGAGGTTATGGGTTGGATCCTCAACGGAATCATACCAAAGATTTATAAAATGGTTTTAGCAGAAGCCTTGCTTGGCATTCAGTTTTAAGAAGTTAAGTGTTAGGAATGGTTGGCCGTGTATCAGCATAACGTGACTGGATGGAACATGATGACACATGTTTGTGGCATGCTGTTGCAGTATTAGACATTACTGTAAACTAATTTTTTAAAAGCTGCATTAAAAATCCATATCACAACATACAGTTTAAAAAAAAACCCTATATTAAATTTTATTAAGTTTTATATCGCTTGGAAATGGACTTATTTCTGAGGAATGGTTTATTTTTGGTGCATAGATTGTGCTATAAGTAGTATAATATCAGGAAGCTTCAATTGGCTACTTCAAACTTCCATAAAACATCTCTTCTCTAGACTCTGCTAGCTACAAGGAAATTGATTTTTCAAAACTTGTTTTGAAGCATTATGACCAAACTGAACTGGGCAGTAGAGGTCAGTGTAACTGGGCAGCAGAGGTCAGTTTAATAAGGCTCCAAATCAATTTTTGTGATAAATCCTATTATACTGCTGCAGAAAATGAGAGATTTGACCAGCTTCACTGACATATGCTAGGTTTTATCTTAAAAAGAAATGATTGTGGACAAGTTAATGTTTATAGGCCAATTGTTAAAACATTCTTTGGCCTGCATTGTGTTAAATCTCAGAACTTTAATATGAGGCCAAGTAAAACAAATTAAGTGTTTGTTGTAAACTGACAAACCCTTCTAATATTCCACAAGCTCTATTTTCTTTCTGATTTGGTATTTTTGAATGAATGGTATTTCCTGACATTTTTAAGTTCAAAATGAGTGCATTGATTTCCAGTTTTTGAGTCAATTTTTTTTTATAGGAATGAACTCAATAAAAAATACATTAGAATTATGTACCAGCAAAGAAAATCATTAAATTTTGAGGGAATGTTTTTTTGTTAATATAATCGACTGTCATCCAATATTTTCCTCCCAGCTTCAGAGTTGACATATATGGTGTAAGGTTGCTTACATCAAAGCAAATTACAACTTGGCTTTAAAGGCATTAGCATAATTTTTGAAGCATTATTTCTGAAACTTTATTATTATTGTATTTTTGAGATATAATTAATGTTTAGTGCAGTGGTGCCCATGGTTCGACTCCAGGAGATGTATATCATTCATCGGAATGTACTTAATTCAGCACATTTTTAAATCTACAATATACATGTAATGGCTTCACATTATGTAAATATGTTCAGTGGCCCAATTGTGAGCATTGAATCAAAATGTTTTGTTGCTCATTGTGTTGTTTTACTGGGATCACATTTTAATGAGTTAAGCATTTATGATTTCATGGAAAAATAAAAATGTACTTAATGGTGCACTGATGTAAAATGTCCAATGCAATGATGCTTAAACAAACAATTCAGTCAAAAGGTAATGGTAGTGTTACAACAACTCGCACAATTTTTGTCATCGTTGAATCAAGTTATAAAAAATTTTAATTAGGCAGAAACAATAAGAAAACAAAATTAAATAAAATAAATTAGTTTTCAAACAAGTTTATACCATTTCTTTTTAATAATCAAAGATGCCAACTAGTGTAATTTATATTAATATATGTTTGCCTAAATAAATGCATTTAGAACTCACCAGGTGAATCTTATATCATGGAGTTGTGGGTTGGCTTTTTAGTGTTTATACCAATTCAGTTTGTGGGAATTGGCTTATATGCAAATGGGCTTATACACGAGTATATACAGTATATTTTAAGAAAGTTAAAACTTTTAGGTCTTTGACAAACTTGTTAAAGCTTTTGATAATAATGATTTTAATCTTGTGAAAATATTTACATTTTATTGACGAATTATTGATAATACTATTGAAATGATGAAATGCAAGTGACATGGAAGACAAGTTTCTTTTCATAAGGTATATCGTATTTATATTAGTATATTAGTGCAAAATCTTGGTTGAAAATTGAGGTTCTGGTATTTGATAAGTAACTGCATGAACAAGAGCCCACTTAAATTAGAGTCATTACTTTATGGTTCAAGATTCCCAGTTACAATCGGCTTCAAATTTTTTTTATAGATATTTCCTACTAATTGAAAGTTTTCACCCATTGTATCTTCTGTCAATATTTTGTATTGGCTTATATGCAAATGGGCTTATACACGATTATTATCACTTTTGCATTGTGAGGGAAATTTGAAGTATTATGATCAAATCGACAGAAATTATAAATTCAATTTACTGGTAGCACAAATGCAGAAGGAAGAATTTAAGCAAATTGTTCTTTTTTGTAAGAGAGTAGGAACCTATTTCATCACTAAATTTAAAACAGTAAGCCAAAATACTTTTTCCTCTATATTTGATCATTATGTTGTGGAGGCAGGCAGTTTAAATTTCATTGATGAGAACCCCATGATTGTTGCATTTTTGGTGTTACTTTTAGTCTGCATCTACATATCCAGTATGTTGCTGATGTGCTGTTAGACACCAGTCCATATATGTACATAAATATCACATGAGAGGATAATTTGATGAAATACTATATCAGTGATTCTATTAATGTACAATGCATGATTTAAGATATTTGCCCATTTTTAATGTACAGTATATGATAATTATAATTAGCTAATTTTAATGTACAATACTTGATATAAGATTTTAACCTTGTTTTAATGTAGAATACATGCATAATTTAAGGTATTAGTCTGTTTCAATGTACAATACATGATTTAATGTATTGGTCTGTTTCAATGTACAATACATGATTTAATGTACTGGTCTGTTGTAATGTACAATACATGATTTAATGTACTGGTCTGTTGTAATGTACAATACATGATTTAATGTACTGGTCTGTTGTAATGTACAATACATGATTTAATGTATTGGTCTGTTTCAATGTACAATACATGATTTAATGTATTGGTCTGTTTCAATGTACAATACATGATTTAATGTACTGGTCTGTTTCAATGTACAATACATGATTTAATGTACTGGTCTGTTGTAAATGTATTGGTCTGTTCTAATGTACAATACATGATTTAATGTGTTGGTCTGTTGTAATGTACAATACATGATTTAATGTACTGGTCTGTTGTAATGTACAATACATGATTTAATGTATTGGTCTGTTTCAATGTATAATACATGATTTAATGTATTGGTCTGTTTCAATGTACAATACATGATTTAATGTATTGGTCTGTTTCAATGTACAATACATGATTTAATGTATTGGTCTGTTTCAATGTACAATACATGATTTAATGTACTGGTCTGTTGTAAATGTATTGGTCTGTTCTAATGTACAATACATGATTTAATGTGTTGGTCTGTTGTAATGTACAATACATGATTTAATGTATTGGTCTGTTGTAATGTACAATACATGATTTAAGATATTTGTCTATTGTGTTGTACAATACTTGATTTAATGTGTTAAGCTGTTTTAATGTACAATACATGATTTAAGATATTGGTGTGTTTTAATGTACAATACATGATTTAAGATATTTGACTATTGTGTTGTACAATATTTGATTTAATGTGTTAAGCTGTTTTAATGTACAATACATGATTTAAGATATTGGTCTGTTTTAATGTACAATACATGATTTAAGATATTGGTCTGTGTTAATGTACAATACATGATTTAAGATATTGGTCTGTTTTAATGTACAATACATGATTTAAGATATTGGTCTGTTTTAATGTACAATACATGATTTAACATATTGGTCTGTTTTAATGTACAATACACGATTTAAGATATTGGTCTGTTTTAATGTACAATAGATGATTTAAGATATTGGTCTATTTTAATGTATAATGCACAATATAAGATAGTACCAATGAATGATGTAATTTTAACTTGTAAACTAGGTTTATACTTACGGCCATATTATGAGAGTAAATAACAAGCTAGGCAAGATGTATAGATATATTTTTTTCTCATGTTCGTATTTACTAATATTCATTCTTGTTTTAATCCTAAATTTTTGAAAGTTGCAAAATAAATGTTTGCATCCAAGAGAATAATTTTAAAAAAAGGAAGATCGTTTTTCAAGGAAGAAATATTAATAAAAGCCTGCAAAAATGTGTTCATGAAATATGATAAGGTTGTTTTTATTCTTCAAATTAATATTTAAGTTTGCATTCTTGTTATGAAGGCTACAGGATGTGCTACAGTGTATACCTAAATCACTGTAGTCTAATGAGTCAGCTGCTGTTAGGTTTACAAGTTTATGTTAAATATAATTCTATTGTTCAGCTAAGGTACATTTAGACCATTAGGTAAATGTATATTATGTGACTCTGCAAAACCTGAAATTACCATTGTTTTATGGTGTGTAGACATGCAGATGTTTTACAACTTTCTAATTGGCACCTCATCCCCTTTTTGTTAAAATTGACAAATACATTTAATTGCGTAGCAAAACATTCAAAACAAATGTCATGTACAAAGAATGTAGCAGGCTCAGTCACTTCACCATATGGTCTCTAGTATCTTTGTTTGAAAGAGTATTTTTTTTTCCAGCTTAACAACTGTATCTAGCAAGAATAATTGTTTCTCTGCCTACAACTGTATGAAGCAAAAGGAATTTTTCTCTTCTGAAACATACATGTGGCACACAAAAAGTGGTGTTTTCCAATAATTATATACCAATTTTATCACACCACTCCTTGGGTGATAAAGTTGGTCTAGCAGAAAATTGCGTAGATTTTTTTTTTCTGATTTGAGCTAAGAAAGTGACAAATATAACTCCAGCCTGGTTTTTATTTATTTTTCTTGATTCACATTATTTTACTGGCTTATATATAAGGTCTTACAACAAACATTGACCCTGATCTGCCATAGCATATTGCCCTGGCAGATCCAGGTCTATGTTGTTTATTCTAAATATTACTCCTTACAAATGGTATAGACTCAGATCTGCAGGCACATTATGCAGTGTCAGCTCTCGGCATATGAAATTTATAGTTGAACCTGACTTAGTGTTAGAATACAAAAGCAATCTGATTAAAATCAGATCTCCACTGTCCTGTATAAAAATCTGACAGGGACATGTTCTAGTGACCTTTGAATTAGCCAATGGAAATGCAACTTTGAAAAATCTTAAAGTGAATCAAATGTTTGGCACACATTTATGCTCCTCATCCATGCTGCTCATTCTCCAAATGCAAAAATAAAAGGCTTCATCAGATTGGTTGATAAACTAAGAGATTTTGGTAATAATATAGGTTACCAGAACATAAACTCTAAGTTGTCACTATTAGCTCATTATGCATAACAATGGAGATCTGATTTTAATCAGCTTTAATAAAAAGTAGATCTTATGTATAATACAAGAATATAAAAATCAGGGTACATGTCATGCTTAGTTCATTTTGGCAACCTTTTCCGACTTTGTTATCCTGTGATTACCATTTTTATCCAATAACAAACTCATTTTCCAAATGAAATATTTTTATGCAATATAATCTGATTGCAAGTCCATCACCCCTTTTTTGGGGTGGGGTGAGGTGGAAATAGTTTAATCCTACTTTTTCTTCAGTGTTATACCAGCATCATGAGCTTAAAAATATAATTTGGGTAAACCCTTGAGATTAAAATATGATAATAATGGCATGCCAATGGCATCAGAAGTTTTTTCTACATTTTGTTTTTGTACATATCCAAAACAAAAAAAAGCTGAATTCAGAATTGAGCTAAATCTAAATCAGATAAGCTCTTTTGGAGTGATTAAAGATCCAGGTTACACTATAATCTCTAGGCATCTATAACAAAACTGTGTTGCAGATGTCTTTGATAATCCCAGTGCTTCAATCTACTTTCTGGGACCTTGCCAACCTTGCCAGATATTCGACTCTGATTTTTATTAGGTAATACTGTGCAGTCACTTGGCAAACAACAGCTGGTGGTCTTTGTAAGGATGGTTGGTAAAGTGACAACATGGTGACAAGTTGTAAGGATCAGCATTGATGAAGCTTAGAATGTTTAGCCCCAAAAGGAACCTTAACATAAAGGACACAATTCTCTTAATGACTTACGGCAATAAAAGACTCCTGCTCTTTTTGATACCTGATCATAATTGACATCCTATAAAATTTGTGAGTGGAAACCTCGAATAAAAGACATAATTCAAGACACCTGCTCATAATCTTACCTGGTCATAAAAGACATTTATAATGACACCTGTTCCTAAGGGAACCCTTATAATTAGCACCTATCATAACACCCATCATAATAGAGGGAAAAAAAATTGATAAACTCTTTAAGTTTGTTTACACATTTCACCTGTAGGAAAAGCACATCTACCATAAAGACAAATTTGTGTGTCCTTGTTTTTGAAAGTTTTCATTGATATTCATATTCATCAATACATGTCCACAAGGACAAGAGTTTGTATTCTCTTTTGTCTTTTATTAAAAGGTGACCCTATAAAAAGAAACAAATTTACTAAAAGCTCTGTGAAATTGAATAATGTTTCATTTTGAAAAGGTATTTAACATATTTAAGGAGGACTGCAAAATGACTGCATCCCAAACATTTAGCTCTGTGTTCAAATAATTAGCAAGAATGATAGAAATAACACACAAGATTCATCATCTTGTAATAAAGTAAGCAGGCATCTGTTTTAAAGAAACAGTTGTGTAAATGGTATTCTTGGCTTAAAGTACAGTGCAGAGCATTAAATAGAGTACAGGCACAAACCTCATTAGTTAGTCAAACTTCCATTTAGCACACTCTATTGAATTTATCAGATTAATTTTGACAAGTTGAAATGATGTCCTGTCAATCAAGCCCCCAATTTTACTAATATAAATCTTGAAGTTCAGACTTGAAAACATTTCCTTGGTTAACATTTAACCCTGAATCTAAATGTATCAACTAGATTGCTGGATTGCTTTTACTCAGTTTTAGCTTACATCTTTTTGGACACTTTTGATCTCAGTTCTTTTCTAAACAATAGCAGAATGCCAGACTCTCCATAAGAAGGGTGCAAGTTTGAATCCTGCACACAACAGGAATGATTTGCTATCACACCATACCTTTAAACAGTTTTTTTTTTACTTCCATTGCCAAATCACAAGATGCCTAAGGAATCCACAATAGCTGTGTGGACATTGTGCCAGACTCATGATCAACCATTTGATCAGCATGGTTTAGCTACAACAGGTATTCCTGGGCAAGGCTTTTTACTTGTTTGTCTGGGCATTAACCAGCCTGCATCTGTTGCTGTGCCATAAAACATTAAATTAAATGAAACCAATCATTATAATCTTTCTTGTGTTGATATACCATTAAAATGTCAATGAGTCAATGAGATTATTAAAAGGTTTCTAAAATAATAATTTAAAGAAATTTTTTTAATAAGAAATCATAGAGACTGAATTCTCTTGTAAGCTACAACTATTTGCGGACAACATAGACATGAATCTGCCATTTACAGAATGTGCCAATGAATCTGGGTCTATGTAATGTTTGTTCTACTGATTACTCCTAGCAAACTGCAGTCCCAGATCTACTGTTACATTTTGTGGTGGCAAACCTTGGTCTGTGCATTTTGTGTTTGGACGTTTCTTATAAGGGAGTTATAAATGGTACCTAGACAGTCAAGATAAAAAGAATTTATTTTAACAAGGGACTGTTCTTAGAGTGTCCACCTCAGATGTGGGAGATCACTGGCTAAAGCTCCAGCTGAGTGATAGCAAAGACTTACAAAAATTTTACCAAGTGCCTCAGTGTGCACTCGGCATTAAGATGTTAATGTTAGGACTTGAGGGCCATGGTTTTAAGATAATGTGACTGGATGGAACATGATGCTACATATCTGCATCATGATTCCCTAGTGCTAGACATCACTATAAACTGCCACACTGCAGACATGGTAGCAATATGACTAAAAAATTGTTCATGCTATGTTAAAAATCAAAATCACACACACACACACACACACACACACACACACACACACACACACACACACACACACACACACACACACACACTATATGATATTCCATGGTCTGACAAATCATGTGTGTAGAACCCAAATGATATGAGAATGCTGATTCGAAGCCACTATAGGCCTAACTCATTAATGCCTGATGCTGCATTTATGGGGCAGGAGGTGGTAGCCTAATTCTGAGCTCAGTAGCATCAAGGTCATGTATGACATGATAAAGTGGATGGTATTATAGAAAGGTAGACAGATGTATCTTTATGATGGTACCAAATAATATGAATGTTCTAGGTGCAGTACAAAATACAGAGGGAAAAACGTCCTTTTTGGACCCCAAGTTTTTTTTTCAACCAAAATTCGCCTGAGGTCAGAATCTGATTTTGTGTCCAGATTTTAGACTTTTTGGCCTCAGATCTAAGACAGACCAGTCAGAACTGCACACGGACAGGTGAACCTTTACAAAAAAGTAGGATAAGATGAGCATTTAGAATAAAGAGTGGTCTCAATACAAAAATGATGGGTCTGTTAAGGAAAAAAAAGACAAAGTCCAACTTTTACCCTCCTGCTCATGCTGAGGTGAAAGAGCCAATGAAAAAATGATTTTTATATCAGAAATAGACATTAGGTTAACCAAAAATGTCTTGGAAGTCAATGTATTAGGATGTATTCAGAAATAATGCCCAAAATGGGTTTCTTGCTTGCATTTTAAGCAAAAGCAACAAAAACCTCCAGGGGTTAATGAATTAATTACCCCATTGTTCTACTATATGATAATTCAACTTTCACCACAAGATGCATAGTCAAAGACAGAAGAAGTAAACACCGCCTAATACAAAGTCTTTAGGACTCCCAGCAATAAAGCAAAAAAAATCCCCCAAAACTAACAACATTGTTTATATCCAAATTTTATTATAACCAAGGCAAAATATTGTATAATACACTGGAAACATCCTTATGATGTGCCTTGTTATATCAAATATGTTGCCAATTCTGACAAAGAATTATTTGCATAGAGAAAAGAATGCATATTAAATATATTCTATGGTCTACAGAATTCATGCTGGTCAACAAGATATTTTCTGGGTAGCCCAGTTTTTATTGACCATGATGGTCAAATCTTAGATTCACTGGTGTTCCTGGTGATATTTGTGCATCAGTTGTAAATTTGTGGAGATTGGCAAATATTGTAGCCGCCATTTTCAGATAATGGAAATGTGTATTTCAGCAAAATTTTGGGATCTTTTTTTTTGTGTATATCCTTAATGTTCATAAAATTCAGAAATTTAGAAGACAAAATGTAATTTCTGTTAGTGAAATTATTCCAATTAAACATTTGTAATAAAAAATTCACAGATAATTCCCATTATTTTATATATCTCTTGTAGATTGATTACCTTGCAAGAAAACCCATTCAATTAAAAACTTATTAAGTTGGTGCTCCAGCAAAGCAATTTTTTTCTTCATATTTGGTACAGTTGTAACAATGGAGAAACTTCTGAGCAAGAAACTTGTATTACATTACCAAGAAACTTGTGTTACATTATCAATAAAAGTATGTTAAATATTCAGTAAAGTTATGTTATATTTTCAGCACATTTGATGCCATTATGTTTTTAATGATGAACTTGAACTATGCTGTTTCAGGAACACCAGTGAAAGCTGCAAAAGTGTTTTTTAATTAGTCAAACTAAAGTACCATACCTGTTATGTGACTCTTCCCAGCAATTTTGAAGTGTGTCCACTTTCTGTTTTTAATGATGAACTTGAACTATGCTGTTTCAGGAACACCAGTGAAAGCTGCAAAAGTGTTTTTTAATTAGTCAAACTAAAGTACCATATCTGTTATGTGACTCTTCCCAGCAATTTTGAAGTGTGTCCACTTTCTTAATGGCCAAAGGTAATTGTGAGGTGTACATGAAACAAAGTACAAACCTGGCTCTGGACATGTCAGAGGCATCCATTACTTTAAATTGATTGATGCATGACTAGAGACATGAAAACTCACAAACATAGGTAAAAAAAATTATATATACTGACCTAGGGGCATTAAAGCAGACTTTGATAATGTGAAGACAAGGCAAAGATTTGTGGATCATTACAGGACTTGTAACCTGGTCTTTTGACAGGTAGAGTAGAGAAATATGTTAAGTGTGGTCATAACAGGGGCATAGGTCATATTGACAAGAGCAACCATTAAATATATGGTCTTTGAATATAACGTTTTTAATGTAGCTGGGGTCATAAATTATCAACATGCTATGGATGAGTTGGAGGTATTTCTCTTAGCTTTTATTGAAATCAGAATCTGAAAGCTGAAGATGTGTGAATTACAGTATCATACATTCTGACTGGTTTTAATTATACATTTTGTGATGTCAGCTGCCCGCAAATATTAAAGATTTGTTGGCTGTTTTGGAATACTTCTTAATATAACTACACGTATGCTGCTAGGGTGAATAGGGTGGAGTAATGTAGTTTATTTTTCCAATAATAAGTCCGGGAGGTCAGATAAAAGTTTAATATAGTTGGTGGTGGGTTTCAGATCCTACCCCAGATGATGTTGAACAAAGATTGTCACAGATTGCACAAAATGTTTTATCCTGAGGTTAGCTTTGTCTTGAAGTGTTCTTTCTTTGTTTTACGGAATGAGAGTTATCAAGAGAATTTACTACACCTTGTGAGACACAGGTATTACCTGTTTTACCTTTATTCTTTAACACCTTTGTAAAATGTTCACATATCTACATATTATATCATCTGAAAGCTTTCGGCAAGTTCTTTGCTTTTTTAGCATTTTTAGAACTTTTCTTTTGATTATATTTTGTCAGTATTATGCTGAGTTGCCATTAAATATGCCAATACTATGCTGAGTTGCCATTAAATATACCATTATTCTGAGTTGCCATTAAATACCACAAGATGCTTGAATTTGATATGTCCGCACTTCATCTGCTAAATTTATTGTTAATTTTTTTTATATTACCCATTGCCTTTGGCACATTCATTTGAAGCAAAAATTTAAAAGAAAAACCCTCTCTGCAAGTTTTTAGCAGATTTCAACTTATAGCTGCTGGAGTGAATAACCCGATGTAAGGTTATGGAGGTGCTAACTAACAAGTTTTCTGGAATTAAATTTATTACAAATTTCAAGAAATGGCTAATTTTGTAATTTATGTGCAGCTTTGATGCACAAATGATTGAATATGCAAGGAATATTTAAATTTGGTGACATCATAAAAATTCACTATTATTTAAAAGTGGGGGTAGTAGTTTATCATTACACATTGATCAAAGGCTAAAAATGAGACAGTTGATTGCCATAAATGTATTTTGAATTCTATTATAATGCACAGTCCCATAACAAACAAAATTGTAGTACTCTCATTTGGATGTTGAGATTTAAAGAAAAGTGCAATTTTTAACAACGTACATTTAAGTTCATCTTGGGAAGAAAAACTAGCAAAAGTAGAAAAGATGATAGATTTTAAATTTTCATTCATAAACCTTTACCCTTTTATCTTTGAGGACTATCCATTTTAATGTGGAGCAAGATTAGCAAGGTCAGAAAATCATATAACACCTAGTAAAAACTAAGGTTTAACTTAAATTCATGTTTCCAGCATGTCTATTGACCTCTTGGAAGTGCCAAGAATGCTTAATCCCATATTTACCATGGGTTATTTATTTAAAATTTGCATTGTTCTTCATAACAAAAATTGCATTGATTTAACAGAGTGCTTTCTGAGGAATGTTGAAGCAGTTTTTAAAATCAAAATTGGATGGAAGATGATTTATGTAGTTATAGGTACAGTAATGACCAGCTGGGCTCATTTGTGACTGACCACTCAACTGAAGCAAATGGTCATAAAAAGACAGTTGCATGTCTTTAAACATTCTTACTTGCAGGATGATTAAATTGACCAGAAGGTCATTGAAATGACTCTTAAAAGAAATTTGGTTGTTACATGGTCCCTAGGGAAAAGGTTAATTAACACCTACTTGTTTGCTATGACCTCCAATTATGCCCCTTGAAATGTAATAATTGAATGGATGCTCCTTATACCTATCTATTAGGCCAGGAGTTTGATTTTGTGGGGTTTAATGCTATTATTTAGCTCAGGATGGGCTATTTACTTTGGCCAGTAAATTTGGGGAGGAAGAACTGGGAAGACCCACAGAAGAACCCCCAACCCATGAGAAGCTACTAGCAAGCTTTTTCATATACCAATGATGGTTGAGCTGTTACAGATGTGAGATGCAAGAGTGTCTATAAAGGGCCTTATACCACTTGGTCGCCTAGTGCACTTATTTGTAGAAGAAAGAAAAAATTGACCCTTGAGAGAAATTGTTAATGTTACGCCTGCTAATTTTTTAAATATTGTTTTGAAAGATTTTACAGTGACTGAAAATTAAATTCACTATTAGGTTATGTACTTACTTGTAAGTGGTTCTGCAGAGCCTCATTATGCCATGACCTGTGGGTCTGTGCAGTTTGTAGCATGCATCAGTTTCACACCTTGGGATTGAACTGGTTTTGAAGTGGTTCATCAGCTTACTTATATGCAATAGTTGATTGACAGATTGTTATGCAATAGTTGATTGACAAATCACCACCCTGAAACAATGACAGCAATGACTGACGCACACAATGACTTACTTGTCAGTGAATATCAAACTGTTGAATTGAGGTAGAATAAAAGAGTGAATTTTCAAACACAACTCTTTCAAGATTTATCAGATTTGGAACTATGACATCAGTTCAGTGAATATCAAACTGTTGAATTGAAGTAGAATAAAAGAGTGAATTTTCAAGCACAATTCTTTTAAGATTTATCAGATTTAGTCAGTTAGGAACATGGGATATGTTGGTAACATATGTTTGGCCCCATTGCATGCTAAACAAATCTAAATCCCAAACTGTTAAACTGTTAATAATGTCCCCCCAAAAAAAAAAAATTAAAAAAAATTGAAAATATTAAAAAGATGCATATCAAATTTAATTTATTTACCACAGGTGGTAGTGGTTTGGAACAAAAACAAAATTTTCACATAGCTTCACTTAATGTAAAAATGAAGTGTTGAATGGCCAGAAAATCTTAATGTAGATAAAATTAATACAAATATGCCTACTCATGTGTGTGATGGATTCATGGCAAAATTTATTGAGACAGATTTACCATAGCATAATGTGCTGGCAGATCTTAGTCAATGCAGATAGGAATAATCATTACAACAAACAGATCCTGGTCTGCTGAAGCATAATGTGCAGGCAGATCTGGGTGGAAACAGTTTGTTTGAGTAATCACTAGAAGAAGCATAGACTGGGATCTGCCAGAATATTATGTGATGGCATATGAGGGTCTGTATTGATTGCAGTTTGATTCAACTTGAAAGTGAGATTATTTGGTATTATTTGTCACCCTCAAGTGTTTTTTCTTTTTCAAGCTAATCAGTCCAAGCCCTAGGAGTATTCTAATGTGCAGAAAATTGAAAAATGGTTGTAAAAGCCTGAAAATCAAGCCTTTTCTTGCACAACACATGAATACTTGATTTTAATATTGTCCACCATCTACAGGTACTAAACTTTGTGGATGGCTTGCAATTGCATCAAGGTGAAACCCTGATTGATATATAGCAAGCAGTTAAAAGACTATATGTCAAGGTTATAAAGGTCAAGCTCACATGACATCTATATATTGAATAGAAAACGGTAATCTATTTATGATGTTTCATCTACTTTACTAGATTATTATCATATGAATAAAAAAGTTGCTTATCTTGAACACACTATATGAGCATGTCCTTTTTGTAGATTATCACTATAAAAAACTATTTTCTAATCAGCAAATTTACCCCAATCATCCAGTAAAATTTTTTGAAGTTTTGGGGAAACTTGAGTGTTGTGAACTAAAACCAAACTTGATCACACTTGATGACCTGGAGATCAAAATGAAGTTGGGCTTTTTCCATTCAGACCAGATGATTTTCTTGGTTGTTGATTTATTTAAATACACTTTTTGATGTATATATCATGTTTTAGGTCAGGTACAAATTGCCTGCTAGTGATGTATATATTTTTTTTTATATAAAAAAACCTAAAAGAATCTTGTCTCAACTTAGTTGAAACAGATTGCATTCCATCTGATGATGCCATTTTTAAAAAAGATGAAGTGATGGAGACAGATGTTCAGTTAAGTAGTGTTGTTTACCATTGCAGAATTATTTGATAAACAGCAGATTCTTGAAATGCAAATTAGGTAAGATTTCTTTTCTATGTATATTCCATTAAACGATGATAATTAGAAACTGAATTTATTGTTAAACTAATGATATATATAAAAAACTTAAAATTTAATTGAGTTTTGTTGGTTATAATGACAAAGGACAGTGAATAAAAAAGTTAATTTATTTCATTAGATGTTAAGAACTGAATTTGTTTCTTAAACTGTGGATGCATGAGATCTTCATCATTATAATAGTTGGAAACAAAATCCTTGCACTGTTCATGCTAATAAATGGATTTTTTTAATTCACATGTAAATGTCAAGTGTTTTATGACTTAAAGGTCAAACATATTAAATTTTGCTCTTGGTGCCCCAGTTTAGTGACAATCAAATTTGTTTTCATTCATCATTTTCCATATGTTACATGTACATCACATTGTAAAGGTATTGACATGTACACATTTTTTCTTTACAGTTTAGCATCTCATTTAATTTTATATGTAAAAATATATATGTCAAATATTTATTTTATTCATGGTGTGTATGTAAAACTTAACTTCTTAAGTCTTCAAAGATAGGTTTATTAACAGTGTACTTTTAAACAAAGGCTTATTAACGGTATTCTTTAAATAGAGATGTTTTATATATATATATATATATATATATATATATATATATATATATATATATATATATATATATATATATTCATCTTGCTGCATAGAATTTAAAAAGTAAAAGTTATTTATAAAAATGTACTTGGAGGATTTTTTTAAAAATGGGAATTAATTTTATAAAATGGATGGATTTATCTTTTTTTGATTTGAGCAGAAAAGATGTTAATTAAGGTTCTAATTCAAGTTTAACTAGTTATTTGTTGGTAGTTTCCAATTTAGGCATATTTTTGAAAAAAATGTGTGCTTTGGTCATACACTTGCAGATTGTGCATTCATTGCCCATGTTAGTGGGAGAGATGAAGATTTGTTGTTTTGTCTTGGGTAAACAAATTATAATATTGTCCTTAAACAGATGTGCACCACTGTAGTTATGGAATTTTGATCCAATGCTGGGGATGGCCAGTACATGTGTTTGGGGAGTGAGTACTGATAACTGAGAATAACTTGGGAGGGGATACTACTATTTTGACTTATAGTTTCTGGTTTTTAGGGGCTTCGGGGCAGACATGAACTACTGTGAAAAGGAGATGAGAGATTACAGAGTGCCTCTGGTCATTTATTTATACCATATGTCTATGATTATAAAACCACCAGATCAACCTAAAATATTTCCAAAATATGCAGGACAGCTTCTATATGGTTATGGTTTATCTTTGTTAAAGTCAGTCTAACATTTGGTGTACTGCAATTCACTCCTTGTTGAAATGTAAGCTCTTATATGGAAGCAAGAGCCATTTCATTTACCACCTTCATGATAAGAACACTTTTATAACAGAAAAATCAAATAATTCCAAATCACGGTTAGGAAAGCAGCATATATATCTCCATTTTAGGTAGTAGAAAAATCAGCACCCTCATACAATAGTGGTCATGGATTAAAGAATCTGGAGAATATTTATTTTAAATATTTTAGAAGCATTAACAATACTCAGTGAATATGCTTTTTATTTTATTTTGAATTTACAAACATTGTAATAAATTAGTTTTGTGATTTGTTTGATGTGAATTTTTATATATCAGTCCAGGGATCTGCATGGTTGAGTTATCAAAGGTGCTTTTCATTACAGATCAATGATATCTCTGCTTGGCCAACTTGGGTATGTGAAAAGCTTGCCATTAGCTTCCTGTGGGTAGGTGGTTCATCCAGGGCTTTTGTGGGTTCTTTCTTTACCAAATATACTAGCCACAATAGATAGCCTATCATGTGCTGAAAAATGGCATTAGGCAACAGTAGCAGGAACAACAAGAACAATGTACCAGACTACACAAAGTGAGATTAGCTCCCTTCTGTTTTGGAGATTTCAACTTGACCAGAACAGGACATATTAATCTGGAAAGCATGGTGTTCTCCATTAAAATCTCATGTTTTATCTTCATTTTGACATCCAAGCTATGAAGAAATGCTATTTTCCACTATCCTTTGAAGAAAGTTTAAGTGATGTAATTGCTTGAATGGGTAAATGATTTGTTAAATGCCTCTTTGAATTGGAAATGATTACAAAATATTACCATCTGTTCATAACTTCAAGTACTGTACACCCAGACATAATCCTTTTACTGCACTGCATGATAAATTGGTATAGAAATTCATGGTAGCTGATAGCTTTGTAAATTATTTATTTTATGTATGATTGGTTTTCACAATGTAACTTTTTAATGATTTATTGACTGACATTTCTTTATTTCATTGGGACTATGGAAATGTAAGAAAAGTGTTTTATATACTCTTTGGAATAAACTTGCAAAACATTTGAATGCTTTTATTCTTCACCTATGGGTCAGTACACCCTCAACCCCCAAGCTACAGTTTTTCAAAGTTGGGGGAGTGGTGGGGCTTACTTTTGGGCATGGGTCATACATACATACATGCATTCATACATACATACATACATACATACATACATACATACATACATACATACATACATACATACATACATACATACATACATGTATATATATATATATATATATATATATATATATATATATATATATATATATATATATATATATATATATATATATATATATATATATATATATATATATGGTACATATGGATTTAAGTATTAAAGATTGACCACTGTGAGACAGACACCATAGTTGTTTGTATAAAAAAATTAACAGGATAGGTCAAAGTTTTTAAGATAGGACTATCAAACCCTGATACCATTAATCAGAAGAGTCATTACTATGGCACACCATATCAACAACAAATTGATGTTTTTTTTTTTAATTTCTGAAATGTATTATAGACATCATCATAACATATGTAGCTGGACTCTAAATATCAGTTACAATAATGGTCAGAAACTTAATAAAACAAAATGGTAGCAGAATTTTGGACTAACCCCACCCATACATCATTGTTTCAGGCATGGGAGAACTTAGTACTATATTAGTACCCTTAGTCCTATGTTAACCACAATAAAACAAGTTGAGGCTAGGTAGGGAGAGAGAACTGTGTATGTATGCATGCATGCATATATATATATATATATATATATATATATATATATATATATATATATATATATATATATATATATATATATATATATATATATACACACACACATACACACATACACACACATACACACACATACACACATACATACATACATACATACATACATACATACATACATACATACATACATACATACATACATACATACATACATACATACACATACTTGTCTGCAAGCAACTGGAAGTCACATAAATCATCTGCCGTTGCATAATCTGCCAGGAGATATGGGTCCATGCAATACTGTTAGGTTTAATCATTTAGACCCTGATCTGCCAGAGTACTATGCAATGGTTAATCAGGGTCTACATGATTTGGCCTTCTTGGACCTGACTTGTACATGAGAGTATATGTTGGTTATGAAGAAAAAAAAATGTGTTAGAAAGAAAGCACTTTAATATCCATAAGGTGCTTATAGAAATAGGTGTTAATTCAGTTTTAGATAGACGACAGTCATTAATTTGAGTTATAAAAAAATGCAGTCCTGATTATCATTGAAGATATAGCCAGTAGTGGGATGAACCATTAATTAACAATAATGAAGAATGCCTTCTACTGGAGGACAGAAGCAGTGCACTGTTATACTCTAATACTCCCTTGACATGCTTGAAAGAAAGACCCCCCCTTTTTTATAGCAGATACCATATATATACACCTCTAAGTTGAGTCCAACTGTAAATTGCACAGTTCCAGATTAGTCTATGCATTATACAGTGGCAGATCTGGGATCTGCATTTTGTTTGTTAGAATTAATTAGTAGAACAAACAACAATGATCTTATCTGTAAATGCCTTAGGAAGTGCAAGGTAAGGGTTTATAAGTCCCTTCTTAGTCAAGTTCAACTGCATGCAAGATGCAATAGGACTTAAAAGTTAGTATACAGAGTAGAATATAATCTCCCTTAATAGGTATATTTTTAAAGAGTGCAATTCTTTTCCCTATTTCTATAGTGGCATGACACTTGAAACAATATTTACTGATATTGCTCTTTAAGGTGACATTGATTCAGTCTATTGAAATCACTTTAAAAATTCATTTAAAAACGTATTATTTGTCTAAAATTTCTTAACATATGAATGAAATATTTATTATCATCTTGGTGAAAAACCATAATGTGTCATAGTAAGCAAGCATTGTCTTGTACCTGCTGATTGCCATCAGCAGTTCGGGATAATTTCCAATTTATAAACATAATCAAAAAACAGTAAAAACTTTCTTGATTATTGAAGATCAATTTGATAACTCAAATTACTAGATGTAATGACTTGAAAAACACTGTGCTCACAGGGGTAACATACCATCCTGTTCTAGTGGAGCCTTAATCTGAAAGCTAAAATCATCTATACATTCTGACTTTTCTTGAAAGGATTCAGAGAGAAATAAAAATTATTGTAGATATTACATTATAAAATAGTTATCTTTTGTATAATATAATATCTTGTATAATATCCATAACCAGACATTGAGCACGGTGTGTGTCTTGTTCCCAATGAAATTAATTTTTTTTACATTTGTGCATTTTTTTTCTGTTTAACAGCTAAGATGTCTGTTTATCAGAAGACCGCAAAACTTGCCAATTTTTTAAACTTTAAAATTTAATGCTGTAATTATTTTCTAAACTTGGGCCATTTTTCTGGGATTGGGTGAGTTATTTTTATGTTATTAACATTATAGAAGTCTGGCCTGCCAGTACCTTAATGAATTTATACTTTAGCCACCAGCCCATGTCAACAATATGGCATCATAATGAAAGTCTAACCATATTGTAATAAATATTTTTTTGTTGCAATATGGTGATTCCATATTGCTTTTGAGTTACTTTCTCATTCTTGGAAACATATTTGAGGTTCTGAGTGGCAAAAGTGCATGAAACCCAATCCAATTATTTTAATTCTATAAGTCCACTGAGAGTCTTTATTTCCAAGAAGGCAGACTATAGACATTGTTACATAATCTCTTGTTACATGTCTTTTTTAAGTCAGGGTATTATGATATGTAATCCTTTGTCTTATTAACATTTGCTTGTCTGGCCCATAACTTTTGTAAATGGCTGGAGAGATTTTAATAAAAAATGTCACAAATGCATATGACTGGAGATTAGCTAATATGCCAGGGCCATGACCTCTGCCTCAAGGTCAAGGTCACAGCAAGGGCAAATTTGATTCAGTGAATTGTGTTTTTGTTTGGAGTATAATGTATAAATCACAGAGGATAATTTGATGAAAATTTGCCCATGTTCATTTCATGTCTAAAGTGGTGTGTTATATACAATAACCCCCCCCCTTTGAAGTCATGATCATAGCAAAGGAAAATATAATTCTTTCACTTGTATCCCAGTACAACTTTTAAACCATTACAATTGTTTTGTTGTCCTTGTATATTGATTAAACAGTGTGTTGGATATAGTGGCCATGACCTGTCTCAAGGTCAAGGTCATGTCAGCATGCATTGTCCCTCAATATCAAGGGCACCACATGAAGAGCCTATTTATTTCATTGGATTTATTGACTTTTTTTAAAAAAAAAATCCCCACTAATGCTTTGATGAAATTGTAACCAGGTCATGCGAATTTAAGTAAGGAAAAGGTCATGAGATGGTTGTATTATGTGCTTTTTTTCGGTACTCTTGTTTGTATTGATTTGAAAAAGTGAGAAAAAATGAAAATGAACATTGATAAAACTCTTATCTACCTTCTGTTTCTTGAGAATGGGAATATGTTGATATTATCATATAGCTGTTATGTGATGTCTGATGCCTGTTCTAGTTCAAAGTTTTTGATGCAGCTGTTTTAATATTCTCACATGCCATACACCTGTTTTGGAGATTACACCCAATTTTACAGTTTAATTATGACAAAAAGTTGTCAGATTTGTCAAATAAGATTATATTGCAGAACATTTTGGTGGAAATTAAGCTGGATTGAATTTGTAGAAAGGTATTATTCTATCATATATACTCGTTTATAGATTGAATCCATCTGCAAACTGCACAGACCCAGACCTGTTTGTTTATACATAATGCATTGTCAGATCTAAGTCTGTGCAGTTGGTAGGGAGTAATCCATAGAACAAAGAGCATAGATCCTGATCTGCAGGTGCATTATGCTATGGCAGATCAGGATCTTTGTTGTTTGTATTGTGGCTCAACTTTAGCAGGTATAAAACCCTAAGTAGGATTTGATCTTTTTACAGAATAATGTAATTGATGACATGTTGGATCAGAGATTTATATTACATGGAATTAGATTTTTGTTTTGTACATTTTTCAGCACATGTTAGTCTGATGATGTACATTGCTGTAATTTAGTGCAATATATACTTGATTGTAGAATGCAATGGTAGAATTGTTTTTTAAAGAATAATTAATACAACAAATATCATAGACCCTGATTATTCAGTGGCAGATCAGAGTCTACATTGTTTGTACTTGGATTTGACTTGTGTAGAAGTTTATATCATAATTTGATGAGATCAAAGCCATGCTGAAGCTCAGGTTCTTTTTATCATTTATGGGGGCTTAATGAAATTTTGCAGCACATGATAGACTATACATAGTAGCAAGTACTACAGGCAGAGGAAGAACCAGGGAAGACCACTGGAAGAATCAGTGAACAATGGGAAACTACTGGCAAGCTTTCTCACATACCGGTATTGGCTGAGCCCAAGACTCAAACCCATGTAGACATAGGTGAGATGGCAGTGATTACAAAAGAGACTATTTGGCCATCATTTTGGTTTCATTTTGTTAAAGTACATGCCCTTAAAGTACATTCACTGGCCTACATGTACATATACATGCAGCATCTTTTCGGAAAATTTTTAACTCAAAAGTTGTTTTTTTTTGGTGACATTGTAGAATGCCTGATCCACATTGCCATTTGTGGTATGGAGGGTGACTGCTAGTAATAAGATATTCCAAATGAGTTTTTTTATTGTCAAAAAACTAATTTTGATTGGTGGGGATAAAGGTCAGCAGAACATTACCTCCTGTCTCAGCTTGTCAAAACTACCTATAAATAGATCTTGATTTTAATTATGGTAGATTTTTTGAAACTTTTTGGAGTGTTTTTGAATGTTTTATGAAGTTAATACTGTACATAATTAAGTTCAAGTTGAATCTAGTGGCAATCTTCATACATCCAGATCTACCGGCTCATTTTCTTTTATGGCAAAGCAGGGTCTTTGCAGTGTGTTAGGGGTAATTATTAAAACAAAAAAACAGCATAGATCCTGATCTGTTAAGAGATAATGCAGTGGCAGATCTGGGTCTATGTTGTTTGTAGTTAGACCCGATTTTTACATACAACATTCTAATTAGTGGGGTCTTGGGCCTTTAAATGTCAATGGTCGGGGTAGTGTTTTGTTAAGGCCACAGCAACATTACTGGATGAGCCAATAAATGTATGTATTATTTAGCATTGATTTCAACAACTGTGGTAAAAGAAATGACCAGACTTTTTAGTTTTTAGTTTTTTACTCCTGGAATCATTTTTTTGGTCAGTCCATCCATCAGTGCACATTTGTTACCACTACTCCTAAACAACCTGGAGGATTGCTATGAAATTTTATATATGCATTCATCATCCCATGGTCCAGTAGGTCCAAAATAAAAATGGCACTGGTCTGACATCCAGTATGGCCACCATGTCAGTCATTTTGAAAATCTTTTTATCATTACTTTTGATGAGTGTAAAGTCATATCAACATGGGGTTTTCACTCCAAGAGTTTGTATGATATCTAGTTGGTTCCAAAGAAAATGGTGAAAGTCTAACTCAACATGGCCATTATGTTATCTACCTTAAAAGTCTTGTAATACATGTATTGACATGCTTTTCACCAGAAGACTTCTTATGACATTATGTTAGTCTTAAATGAAAATGGTGCTAATTTAGGCCACCACAGTGTACATCTTGTAAACCTTGCTATGGCTCTTCCTGAATGGATGGCCATTTCAACAGGTGTTTTTTGGATAAATGATAATGGTGGCAATCTGAAGTCAGATCTTATTATTGATAATTATCCTGAGTGGTAAGTGTTATTAACATGGTGTTTCCCCAGAAAAATAGTATGCATCTCACATCCAATATGGCCACTATGTCAGCCATCTTGAACATTTTTAAGTTACTCCAGAAGAACAAATTTTTTTTTTTGTTTTTGCCTAATATATCCATCATTTTTGTATTGAGACCACTCTTTATTCCAAATGCTTATCTTATCCTACTTTTTTGCAAATGTTCACCTGTGTGTGCAATTCAGACATGTCTGTTGTAGGTGTGAGGCCAGAAAGTCTAAAATCTGGACACAAAATCAGATTCTGACCTTGGGTGAATTTTGGGTGAGAAAAACCTTGGGTCCAAAAAATTGTTTTTCCTTCTTTTTTTTTGTAGTGCAACAAGAACATCTAGATTATTTGGTATCATTGTAAAGCTGCATCAGTTTACCTTTTTATAATACCACCCACTTTAGTGTATTATACATGACCTTGGCACCACAGATCTTGGATAAAGGCTTCTTCCTTCTGCCAGGAGTTAATGCATTAACCTAAATTGTCGTATTTTTATTTTATTCTGTGTCATTCTTTAGCTGTACTAAGATTAAACAAAAGACTATTGACACATTAACACTCTATAAGCTACCAAAGATACATCATCACCTTCAGTTTTTGGATTTATTCTGGACTTTTACTAAATTTTATTCAGGGTGTTTAAGTTATTAGTACTTTCAACTGTAATTCCTGGATTATTTTGGGATTTCATTCGCAATACCGTAAGTTCTTTTTCCTCATTTTCACTTTGTATTTTTTGGAAATCCTGCAGATTGACCCTCAATATGGCCATCATTGTGGCCATCTTGAAAATACTTAAAAATCTCTGCTCTACCCAATAGGATGGTTATATCAACATGTGGTCTTAAACTTCTTATGATGGTTCTAAATTAAAATTTTGGCAATTATAAATTGCTGCCATGATAGCTGTCTTGAAAATCTTGTTGCTGATAGTCTCTCCCTGAGTCAATGGATATACTGGCATGGGGTTTTTACTAAAAGACTTATAATGATTGTTGACTTGTTCCTATATTAAAATAGTTCCAATCTGACATTTAGTATCTCTTTTTTTATTGAAGAATATCATTAAGGGTTTCAACACTCGGTGGTTAAAAAGAAATGGTCTTATCTTGAATCCTGGAAATTCTTTTCAGCCAATAGAGCATCAGTCTCTTCATGGGACTCTTGTTTTTATCAGTCTCTACATAATGACCTTTACTGGGTAACATATATTCAACCAGTAATGAAAAGAAAAATGCACTCATGCCTATATTAATTGTTTTGTGTGATTTTGGATGTGGGGCTCAGCTCAAGCCCTTTCCTCATACTGTGGGGGCTCGAATGACCTGTACCTCTACCTACCGAAAAATGTTCGTATTTAAAAAAAAAAAAACAAGTTGAATACTCCATCATCTTAAGAGCTTAACCAGATAGCGTTGACATTATAATGCCATGCATAAGCCAGATTCCACATCTGATAAAATGATAAAATGCTTGTTTAATTAACTTACTAGCTTGTGGTGTACATAAAGAACCAATACTAACATTACCATGGCAGTGTTATTTTATTTTGAATGTTATTGCAGCAACAGTATTTATAATCACTGCAATGGTATTCATATACCATTATTAAGTTTTGTTGTTGCAATTGTTTATTTTGCTTTGCAATGGTATATTTTTTTGCAGCAGTATATTTTAATGTTACAGCAGTAATAATAGGGTAAAATAAACCATTGCAACATAAAAAAAATTGCATTGAAACATTCAGCGGTGTAATTATCCCCCCTTTGCAAAACAAGTAACATTGCAGCACTGGCATTTGGGCACAAACAAATAATTCAGCTCACTTTGACAGCATTGTTAGCAATTGATCAGATTTTTTTTTATACTTTTGTGGTAAGACCAGCAAAATATGCTTATACCCTATGCACAGTTCATCCAAACTTAAAGAGATCAGACAGTGATGTACTGCATGGCTCATTTTTGAAGGAAATTCCCTTGCAGGTGTGCCCACTATAAAAATTTGGCTAGGTGTATCACTCCCCCTTTTACATCCAGTATTATTTGTGTGGCAACAGCAAAAAAAAAAAAAATAATTATTTTATGCTCAAGTGTACTATTGTGTATAATATGACCATATATAAGCTTCTTTAAAAAGATTACATTACCTATAAAATCATCTAGGCTGGGATTTATTTTCAGTAGAGCTGGGTACCACAAAAGATTCTGAACATACTGTGATGGGTACCATGGTATACTGTAATTACAATTATATAACATATGTCAACAATATAATGTTCTGTGACATTGGCCAGACAGTATTTTAAATCAAAATTCTGTCAATAGCTAGAAAAAATATCACACTGTTTATAGGAAAATAACACCATATCATATCCATTATATTATTTGAAAAAGATTTCTTGAGATAAAAGAAAATGAAATATCTCAGCTTAAAAGAAAATTGCAGATTTAAACAGGCAGTACCTTTGATGAATTTGCTATGCATATGTTAATTGTTGTTTAAGTTGTAATTAAAAAAAATAAGTGAGCAAATAGATAAAGTTTACACTAGAGTTGACACTCTGGCAAAGGCACTGTTGACATTAGTGAACTTGTGGATAAAAATAGGAAGTGTTGATGCCTAAGTCTACAGTTTATTAACTATACTGTTGATATAATGGGTAGGGAAATGTTGAGTGGGTTGCCAACACCTGAGCAAGACTTATATCAGAGGGGATCAGAAAGACATAAAACACTGACCTGACAGTGAAGAAATATTTAGTGGACCTGAGAAGTTACATAAAATTCAAATAAAAAACTGCTCTTCTCAAGATCTTAGATGATTTGCAGTCTTGCAAAAGAGTATATGACTGGCACATTAATGTACATTATCAAATTACATTTTTATTTTTAGGTTTATAATAAAATATTTCATTCACAACATCCCATTTGACCACCATTGTGGCATAAGTGACACATGTCAAACAAGTTATTAAAGAATTATAATTCTGCTTGTAATATTGAAGATTAATTTGACATATACAACTGTTTAGCAAAAAAAAATTAAATATTTTCTAAAATTATTTTGTCTTTAAAAATGAAAATATGCTTTAATAGCATTAAATATATAACAAATTTCTATACAATTCTTACTGATGGAAGCTGCAGAAGTACCAGTAGAGTGTAAAAATACCATGGCATGTACTACCCAGGAATTACTGTAGAAACCATTATAGTAGTCATACCATGCACCTGTAGTTTTCTTATAATAATATGCTTGACTGGTGATCATTGATGTGTCATTTTTTTTAAAAAATTTTTTTTTTTTGGAAAAAATCTATAGTACAGGTCATGTAGGTTGTTGTTGTTGTTGGGCTTAACACCATTTTTCAGCACACGATAGGCTATTCATGGCAGCCAGTATTAATGGTGGAGGAAGAAATCACCGGAAAGAACCACCCACCCAGGTCATGTAGGCATTTAACACCAATTATTTCAGTAATGGGTGTCATATTTTAATTATACATGCCTTTAGTTGGCAAGCATTCACTTCATTTGGATTCATACACATCAATATTCCTTTGAAAACACATAAATATTCCTTTGAAAGGTCATTATTTAAATGCATCGATAGCATTTGGCAAAATCATGTAGCAACTTTTTTAGACATTTTTGGACCTAAAGGTGTAATCCACTAGAATCTGGATTGAATGTCTTGTGATGTCAAAATGAAAGCTATGCACCCTGAACAACAGTGTTGTTGTATGCCCTCCATTGTGACAGTTCCACTTGACTTGCTCTTATTTTGAACTAAGCATAGTACATGGCTACCATTGTAAAAGTCTATAACATTAGATAATTTTCATCTGAAAGATTCTTTCTGATAGTTAAGGTGCAGAGCATTCAATAATAAGGATTGAATAGACATTGGCTAAAGAAAATTAGTGTTAAATTTTAAAAGGACAGTTTATATTTAATTTAAAATGAGTAAATGCGCATAAATGACCCATCTGACTTGTACTAAATCATGGTACATTGACTTTAGTTTAGTCAGCCTTGGTAGTAAATCAAAGTAGTGATCACAGGAGCATTTATATTCATCTGTACATCCATCCACACCCTAGATTTTATGTAAATGTTGAAGTCTTGATTAAGATTATGTTAAAATCTTATCATGTTTACTCCCATATAAGCCAAGTTAAGTGCAGAGAACATACATTCCAGATTAGCTATTGCCTTCTGTGCTTGCAGATCTGAGTTTGTGCAGTTTGTTTGGAGTAATTAAACATGGCCTTTGATCTGGCATTACAAAATGTGCTGACATTTCAGAGTCTATACAGTTTGTTTGGAATCAGCAGTCAAACAAACAACATAGGCTTTGATCTGCCATTACAAAATGTGCAGCAGATCTGAGTGTAGACCCGTTTGTTTGGAGTAATCAGTCAAACAACATAGACTTTGATTTTCCATTGCATTGTGGGGTGATTAGGGTGTATATTGGATGAAACTTGTATTTGAGTATGTATGGTACATTTTAATTAAATGAAATGCAGTGTAACATAAATGGGACATTTTTGTTCCTAGTTTCAATCACCTAGCACATGTGACCTTGGGTCACAGGTGTGAACTCTAAAAATACCTATTAAAAACTGAATAAGAGTCAGTTATGACTTTTTTATTACTGTTATTTTACATCTTAAGAAATACAAAAAACTGGTGCTTCTGGCTGTGTGAGAGAGATTCTAATTTAATTCTCTTTTGCAATGGCAAAATATGGTGGCAGATTGAAAATATACAATCTACAATTTTCCACTTCAAACTGGGTAAATTTTATGTTATCATGTATCATTTGTTTGCTTTTTGGAATGTAAATTGATTTACAGTATATATTTACTTGTAAGATGGGTCCAGCTGTTAGCAGTATAGATCCAGATCTGTCCTATATGTATGACAGATTAGATTCTGTGTTCTGCTGATTAATCCAAACAAACTACACAAACCCAGATCAGCTGATGCATTATGCAACAGTAGATTTAGATTTAGGTCTATACCTTGGATCTATTTAATCCAACTTATAAGCAAATATGTACAGTATATACAGTAATTTACTGTTTTGATTTATAGTCAGCAAAAATGTTTTAAATATTAGCAATACCAAACTGATTGCAATTATATATACTGATTGCAATTATATATATATATATATATATATATATATATATATATATATATATATATATATATATATATATATATATATATATATACATACATACATATATATATATATATATACATATATATATATATATATATATATATATATATATATATATATATATATATATATATATATACATATATACATATATATATACACACACACACACACACACACACACACACACACACACACAAAAGTCTCCACATTTTTTGGACATTATTTATTTCAGCTACTTTTTGTAAATGTTATTCATGGCTGTAAATTGTAGCAATGTGATGATTATCTATAATTGAAATTGTATATGTGCATATGATGTTAAAGAGTGAAATTACATAGGACATATAATAGATGCATACAGATGTGTTGACAATTAACACCTATTAGTAATATATGTTTTTAAGATTCTGCCTTTTTCCTATCAGACAGATTCATTAGAGGTATCTTAGAAAAGTGATGTTAATTCCTATTGGATGAGTTAGGTGATATGAATAAGTTTTTTGAATTGAGTAGTACAATGAGTCATGTGGGGTTGTTGTTGTTGTTGTTGTGGGGCTTAACACCATTTTTCAGCACACAATAGGCTATACATGGCAGCCAGTAATAATGGTGGAGGAAGAAACCAAGAAATCCTCGGAAAGAACCACCGACCCACCCCACTGGCAAGGTTTCTCACATATTCTCATTTGCCGAATTTTAGACTCAACCCATGCAGACAGGGGTGAGATGGCAGTGATTTGTAATGGAGCTTGATTTAGACCACTCACCACTCAGGCTGTCAAGTGGGGTAAATTGCAATATAGACACTTCAAAGATGTATGTAAGGAGAGAACTGAGCAATCAGATTTCATTCCAATTTTGGAGTCACTCTTATATGTTGTGTTCCTTTTGTAGCATTAAGACTGCAAATGTGTTTTATGTTGTACCCTAGATTTTTATTTGTGAAAAAAAAACATTGTTCTCCATCAGATCTGAGTTGTCTGACTGATATTTGCCTTATCACTGGGTATCAGTCATTGAAGCCCCTTATGTATGGAGATAGGGATCAAGTTGATTCTCCCCCCCCCCAACTGCTGTTCTATCATGCAAGAGATAAGGGAATCAGCTTACAGATGCCAGAATTATGTATTGGCTAGTGGATACTTTCATCCTGAAGTAAAATTATTTATTTATTTGTGCCATCTCACCTTCAGGATGATCCCACAGGTTCTGTACAAGTTCAGGAGCTCCACTGCTCAGCTCATTTTGATCACCCTCTGTTGCCCCAGTAGTTATGGGTTCAAGCAATCTTCTTTATATGCAGGTTAACCATCCTAGGACAATATCTCAGAAGAGGAACCTCATGTTGCATAGCACATCAGTCTACAGTTCCTCCACTACTGACTTACATTTGAACAGTTCTTTATTCAATTTACAGTCCAATTTATATTCACTTATATTCACATTCCTGCCTTTGGGCCAAATCTTTATTTGGGGGCCTAAAATTTCATGGTCTCCTGTCCATGGGTCAAATCCTTCTTTAAGGACCTAAACTGTTATGGATTCCTGCCCTTTGGCAAAGTCCTTGTTTAGGAACCCAATGAATCATAGATTCCTGCTCTTTTGCCAAGTCCTTGTTTGGGGGCCCCAAGATGTCATGGATTTATCCCCTTGGGCCAAGTCATTGTTTGGGGGCCAAAGATGTTATGGATGACATGATTTTATGCACTTGGACCAAGTCCTTGTTTGGGGGCCCAAGATGTTTTGGATGTTATGAATTTATGCCCTTGTGCCAAGTCCTTGTTTGGGGGCCCAAGATTCATGGATTTATGCCCTTGAGCCAAGTCCTTGTTTGGGGGCCCCAAGATGTCATGGATTTATGCCCTTGGGCCAAGTCCTTGTTTTGGGGTTCAAGATGTTTTGGATGTCATGAATTTATGCCCTTGGGCCAAGTCCTTGTTTGGAGGCCCAAGATATCTTAGATTTATGCTATCTTCTCCAGGAGGCAGACTTTATGCTTCTTAAAACACATTCTTATGCAAAGAAACATACACTTTACCTGCTTGTACAGCTAATTGATAACAGTTGTTTTATATACTTTCTGCCCACTATGCTGACTTGATGTAAGACAACAAACAAAAAATATCAAAGCATATGAAGTCAGATATCAGACTTATTGATTCATTCTGAAGAAATGTGTAATGAATTTAATTTGAGGATATTACCTGAGACGTAATTTAGACCCATATTAAAACCATCATCCATTAAATTAAAGAACCGTTTACCTTTAAACTTTATTTTGAAAATACCGACAAAAGCATTAATCCTTTCAGGTTTTGTTAAGTTACTTGTGAGACTTTTTAAACTTTGAATAGGACGAAAATAAAATAAAGCTGTAATTTTTAAATAGCATTTCATGCTTGCTTGTTTTAAAAGAATTTCCAAATGTACTTACTTATACGTTGATTCCAACTGCTAATAACACCCTGATCTGTTGTCGTAAAATATGCTGGTAGGTCATGGTCATTGTTGTTTGTTCATAACAAACTCGACAGACCCAGAAATGTTGGTGCTTGGTACAGTTTGCAATTGGGTTTGGCTTAAATGCAAGTGTATATGGTAGTTTGCTTGCCTGCTTTAAATTATGAATAAAAAGCACTTACTAACAGCAGTGGGTGTCTTGATGGTCTCTTTGATCAAACAGTGGTCCTGATGGTCTCTTTGATCAAGTTACAGGCCTTAAATCAAAGAAAGAAGAAAATATGAATTAAAAAAAAGAATAAAGGAAAACATGCATGAATGTATAAAATACAATCAATAAGTAAGAAAATTTAATGAATTAAATTAAATCTTTTTCTATGGTTAAGCATGTCTGACCATCCATTAGCATTTATTTATTTGTTAAACTTGGTCCAAGTATATATCGGGACTAGATAGCAAGTCAAGTAACCAAAGATCCACTTCCTTGTTACAAGGACAATGTCACAGCAAGGGTACATGTAGATCTGTGACTTGAATTCTTGTTCAAAGTGTATGTTTTTAATCAAAGAATATATTTGACTGATAAATTAACAACTTGTACATATAGAGAAAGAGAGACAGCATGCTGCATACCATAAAAACCAACTAACTAAAGGTCAAGGTCACAACAAGGGGAAATGTAACTCAGATATTTTCTATGAAACTATAGCCTTAGATATAAAGTGTCATATCTCTTGACCTCAAGGTCAAGGTCACAACAAGGGGAAATGCAACTCAGATATATTTATGAAACTCTAGCCTTACATATAAAGTGTCATACCCTATGCCCTCAAGGTCAGGGTCACAACAAGGGATAATGAAAGTCAGTAGCTAGTTTCTTTATCCAGGCTGTCACTTTCTAATCCTTTCAGGTATTTCAATTAAATTTAATCTGGGTCTGTTCCTCATAATACAGTAGTCAAGCCCTTTGCTCCAAGGTCATTTGCAAGGAAAAGGTCAATAGATGACCTAATCATGTGTCAAATTTGGTAGTCATGTTAAATTACGAATCAGTACTTTATAGAAAATTTAGGCCCATGCACATTTTCTGGTCATTGATCAATTAATGATTTGGCTAATTAGTGTCATGGCACACATCTTGTATACCTTTTGTAACAGAATTGTTCATTTATTTTCAGATAATGCCCTTTTGAAGATAAATGATTCCATGAACTGATTAAAAGGTAGGTTTATATGCTGGCCAGTAAGGCAGAGTGCACTATGTTATAATGTTGGCTGTTCGTCCATGTGTCTGTTGCCAATTTTCATTGCTATACAATAACTTGAGTTCTCCACCATCTACAGTTAACCAACTTTGTGGCTTGCACTTTGAGTGAGGAAAAATACTATTTATATTGAGCTCAAAAGTTAAGGTCAAGATCATTGTAAGTGAAGGAAGAACATTGGTTTCTGCAAAGTTACTATGTTATTCACTATCTACAATTACAAATTGTACATTTGGGGCAAGGAAGAACATTATCCATTTTGGGGTCACAAAGATGAAGATTGTTGATCCATCCCTGAAGAAAAAAAATGGTTACTGCACAACAACTTAATTTCTCCAGCATAAGCAGATACCAAACTTTGTGGATGGCTTGCACTTGGGGTAAGAAAGAACTTTCAAAGTAAAAAAAAATCAAAAGTCCAGGTCTCTGTGAGTGAAAGAAGATAATGGTTTTATGTACATTTCTTGAGTTCTTCATTATTTGCAGTTACTGAAATTTGTGGCTGACTTGCACTTGGGGTAAGGAAAAACCTATTTGATTTTGTGTTCAAGGTCACTGTTATTGAAAGAAGAAAAATGTTTTGTGCACAATGCCAATGGTTCTACCTACAGATATTGACTGATCATTGTCAATGGATTACACTTGTGGGAAGGAAGAAGCCTATCAATTTTGGGCTTAATAAGTCAAAGGTCAATGGTCAAGGTCACTGACTTAAAGAATGGTAATGGTTTCTATTCAGATATTTTAGTTATCTACAAGGAGGACTATTAAGCATAGGGAGGGTATGTGTCATTATCAGTATTCTTGTTATTTTCTTTAATGTCTCTATAAATATTACGTAAATCAATCTCACTAAAGTAAAATGCCATATAGTAGTACAATGGACCAGTCCTTTGACATTTATTGTTATCTGTACTGTTCATGCACTACTTGGAGGATTGCCATGGAACTTGAGACACTTATTCATTCCAAGGTCTAGTTGGCTCTAATTGAAAATGGTATTGCTGAGGCATCTTCAGATTCTTGTTATCGCTACACTTTCTTCATAGATTGTCATATCAATATAGAATTTTCATTAAAAGACATTTTGTAAGGTCAACATGTTACTAAATGAAAATGATGCTGCTTAGACATCTAGTATGACCACTTCAGCGGCCAACTTGAAATTCTTGTTTTCACTTTTCCTCCTGAATGGATGATCATATCAACATAGGATTTTTTTACTAAAAACCTTTTTATGCTGTCTGATTAGTCTCAAATGAAAATGGTGCCAATCTGACATCCATTATTACCACCTTGATAGCAACTATACAGTCTTATTAACACTACTTGTTCTAAACAGAAAACCATATTGATACAGGGCTTTTACCAGAAGACATCTTGTGATTTGTAGTTTGTCGTAAATTAAAAAGGTGATGATTGCAAAAAAATGGTCAAAACACAAGAATCTTATTATTACTACTACTCCTGAATGGATAGTCAAATCATCATAGGGTTTTTGTTGGAAGATTTCTTTTGGTGTCTAGTTGGCCTGAACGAAAACTGTGTCCATCTTACATCACCACTTTGGAACTTTTGGTTTTTTTATTATGGTAATACTGTTCCTTGTAAATGGGAAGTCATTCTGATGTTGAATTTTCAGCAGGAGACTTTCTTCTGATGTCTTGTTGGACATAAAAATGGTGATATTCTGACATCCATTATGCATGCCATGGCAAGCAACTGGAAAATCTTGCTGTTGCTTCTTCTCTTTAATGGAAAGCCATATCAATGTGGAATTTTTATCATGTCTAGTTGGTCCTGAATGATAATTACGCCAGTCTGGTATCTTATACCGCCACCAAGGTAGCCATCTTGAAAATGTGGCAGTTCCTTAGATGGTTAAAATCATTGTAATGTTTGAACCAAAGAACTTATTATGGTGTCTAGTTGGTCCTAAGTGCAAATAGTGCCAATCTTGTATTCAGTATACCATCTAAAAATACTTTATTACAATTCTTCCTTTTATTGGCATAGGGTTTATCTGAAATAAAAATGGTGCTTATTTTGTATTCAATATGGCTGCCACATTGCTAATTTTGAAAATCTTGTTGCTGAAGAATATCAGGGTTTCAACACACAGCCATTAAAAGGAAGAAATGGTCTTGAATTCATAAAAATTGTTTTTGGAAAATATAGCATGAATTCCTTGTTTCTTTTTTTCTGCATGATTTATCCAGTTTTTTTTTACACTGAGAGGGGATTCATGCTCTGACATTTTTCTGTGATGATGGGATGGTTATTGATTTTAAGTTTGTAAATGGGCCAATTTTTGTATTAGAACTGTGTGGTATAGATATAATTTTCAGCAAATGCAAGTGGTAGATAACTTGTACGAAACAAGGTAAAATGTACAGGTATATCCACTTTTGGTCAATAGGAGCAGTTGAACAGTTTGACAATTATCGAATGAATTAGGCATGCATTTAATTGCGATCTCAACAAGTGCAGTTGATCAAGTTTGAACATGATCATTGTGCTTATAATAATAATGATTATTAAAAATTGCATTAGGGTTATGGCAAATTAATTGTGCTTAATCATTTTTCATGCACTTGTTCTGTGGTGGGGAATTCATGCAGCATGTTCTGGAGACACCACTGATATGGAATACTGATTGTCTGGATAATCCATTTTTACTCAAAGAGATCTAAATTTTGGGGGACATAATGAGTGAATGATCTTGATAATAGATTTTCAGATAATTTTCATTCTACTGTAATAACGTGGCATATGAAGTTGGTAATCTTTCACAATATGGAGAAAACAAAAACACTCTAATTTAAGTTAGCCGATTACTGACCAGTGATGTTTGTGGTGGTAGTTGTGATTGAAGTAATTGTAAAAGTATAAGAAAGTGATGTTATGATAAAATGCTTATGATGATGATATGGATGATATGTGAGGCAGTTGATATGCCATAGTAATAAATCCAGGCCCAGGTTAGGGCAGGATTCGAACCCATAACCCATTGATTATGCTTGTGGCATGACAACCGCTGACCCACTATATCTCATTGACTTAAGTTTTTATGATTGCTACTTGAGTGCTTCCTTTCAGTTGTTTTGATCTTTGCCAGTTTGAAAAATCTTCTGGTTATTCCAAATAAATTCCATGAAATCTGAACTTTCTTTATTGGCCATATTGATTCATCTGATGGAGACAAGATTGCAACTGTCATTGCAATACCTCGAACTGGCTACCAGATAAAGACTCCATTTTTACTGCAGAAAATGCAGCCATGCTCAGAATCTTGTAGTTATACTGAAACTTTTTTTTAAAAAAACCTAATTCTATTATTTTTTCTTTCTCTGTACTGAAACCCTTGCATAACTTTACGTTTCACAACTGGTTATTATCTCAAATTTTTTAGATTGATGATTTGCTGATATGGAAGAAAGTATTTTTTACTTTTGGCTGCCCAGTCGCATTGTTTCTAAGGGTAACGAGCAAGCAGATATAACACTGGAATCACTCATTTCTGAGTGGAAGCCTCCATATAATGATTTTAAATATTATAAAACTCAATGTATTTATGTATTTGCCAAATATGAGGAATAAAAAATGCCATAAACAAGTTTCAAGATATCCCCCTCAAAAGTTTCACCCTTCATATGGAAGATATAGGAGAGGTCAGGTGGTATTTTTTCACATGCACCTGATTCATGCATGAGCCATAGGGTGGTCACACATCTCACCTCTGTCTTTTTGACTTGACCAACCTGGGCATGAGAGAATGCTTACCAGTAGCTTTGCATGGGTCAGTACCATAGTTCTTTCTTGGTTCTTCCTCCCAATAAAATTCTGGCCACCATGTATTTTGTGCTGGAAAATGGCATTAAACCCCACAATAGCAAACCAACCAAACCAAACCACACTTGGCTCATGAATACCACCTGAATGATGATCTGGGACCATCTTGTGTCTCATTATTCCAGGCTAAACAAAAATAGAAGTTAGCATCCTTTAGGGAGACTTGACAAATTGATCACAATTTTATATTACAAATGCTAACATCATTCCCTCAGTTAAATTAATACATTGTTTTAACCCATATTTTGTAGGGCAAGAAGCCAGGCTTGCCCTTGGAGTTTGCCCATGTATCATTAAGCAATGCTGTGGTTGAGTCATGGCAAGAGTAAAATTTTATAGCAGTTAACTTGATAGAGGAAAAAAAACAAAACTGTACCAGACATAAAAAGGGCATTTTTTTTTTAGTATGTTGCAACATTTTTCATATGTGGTGAAGGTATAAACAAGATGAAGGTTCATGTAAGGAAGTGAGTTGGCAATATAAATGCTTGTCGAATGTGAGTTCATTGCTAGCATCACATTTGCTGCTGTTTTTTTTTCTTCAGCTAGATTATTTTGAAGTAAGATTTCCTGACCATATGTTTTTTTTTTCAATCTGAGATATGAAATAGGGTGATAGCTGAAACACCATTTACACAGATTTATGGAAATACAAAAAATAAATTATATTTTGGACAAATACATGTTGATGAAGATAACAGAAACATAAACTGACAGTGAGCATATGTCACTTAGGGAGGAAAGGAAGTAGAGAGGGAAAGAGGGATAGAAAGAAAATGGGTTTTTTTTTTTTTTACATATCAGGGTTTAGGAAAATCATTTCCAGCATTTGTCTCTGGTATAAGTGAGTTGTGACAGTTACTTGTCCCTGTCTTAACTTTATGCAATAGAGTACTCTTTTTTATGATTGCTTAGATGCTTGCTGAAAAAAACCACAATTAGCTGACCCAAACTTAGTGCAAAATGGATTAAAGTCATGAAAAGAGCATGTTCTAACTCAATGTTTCTAAATATAAATACATGTATATAAAAAAGGGACAAGGTTTGGAACTAGACAAACTGCTGTTGTACACATAACCATGTGATTTTAATATATGTATGTATGGAGAAATTTTAATTTTCAATGAACTGTCACACATTTTGACAAGTTAAATATCAAGAGACAGAAAACATCAAAATTTTGTGATAATCACTGGTCAGACACCATCTCACTCATCCCAGATCACTGTTCAGACACCATTACACCCACCCAAGATCACTAGCATTTTCAAGATAGTGCAGTTTTATAAATGCATTTTAAATACCAAAGCAAAGATGAAAAAAGATATTTCTATAACTACATAACTACTCTTTGAAAGAAAAATATAAATAATATGCTTTTCAAGGACGAATTCAAACCATCTCAATCTCCACCATAGGTTTTGTCCCAAATAAATTTTGATGAATCATTTCATTCACTATCTAACATCTTGTGCTTAAAAAATAGATTACATATGACAATGGAATGCATTATCTGAATGTTGGTGTGAATCGGCTGAGACACTTGAAATGCTTATTTTGAATGTATGTTGTTAGTATATTTTCTTCTTTTGAAAAGTAAGCATACATACAGAAATAATTGCTGGATAAACGTCTTGTTTGTGTGACAATTTATTAATAAAGCTTCATCCTAGAAAATACCAGTGACATTGGACAAATTTAGCACTGTCTGACTAGACAAAAATATTAAATATTTAGTCGTTCTTTGTCTCTTAACTTCGTAGAGGTCTGACATATAAAGACGAGTGATAGCTTGTTGAAAGGTAGAATCTCTCCATATCAGAATCATGTTTGAACAGCTGAAAAACATCAGTGTAGATTCAGTTGCCCTTATGAAATAAAGGGCTAAGTGTGAAACTGCAAAATATAATATTTTAGTATCAGGCTCCTGTATAAAAAGAAACCCACCAAATTTCACTCCTTTGTGACAATGTTCTAGCATGAAAACAAGTAGCTCAGTTTAGGTAAAGGTAATCAGTCATTGACACAGACATGATTTTAAGCAGTACTGAACTTTAGTGTTCATTAAGGGTATAACATAAACATTGGTTTATTCTCAAATTGCAGACCTGCATCTGCTTGGCTCATGAATTTATTATTACTAATGTTTTTCTCTTCCTGAGCCCTCTTTAAGTTTTTGCAATCGTTATCTTTATATTTTTAAAACTATACCTTTAATCAACACTATGCATCATCAGGAACACATCAGAATAAAAAATCCATTACATGGTTAAACCCAAAAATGTAAAAGCCTCAGGCGCCAAGAACTAAATACATGTATGTACCAGAGCTGCTCAGAACGGGACAAAACAAACTTCATAGCCATACAGCATAGATCTACAGAAAAAAACAAACATTGCAAAGCCTCATCAAAACCATAGAAGAACTTCTGCAGAAAGTATGTACAAAATGAACAACAGGTGATTAATCTTTGATACAAGACAAAAAAAAATGGAGGAAACAGAAGAAATTATGAAAAGGATATTTAAAAAGAGGGATGGAAATAGTTCTAAACTTAATCACATCAGATTCTTGGCAACTGATTTATATTTCTTGAGTAAAGTATATCACATCTCAAAAGTTGTTGTTGTTGGGCTTAACGCCATTTTTCAGCACACGATAGGCTATTCATGGTGGCCAGTATTAACGGTGGAGGAAGAAACCGGAAAATCACCGGAAAGAACCACCGATTCACGAGAAGCTCATCTCAAAAGTAAAGCTAACAATAAGATAAAAGTAGCATATAAAATTTATAAATATATGAAAAGATTGCGATTGAAATAATAATTTCATTCACAAAAAACCAGAAACCCCAGGATGAAAATCTTTTATACAGTAAAATGGATCATCATTTTCAATAATTTAGTTGATGCTTTGCTTTTTCCTGGAGTTTCATTGAGACAAGTGCTCACTTTAATGCACTCTTTAATAAAGAAGAATCAGATTTATTACTTAAAGTATTGCAAGACGAAGGAATTATTATTAAAAAGCCAACAAGATTAGCACTAAATTAGTAATAAATAAGGAGGATTTTGTTTAAAAGATAGAAGGACAATTGAATTAAATGCATTATATAAAACTTTCTGATAATTTGTATCAGGAAACTTCTACTCAAATACACTAGGTTTATAAATAAAATCACTACATATAGAGTACCCTTTAGCTTGAATACTGATATATATATATATATATATATATATTTATATATATATATATATATATATATATATATATATATTTATATATATATATATATATATATATATATATATATATATATATATATATATATATATTTATATTTATATATATATATAAATGTTGATCATATTTTACAACTTATGTTAAATCTCTTCTTTTATCTGTCAAAGACACTCTAGATATTAGTAAATTGAAATCACTTAAGGATTTTTCCGACATCTTTTGTAGTTGTAACACTTGATGTAAGTTCTCTAAATACCAATATCCCAAACACTGATGGTGTTGAAGATTGTAAAATATACATACTTATTTAATAAAGAAGAAAGTGCATGTAAATTATCGAGTAAAATCACTTTGATTTAACATCACTTAAGCCTGAAAATAACTATTTTCACTGTGATGATCAAGTGTATGAATTACAGGCACAGTAATGGGTAATTCCTTACTATGGGAAAATTGGAAAATGATGTGTGTGTATATATATATATATATATATATATATATATATATATATATATATATATATATATATATATATATATATATATATGTGTGTGTGTGTGTGTGTGTGTACATGATTTGCATTTTAATGTAGATTAAAAAAATTTCAGTCATATTGCTATGATGTCTACATTGTGGCAGTTTATAGTGATGTCTAGACCTAGGGCATCATGCCACGGACATGTAGCATCATGACCCACCCAGTCACATTGTCCTGACACTAGGCTGTCCAGTCTTTGATATGACTTGGCTGGGGTTCGAACCTGTGGCCTCCCACATCTAATGCTGACACTCTAACCACTTGGGCCACTGGAGTGGTTAAATGACTTCTTGAGTAAATGCCTTATAAAATCTTCACTATTTCATAAACTGTTTAAATAGTTTTGTTTATCAAAGTTTATTTTCCATGTATAAGCAATAACAATAATTGTTTTGCAATAAATAAAACCAATGTAATGATTTATCAGCTGGTGTTCATTTGAAACACAAATGTTCATGAGTATGTTGAGTGTTCTATGTTTCTATGTGCCATCCAGTCATAAATTCATTGATAGAATAATGTTGGCATTTTAAAAAAAAAACTATCCATTGATATTATTAATCTCAGCATGAAATCAGAGGAAAGAAGACAGTAGCATTTCTTTCTGTGCAGAGCATAATCCTAGTTTACCTAATCTTGATAGAATTATCAACATATATTGGGATCTTTTTACAATTATCTTGTAATTTAATTGTTAAATTTCTTTAAAAGAAATCAAAGCATACACTTGTTTACAACCAAACTGAGAATCACCAAGATTTCCTTGATTGTTCTAAATTAATAAAAAAAAGCAGTTTAAAAATGGTTCATCGAATAAAGGTAATAGACATAGATATTCACACTGTTTTTTCTTTAATCAAAATACTTATTTCAGGAGCTGTATACTGAAAATAATTTTGTATATATTATAATACAAATTTTGCAATGGCAGAATTTATTTATTTGACAACTTGTGAAAAATGTGGCATACAATATGTTTGACAAGTTCATCAACAACTAGTTGAACACATGCATAATAAAAAGATTTAACATAAATAGAGTTGTTGATCAATCTTTTTCATCTTATTTTGCTTCAAATTTTAATAACAGTTTTAATAAGTTGCAAGATTGTTTACTTGGGCCATTTGACATTTCTAGTTCTGAATTGGAACTTCTATTCAAGGAAATGTATTGGATTCATTAATTGGATCCTGGTAATGCAGAAGGTTTAAATTCTTAGATAATAAATAATAAATTCAATAAATTCATAATATTTAATAAATTCTGAATATTTAAAGGGAAATAACTATTTTTATATAAATATTTGAATATGAATTTGATAAAGAAAATCTTGGAATTTCATCAAGAATAGTTTTATAATACAAAAAATTTGACCCAATATTTAAAGATTTTACTTTTATGTGTCTTTTATTTATTATACCTATGAAGAGTTTGAACATTACGTTTTATCTTGGTGGAATATATATGTCTGCAATTGTCTGGATGGGATTATCTTTCTGTTTTAGCAAAACTTAGCTCTACTTGAGTTAGATTAGAAAAACTTATTTTATTGTCTGATGTCTATCTGAAATTTAGCGGTTTATTAGTTCTCCTCTTAAACTATTTGCCATGGATTAATCTTTACAAGGTACCAGTTGTTCTAAATGAAAATGGTACCTCTTGGACTTCCAGTATGGCTACCACAGCAGCCATCTTGAAAATTTTATCACGGCTGCACTTAATTTTGTGAAAAATGTGGCATACAATATAGCTGCACTTAATTGGATGGTCATATCAGCATGCGGTTTTCATGAAAAGACTTCTTATGTTGACTGATTGGTCCTTAATGAAAATGGTGCAGGTCCCTTATGGCTACAACAGTAGCTATCTTCAAAATGTTATCACTATTCCACCTAAATGAATGGTCATACATCAACATGGGATTTTCATGAAAAGACATTTTAAGATGTCTGTTTGGTCTCTAATGGAAATGGTGCAAATCTGACATCAAGTATGGCAACCACAGATTCCATCTTATAAATCATGTTTTATTGATATTTCTCCTGAATGGAAAGTCTTATGAATATTGTGGTCACTTGATATACATCTTGAGTGTCTAGTTTGGTCTAAATACAAATTGTGCCAATCTGACATCCAAAATGGCTACTATAGTAGTCATCATCAAAATCTTTTTAACCCTACTTGTTTTATATGGAAAGTCATGCAGTGGAACCTGTTTTATGGTCTCTCAAGACAGGTGGTCTCTCATAACAGGTCACATTGCTATATAATCAAAAAATTTGTGCATTGAGAATGTGGTCTCTCAAGACAGGTGGTCTCACATTGCAGTGGTATTTCAAGACAGGTTTTACTATATTAAGGCTTTCACCAAATGAGTTCTGTTGATGTCCAGTTGGTCCTGAATAAAAGTGATGCATGCTTGACCTCAAACGTAGCCTCTGGCAGCCATTTTGAAAATGATGTTATTGTTACTTCTTCTGAATGAAAGGTTTCATTGACATGGGGCTTTCACCAGAAGATGAATTTTGGTGTTAGTTTGTCTTGAATGAAAATGGTGCTGATCTGACCTCAAATATAGCCACAATGGCAACCGTCTTGGAAATCATCTTGCCTTTAAAGTCATATTTTCAAGGGGTTTTCACCAGAAGACTTATAATGGTATCTGGTTGGTCCAAAACAAAAAATGATGATGAACTGACATCAATATGACCACATTGGTGGCCAGCTTGAAAATGATGTTGCTGCTATTTCTTCAGAATTGATAGTCACATTGACATAGAGGAGGTTTTAACCAACAGTTGCTTTAAATGAAAATATGTCACAGTCATCCAATCTGGGTGCTACAATGAACTTACTGAAATTTTTGTTGTCAGCTGTTGTTGTTGTTGTGGGGCGTAACGCCGATAGGCTATACATGGTGGCCAGTATTAATGGTGGAGGAAGAAACCAGGAAATCCATGGAAAGAACCACCAACCCATGAGAAGTTACTGGCAAGCTTTCTCATATATCCACATTCGACAAATCTTGAACTCCAACCCACCCAGACAGAGGTGAGATGACAGTGATCGCTTTAGACCACTCAACCACTCGGGCCCTTTTGTTGTCAGTAATTCTTCATAATAAATGGTCAGATAGGTTTGGGGTTTCACTGATGGTTTTCAGATGCTATCTCTCTTACCTTCACTATGGCCACCTCAATGGCTATTTGAAAATCTTGTCATCTGTCTTACATTGACTATGGCCACCTCAATGGCTATTTGAAAATCTTGTCATCTGTCTTACATTGACTATGGCCACCTCAATGGCTATTTGAAAATCTTGTCATCTGTCTTACATTGACTATGGCCACCTCAATGGCTATTTGAAAATCTTGTCATCTGTCTTACATTGACTATGGCCACCTCAATGGCTATTTGAAAATCTTGTCATCTGTCTTACATTGACTATGGCCACCTCAATGGTTATTTAAAAATCTTATCACAGAGAACTGTTAGGGAAAGGGTTTCAATAAAGTTAAAATGGTCTTATCTTTAATTCTTAAGCCAGACCATTCTGGAAACTTGTTGTCTTTTGAGCTTCAGAATTGTTCTAATTCACCTAATACAGATATAAATGTATACATTATATGAAATGGTTAAAATTAATAGAAAAACCTGTTCAACAAAATTGTGTCAAAAGCTGAGAAACAGAATTTTACCAAATTTGACCGAAAAAATCCTGGCATGAAGGATTTAAAATCTGTAAAATTTATCCATTGCACCTTTAAGTTATGCTGCTGTTCATAAATAACAAAAACCTACTCAAGAGAATTTTTAAACATTTGACACAAAGTGAAAAAGTTTGAAGGCCTTTTATAATATTAGTTTGCCATTAGATATGGTTATTGTTACTGAAAATAGAAATACACTTATCTTATGTCAAACAATGCTCAATAGACTATAACCAACTTGGGGAGAAATCAATCTGGCATTAAAGCCTTTCACTATTGGACCAAATGATAATTATGTGCCATTAAATATGGATAAGAAAAACAGAAAACCTTGAAACCATAACATATAGTCAGCATCACTGGAAGAGATGCATGAATGAATGATTTTGATAAGGTGCAAGATTTATGTATATTAATGAGGTGATCTTGCATTGGATTAGCTGAGCTTGTTACTTCTACTGAGGCCATATTTCTGAATCGACCTTAATCAGACATTGAATTTAGGCTTATAGGAAGAAGAACTTGTATAAATTGGATAATGGGTGAGATCCACAATTGTTTATGAACTGATTTTTCATCTGATTGGCTGAACTTGGTACCACTTGAAAGAATGTATATCTGATATAGTATTGTGTAAACTTAGTAAATAGATTTAGTCCAACAAATTTTAAATAGGTACAATTATGATGAGCAAGATCCATGCATATTAATGATATGATCTTGAACCTGATTGGCTGGACTTGAGAATTGTTGCTTCTCATCAGTGTTGTCAGACTTGTTCAAAAGGCTTGAATTATCAGGGTGTCCATTGTACATGTATTAAGTTATGAGTGATTGGTTGATATGACCCCCAACCTTTTATCATTGTTATGGTACTTTTTGTTATTGTTATGATTGACAACAGTATTTTTGCCAATATCAAGCAAGCAATAACATAAAATACAAAATTAATGAATGCAGTAACAGAGATCTGAGCAAGGATATAGAATAGAACAATATGACCCCCATATTTAAACTATACAATTTTATCAATTATGTAAGTAAAATGAAATTGAACATTACATTTGGATGATGAATTTTCTCTTAGAAATATAATAACAAAATTTATGCAAAATGCAATTAGCCTTTGTGTTATAATGATAAAACAAACTTCATCATAGAATCTAGCTTGATCTAGCTCAAATTGCCAGCATGTCAGCATAACCCAGTTGATTTCAGTTCTTTCCAAATCACTATTGGCAACAGCAGGTCAGCATTGTCATCCATCTCTCTCTCTGTCTCTCTATCCTTTTTTTGGGGGGCCTCAACTGAAACTTGGTTCTTGTTTACACTCCTTCCTACTGTGGAGCACTGATATGGATTATATTTTATCCTTCAAATATGTAAAATGCGACCTAGAAATGTATATTTTTTTCTTTTTCTGCCATCAGTCAACATTCCCATTTTTATTATGTCAGGTATCATCTTATCATAACATAAAATTAATGTGTCTCTAGGAGCTGCTCGAATTCCTGACTGGAACAATGACAGAACTAAACCTTTTGGAAAAACTATTACATCCCATTATGGGATAATGAGATAGCACATACATTACTGGCTGAATGATATTAGTCAACACATGCTGATTTTGTAAGTTAAGAGAATACACAACTTCATTGCACAAAAAAGAATACATGACTTAGTTACACAAAATATTAATGGAGTTCACATTATGTCTTAACTGCTTGGTATATTACTTCTAACTAGTGATTAAGTGACATAGATGTAGTAAAATCAATTCTTATCATTCATGCTGCATATGATTCAGGACAGATAAATTAATTCTCAATTTGTATCAGTATAATGCATGAAAATAAATTCATATCAATAAAATATTGTATGACATTCCTATAATACATGAATCATGTAACATTCAAAACAATGAAGGGATGATTATTTTCTGAACTCAGCGAAATTTGAGGTGTGAATTAAAATGAATAAATCCAATTAATAATTACAAACTTAGATCAATGAGCAAATTTTACAGTGTATATGATTGAGAAATACCTTTGTGCCATTTTGAGACTCAGTCTTTCTATGCTGTCAAATTTCTCTAGTTCCAGGTCTCTAAAATTCTTCCAGACCCATATCCCATAGATGATTTATTTAATGAGAAAAATTGCTTGTTAATTTCTCCTGAGTCCACTAGACTTCCCTTTCACAAAAAAACTTGGACTGACTAATTTCATGAGGGAGATTACATTAAACCTTGAATTTCATCTGGGAAACACACACCCTTTGTTTAGCTTAGCCAATCAGGATTAATATTCTCAAACCACCAAATTGTAACATGCCCATTGAAGACAGAATAATTCTCCATATTCTGCTTATGTAAATTAAATGTCTGGAAACCTTTTGTTTTAGGACACTTATTTCTAAATGTCACAAATTGTCTCTGGATTGTCTCCAATTTGTCATTTTTGTCTACTTTACCCTAAATTAACATGTCTCCTTCTTTATTCTTAACCATTATCCTAGCAGGTCGTAATTAAAATCCAATCATAGCCCAAACATAGCACAAATCATTTACAGGCAGCACTTTTATGGTGAATCTAGCTCATACATCAGACTTACCTATTACATGTGACACTGACCATGAAAAAATATGCATCGACCAAATGTCTACCAAAATTTTGCACTATTACATGTTATGAGCAAAATCACAAAATCATGATTAATAAGATGGTCTTTATCTGTTTGGCAGATTCTTAACACTCAGGGGTCATTGTTTTTTTATTTGATTCAGGTTAATAGGTTAATAATTATCAATACACAGAAGAGGCACATTATGAGTGTACCTATGCATAATTATAATTATTGCCTCTGATAGGTTGAGTGTATTGCCACTCAAGAGACTATAAATTAATGGAATTTTGATTAAACTTGTTAAATGGGCTTGTACCATTAAAATTGGTATGATTTTTAATGAGATTCACACTTGATGATGACTGTGTAAACTCTGGCATATATACTTATCAGATTTGATAAATGTGTTATGTAGTTTTGTATTACTCCCAAAAGGATTCCTAGGTTTGGACTCTTTAGGGAGAATATGTGGCCCAAGGGACCATTCTAAATGCATTCATTTCTTGGCTGTACTTGGACCATTGATAAACCCATCTAGATTGTAGAAAGTGACTTTGTTCAAGTGATTCCAGCAAACAGTTTTTGTGTAAATCAAATTTGAAAAGTTTTAAATCATGCACAAGGGGAAAAGAAACACACCAATCTGCCTACTGACTTTTAAAATATCAGGTTTAGGGGGATAGCAAACCAAGAAATTTGAAAGGATGGTTTGTCATTGAGGCTGTCATTGAATATTTTGATGAGAACTTCATTCCAAAGTTGTCTTTTAGCTAAAACTAATCAACTTTATATGTGGACTTGAATCATTTCTAGACCCGTTTAATATGCCCAACTCACAGTCAGCAGAGTCAATGTATGAATCCAACCATCGATCAGTCTGTCAGGAACAATGTCCTGCTTACAGGCAATGTACTTCATTCTGACTACCTTGATACTAAATAACTATTTTTTTTTTTTAATTTTAGAATTTTATTATCCCGTAATAGGTTAACCATTGGGTCAGATACTAAATAACTTACTTGTGTTTCTGTACAGTAACAAACAAAATGGACCTCAAAAAAAAACCTGTTAAGTCCCATGATGTGTCCTTAGACAAGGAGTTTTTGACCTCATAGTGTAAAGGATAGAAAGTTGCTGATAATAATAGCATTCAGCAATAATTGCTTATAAGCATTTATGGATGGTTAGGAGCTGTTAGACCAACTCCCATGTGAAATGCAACATTATTTACAGTTGAAGTGGCATCAAATAATGTTTTCATTCCAATTAGTTCACATTACCTGAATAAAAGTCTTTAAAAGCTTTTCATTGACCATCCACTATGACCCAACTTAATTGGAATTTTGCAAGTTATGTTGACAGTTTTCTTTATTTAATCACAAAATTGAGACTTAGAGATAAACAAGATATTTCTGAAATAATTTCTTAAAGCATATGACAAATCTAAAGCAATGTCACCTTTGTGAAAACTGTATTTTAAGTGCGTAATATTTTAAGGTGCCTTCTTATTTCAGGAAGATGATGAAAGAATTTTAGGTCATAAATTTATTTTATTAATTATGTTAAACAATAACTTAAACATTATTTCTGATGGGTTTATTCAGTTCATTTGATGGTAATTATTGAATTGCATTAAGAATACTTGATGCTGTACATAAACAAAATCACCATCTATTTATTCTCATTTGGCACATAGAACAAGTTTTGATATGACATATGGATATGTTGAAGCCATCAGGCCAAGACATTTATAAATGCCATATCAGATGACTTTATTCCCCATACTCAAAACAAAACATGAATGGGGTTATATTTATATTACATATGATCTCATTTTCATGATAAGCAATAAGCACCCACTTCGTAAACTATTTTAAAAGTTATGAAATTGACCTGTTTTATTGATAAACACATTCTTATCTCAATTTACCAGATATTACTAAAGTAATGTTTGGGACTATCTTTAAATATGAGTTTATAATTGGGAGAAATACATTTTCCCAGAAATAGTAGACCATGCATGACTGGTTTGATTCATTCATCTAAATTCCCATGGAAATGTAAATACATTTTTAATATGTGCTAAAGAGTCATATAAATGAACTCTAACTGTAGTTTAAATTCGAACATGTAGGTAAAGGGACTTGTGTAAATAAAACATTTAACCATCTTTATTTGCTTATAAGTCAAGTCAGACTGCACCCCCCCCATCCTTAACTACCGTCACATAATATGCCTAGAGATCAGGGCCCATCTTGTTTATTCTACTGATTACTTCTAACAAACTACAGAACCAGATCTTCTGGCACATTATGTCGTGGCCAATCAGGGTCTATGCAATTTGCATTTGGATTCATCTTATAAGTGAGTATAGATGTCAACATAAAATAAAATTTTATCCTTTTCATGTCTCACATGTCAATAACAAAACTTAGGTCTCTCTTTTTTGATGAAAACGGGTAGCATAAGTTAAAGAGACTTTGTCAAAGATTTTGAAATTAAAATTAAATTGTTAAATTTAGCATTAACCTTGGCATAGTGGGTACCTAACTGATATGCCATGGTTTCCAGTTCAACCTTCCAAGACACTTGCAGCAGCTAAATCAACATTAATATTCTATATTTATTAATATTGTTTAAAATTATATTTACTACAGCAGTTGCTGTTTATATTATACTTGTTAACATTTCCTTGAAGGTAAGCACTGGCAAATTTGAAAAGTTTTTCAGTACTGGGCATTTTAGTATGAAGCCAGCATTTGTTCTAAAATATTTGTACTGACCAGAAATCTAGCTGTGTGTTTTTTGTGAGGGTTCTTTGTACATAGTAACTGGACAGCTTGAAGTGATAGTAATTACCATGGATATTAAATATTCCTGAAATAAAAGGATACATAACATGTTGCCAAAGTTATAAAGCATGTAGCATGTAGTAGATATTGTTATCAGAGTGTGGAGACCAGAATCATGGATGCAAATAACCACAAATAATCACATTGATGCTCATAACAACGAAGTAATATATATATATATATATATATATATATATATATATATATATATATATATATATATATATATATATATATATATAGTCATGTAGTTATCATTTTTGCACCTCAGAAGGCTGAGTGGCCTAAAGTGCTCACCATTACTATGCACTGCCATCTCACCCATGCCCACATGGGTTTGAATCTTGGGATTGGCTATATGGGTGTGTAAGAAAGTTTGTCAATAGTTTCTTGTTTGTTGGTGGTTTCTACCAAGTTCTTCCTCCACCTTGCCAGTAGATTCTTTCGAATTTGTGGTTCTTTCAGGTGATTTCCCGGTTTCTTCCTCCACCATTAATACTGGCTGCCATGTATAGCCTATCATGTGCTGAAAAATGGCATTAAGCCCCACAACAACCAACCAAACAACTTCTTCCACCAGTTTTACTGGCTATTATGTATAGCCAATCTTGCACTGAGAAATTGCATTAAATTTAAAACAACAAGAACAACAACAGCATCTTATATCTTAGTATACTGAAACTGCTCATGTTGGACCCTTACTCCCTCTTTCAAATTGAAACGTTTTAAAACTTATTTAATACAGGTGCTCTAATATTTGAAATGAGTTGAAATGGGTTCCTAAATTGGAATAAATATGGTACCTGAAGTTAAATTTTGGATTATAATATTTGAAAGTTTCCAGTCTCCACAGCTTTAGCAGAAAACTTTATCATAATAAAATCATAGGCTGAAATTTTGTTTTTATTATTTGTGTTCAGAAATCTTACCTTCATCAGCTCTCCAAAAAGTCTAACAAATCTGTCTCGTAAAAAGTATATGTTCGATTGCTGCTCCACTCTCCAAAAAGTGAAAGTAAATTGAATATGAAAGTTGAGGCATCACACTTTTTTTTTTTGCAGACTGAGAATGATTACATCCATGAAAGAACTATAAATACAAAATTGCTATTACCTATCTTAGGTCATTTTGACTACACATCTCTACCACATTATTGATGTTTTGGAGCCTTGAAAATGACATGTCATGCAAATTTCAGAGATGACTTGAATATCACAAGAAATTGATGTCTGTCTGGTAGGGAGGCACTGAATTAAATTATTGGAAAAAGTGGTTTATGTGAAAATATATTTTTCTTGGGGATATGTTAATGAAATTGAAAGCAGCTTGTAAGTTGACATTGTCCATTGAGTGAACATTGTATTCAGTTGGAAATGTGGGCAATCTTAAAGTTAAAATGGTGCAAAATTGAATGGTAGGAGCTCTTTAAATGAAGACTGTTTTATCACATTATATAACAAAAAGTAGCCTAGAGGTCTTGATGGGTGCCCTTTACTCTTGATGGGTGCCCTTTCTGTTCTTAAGGTGAAATTGATCATACGTGGTTTCTCCAGGCTAGATTCTTTTGTTTTAGGCTAAATGAGACAGCTAAGTTGTCAGTCCTATTTTGTAACCATTTAATGAAAGAATGCATTTTGGGCTGTCATTATTCTTTGTCTCTTGATGTATTACCTGAATTCTTGTGCATGAAAGATACCTATACCATTCAAGTATGGAATGCAAATAGAATGGTTGATTGCACAAATTATTGGTTTTTTATCACACAAGGGTATTTTTGTAACTGGTCATTCAAGATTTAGAAAATGGCAGGAATGAAAGTCCAAATTTGATGTCAGAACTAGGGCAAGATACTCCAGGGACTGCCTTGGCATCTCATTCACCATAGCTTTTTTCCTGCTTGCAAAGTAACACATAGATATATAAATGTGACTTCTGACAAAGTTGACATTATTATTGGCAAAACAGGTGTTAACATGTTATTTTTGCATTAGCTCCAATTCTCTGCCACAGTTGTATGTGGTAATGAAAATCTAACAGGTTTGTCCTTATAGTGTGCACTCCCCATGGACAAAAGTGGGTTATAGTGACCTACTTGTCACACTCCAGTGACTGCTAGGTATTTGGCATGTACCCATGCATGTCAGGTAGGAGAAAACATTCTGCAGAATTTGTTTTATTTTTCTTTCTTGTGTTTTAAATTATGATTGTACATCTATATCCAGTAATCCAGTAAGCAACTCACAGTAGATTGTGATTGTGCATCTATATATAATACTCCACACACAGTAAATTGCAATTATACATCTAAATTCAATACTCCCATTCAGAGTAAATTGTAATTGTACATCTAGATTCAATAGTCCACTTACAGTAAATTGTGATTGTGCATAGATATCCAATACCCCACACACAATAAATTGTGATTATACATCTAACCTCAATACCTCACTCACATTAAATTGTGATTGTGCATTGATATTCAATAGCCTACTCACAGTAAACTAATTGTACATCTATATTCAATACCCCACTAACAGAAAATTGTGATTGTAAATCTATATGCAATATATCCTGACAGTAAATTTTGATTGTACCTCTAGATTCAATAGCCAACTCAAAGTAAATTGTGATCCTATATATAGATTCAATACCTCACTCATAAAAGAGAGCATCTGCTTTTGAAGAAATCATCCATTAAAATATATCAGTTTGTACTTGCAGATTCAATAGCTGCTCACTGACAGTAAATTGTGTTTGTACACCTATATTCAAATCCTCACTGACAGTAAATTGTGTTTGTACACCTATATTCAAATCCTCACTGACAGTAAATTGTGATTGTACTTCTAGATTCAATAGCCCACTCACTGTATATTGTGATTGTGCATCTAAATTCAATAGCCCACTCACACTACATTGCCCATGTACATCTGGATTCAATACCCCACTCAGAGTAAATTGTGATTCTACATATAGATTCAATACCTCACTCATAAAAGAGGGCATCTGCTCTTGAAGGAATCATCCATTAAAACATATTGGTTTTTACTTGCAGCTTGTGGGAAGAACTTTTCCATGCAAAACTGTGATGGGGATAGGGGAAAATAATGTATGTTGATTAATTCTTATGTAAATCTTCAAATTAAGTCATGATTTTCCCTAGTAACAGATTATAAGGGCACTTAATGGAAACTGAACAAACTTTTTCTTATATATATATATATATATATATATATATATATATATATATATATATATATATATATATATATATATATATATATATATATATATATATATTGAATATGTAACTAAATTATGAATCATCAAAAACTGCTATCTAGATGATTTTTTTGTTAATAAATAAAATACATGCAGGAAAAATTGTGGATAGTCAAAGAGTCTAATATTGGCATACTAATATTCAAAAGTAATAAATAATTACATACATTGATTAAATCTCAAAGAAAATTCTTCATTAATAATCGCGTTTAATGTCCATGGTCTAGTAAGAAAGGAAAGTAGTAATCCTTACCTTAAATGTAAATTTTATGTTGTAAATTTTTTTTCACAAGTTTCTGATCTTGGTCCTTTTTGCCAATGAGAGAGAATTCCTTGAAATGCATGTTTTGTTTTGGAGAAAAATTCCTCTTGTTCATGAGACAAACCTTCATCTCTTGGACTTTTGTGAATGTCCTCTTTAGATGTGTACAAGAATGGTCATGACTAATATAAATAAAATTTGAGCATCACATCAGTTGATATTTCCCTTGATGAAGGCTAGTTGTTTTTTTCCTCCCTTTCTGACATGAATTATTTTTATTGCAGTTTTATGACAAGTATTGTTTGTCATCTATACCAATATCATCATGTATTTGTTTGAACTTCCCATTGTAGGTCACTGTTCTAAATTTAAGTCCCAAGTGGAGTTGGTTTGAGTTGAGCTTCAATAGAAGATACACCATCACTCAACCAGTCAAGCTTGTTTTCAGAACTGATAGATAGGCAACCTCTAACCTCCTGACTTCCATTTAGCTAGTTGTAAAAATTTGTTTTGCTAGTAGTTACTATTGTTTTTGATGGTTTGATATTCAGAAATGGGAAATAGCTTAATTTAATTCTGGTTTATTCTGAAGTCACTTCAGGAGGATTATAAAAAACAATGTTACTGAAATTTACTTATGGTAAAGCATCATGTTTGTTTCAGTGACCAGTGCTGTATTGATCAAAAAAATATCTAGAAGGGTTCTCGGGCAATATGAAAAGAATGGGTTATTTTACTACAAAGCTTGAGTCATTTGATTTCAGTTTTATTCATGTTCTCCATGGTAATTAATAATTCATGTTAACAACAGAATAATTCCCCTTTATTAGTCATAAAAAGCCTGTCTAGTTTATGGCTCAACAAATAAAAGAATAAAAAATGATTATAAAAAAAACTAGCACTTTAACAAACAAACATAAAAGATCATTATGAACGGTTCTGCCTCATCCACTTTGTAAGAGAAGAGAGGGTTTGTAATGGATGAAAAACATGCATGTAATGTTATTTTTAACAGGATATGATTAAGTATTTTCTTGAATTTATCAAATGTTTAAGTTTAATTGAAAAATCGGTTTTTCTGACAACAATTATAATTACAGTACTAAACTGTGTTGGTTATCAACAAAACTTTCAAGATTTAAATCAAATAAATGGAAGGATTTTAAATTCAGCATCTGTGCAGAGACTATTTGGGGCAATATTGTTTACTGTATGGAAATTAAAATTTCTTTAAAACAAGCACACAAATCCTACATTGGGGTTTCTTTCCTTTTCTATATCTTAAAATATTAACAGAGAACATATTTAGCTTGTAGTGTGTCCAAAAATAGGTGAGGGAGATTCCCAGCCCAGTCCTGTTTCTTTTGTTTCTGGGTTTCACACAATATTTTAGCACATAATATTTGGTGGAAAAACCTGGTAAGGCCCTGGAAAGAACAACCAACCCCTGGAATTTACTGGCAAGCTTTCTCACATACTCACACTGGCCAAACCCAAACTGGAATCCACATTGACAGAGGTGAGATGCTAAGATATGTAAAGGCGAGCACCTTGGACCACTCCATTACCCAGGGCCCCAGAAAAACAGAATTACATACTAAATATTCACATAATCCCAGTTGCACAAAAAAGTGTGAGAATTACTTTTGTATTGACTAGAAGATGGAAATGACATAGGTAAAAAGAAACTGTTTCTGGTTATTAATATAAAAATGTACATTTAAATGCTGAAGAAAGGTGTTGATATACATACTTTGCCAAGATAGCAGGATGTAAAACTTGCAGAACATAAAGTGTGGCAACTGAACACAATAACTGTGTTCCTTTGTCATGTCAGTTTGTTCTTTTTACTTTCCCATGGAACGCCCATGGAAACCTATGCTTGCTTGAGCCAAATTTTGTGTTTGTGTGTTTTAGAATTTTAAAGTAGCTTTCACACTTTCGATGTTATGTCTGAAGTGTGGCAGTTTATAATAATGTGTAGCACTGGGGCATCATGCTAGTACCATTTTTATATCTTTGGTATGACTTGACTGGGTTTTGAACCCATGACCTCTCACACTTGAGGCAGATGCTTTGACCATTTAGACCATTGGAACAGTTTTTAAGCCAATAAGACAGGGAATCAGACAGGTAAGTTTTCAATTCCCTTCCATGTTACAGTCTATTCTATCTACCTTGGCACACCAGATTAAAGACATATTTTCCTTAAGGCACATATTCATGGTGCAAAAACTAGCCATGGATATACTATTCTATAGTAATTGATATTTCTGCAGTAAGGGTGAGATTTTATTTTTGTTTTTTTGCTTTACCAGTTTTGGAGTCATTGGTCTCCCCCTGAACTGGCAAATTCAAGTACACATTAGTAATATTTAAAATATTTCTGTCATTGTGTGTGTGTGTGTGTGTGTGTGTGTGTAAGTTTTTCTTAACTGACTTATTTTTACATGTAATGCAGAGAACATCTGTATCACACACACACACACACACACACACACACTTTGTCTGCAAGTCATACTCAACTACACACACATGCACATGCACAAACACACACTTTTCTACAAGTTACATTCAACTTCACACACACACACACACACACACACACACACACACACACAGAAACACGTTTACAAGTTGCATTCAACTGGAAAATGCATAGACCCAAATCTGCCATTGCATAATGTGCCAGCCAATCTGGATCTATGCCGTACTGTTAGGATTATTGGTGTAACACTCATCTGTTGCTATTGTCATATTCCCTCCTCAACCCTTCGCTGATATCCCACTACAAGTCTACATACTTTGTTAACAGATGCAGTTTAAAACACATGGGCTTGTGACACAAGGTTGACTTCAGATCTTTCTGGAAGTCATCTATGCCTGGTGGATTTCTCATCATGTGGTCAAGGGTATTTCTCTCTTAGAAAGGGTAAGCTGCCCAATAGCAACAGGTAGATATTACATCATGAAAATTAGTATTAGCCCTCTCCCCTTTTTATTATGATTTTGGCACAGAGGAGAAATATTTAATCAGAATGAAGAAAACATCTGAACTAAAGAAAAAAAGAACAAAATAGCAAGAATATATTCTAAGAACCGAAAATAGAAAAACCTTTGAATGATAACTTTCAAAGAAAAAATAATGCTTAACAAAGTTTTCCATATTTGATGGAAAGCACCATTTTTTTTTTATACACATGGTGATAAAGGGAAAGTTTTTATTATTTTGCCATAAAATATGCATTAGGAAAGATGAACTGGAGAACCTTGAAGCATTAGTAATCAAAACATAAGCAGTCAAAAGCATTGGAATAAATTTCAACAGAAAGCAATAGTCAGACCCAAATTTCATGGCCATTGGACCTGGATTGCACTATTAGGCATATGTCAGGTGAGTGACTTAAGGCACACTCAGGGTTCTTGTTACTAAATTTTGGCAAATGTTTATCTAGGATAGCTTTGTATAAGCCCATCCCTCACTTTTGAGGCTGTTCCAATGGTTTTATTATAAAAGAAATAGTATTTGATTGAAGAGTTTTTATATTGTTTACTTGCAAAAAATTGTTATCACATTGTGTTCATTCTGATATATTGTACATTGTTTTTTCATTCTCTGAAAAAATGATACATAATAAAAACTATATTATTGTTTTCCTTTCTTTGCCAATAATATATCAACTAAATTTTATAATAAGAAATTTTTAAAATTTTAAAACATTTTTTAAAAACAAATTGTTTGAATGTTAAGCTTTATTATCTTTTGTGGTTGTTGCAAGTTGCTATGACACTGATTATGTTTTTCTCACTTCAGGCCCATTAGATAGACAAACATCCATTTCTGAGGAAAGAGACCAATGTATGCACTAGTCAATCACCTAAGATTTCGTACTGTTTTACACAAAAAAGCCTCCATTGACAGCAAAACTGGGATTTGCTAATACACTGTGTAAATTAGATCATTGTAGAACCTGAAATTTTCAGAGTGCACAAAAACAGAATTTAAAGGAGATCATGGTTTTTCTTTTAAAGAAAGAAATAGAACAAATAAATTTGATTTATTAAAAAAAAATGTTTATGAAGTAGAAAGATATTGACTTCAAGGGAAAAGGGAAATTTAGAAAGAGGGGGTTATGGTTTAATGGAGGGCATATCAGGTACATAAATTTTCACTGTATTTCATTGGCTGTAAATTTGTAATACAAAAAAAAAAGTTTTGAATGTAACATCAATCTTTAAGACAGTAAATATTTTATGTTTTCCAAAATTTGGTTCAGATAACTTTCTTAATAAAACTTTGCAAAGATTAGATGCCTAAGAAAATATTAAATTTAAATGAATCAAATAGAGCTGAAGAAGACAAAAAAAATCTAAGCAAAATTAAAGATTGCACAATAATATTCATTGTGACTTACATCAACATGTAAATTTTAACAGGGTCACACATCCTAATTCAAGGCTCTGGACATCCCATATATACCTGTATATTAGTTGGTCCAACTTCATATAACATACCATATATGCTTGTGTATAAGACAAACTGCAAACTATACAGACCCAAATCTTCCATCGAATAATGCCATAATGTGCTGGCAGATCTGAGTCTGTATAGTTTGTTAAGTGTAATCAATAGAACCTACAACAGACCAAGATCTTGGTTGTTTGTGGTTTGATTCAACTTAAAAGTAAGCATATACCATATATGCTGATCGGCCAGTTAATTATCCAGTAACAAATCAGGGTTTTTGTTGCTTGATTTACTGATGAGTACTGTCAATTTTCAATAGACCCAAATCTTCTGTTGCATTGACAGCAGATCTGAGTAGTTTTCTTAATTGGATCTCTTGTATGGATTATTTTGTCATACAGATTTTGAAGATGATATTTATTTTGTCCATCTGACCATTTTATTTGAATATCTGCATATATTTAAGTTTCTTTTCCAAATAATGCTTATTTGAAAACTTTGTAAGATGGAGAAATGAAGTACAGAAAAATAACATGAAAATTGCAGATACTGTACCTCAGTATTTTGGCTGCACTGTTTCTGATTATAGTGGTGACTCCTTTTATTCCTTTCTGTAGATTGGAATTGGGATTATTTTGTTGTTGAGAATCTAATGGTCACATCTTTATTATGAGGGCCTTTATGATAATTTGGTAAAATTATTAGTCATTTAATAAAATTATACTTTCAGATATTCTCTGTGTGTGTATGTGTGTGTGTGTGTGCATGCATGCTTGTGTGTGTGTGATTTAGATTTTTAACAGATTTAACAATTGAAGTCATATTGCTATGATGTCTGCAGTGTGCCTGTTTATTTGAATGTCTAGCGCTGGGGCATCATGCCTCAGACATGTTGCATCAGTCCATCCCTTCCATTGGTTTAGCAGGTTAGACGCTCAGCATTCGGAGGTTAGTGTTAGGACTGGTCTACCTGGTGTCAGGACAATGTGACTGGGTGGGACATCATGCTACATTTCTGTGGCATGATGCACCAGTGCTAGACATCACTATAAACTGCCACACTGCAGACATCATAGTAATATGAGTGAAAATTTGTTAAAGCTCCATTAAAAATCATAATCACATCACATCACATCCAAACTAGTCAAATTATCCTGACACCAGGCCAACCAGTCCTAACATTAATCTCTTAATGGTGAGTGCCAAGCAAGGTAGCTATTAATACCATCTTTATAAGTATTTGGTATGACTTGGCCTGATTTTGAACCCGTTCCTCGTTCCTCTTCCCGTTCCTCTTCCCGCATCAGAGACAGATGGTTTAAACCACTCAGGCCACCGGAGAAATCTATTCTTTTTGAATACCCACAAATTTGAATTTCAAGAAGTCATTAGATTTCAAGTTTCAAAATTGGGCCAATACTAATGGTTTCAAAATCTCGAAATCAAAAATGGTATATATGCATTTCTGTCAGTTACAAAGACATCATGATGAACCTAAACTTGTGCTGGATGGAACACCTATTCCATTTGTTGAAGAAGCAAAGTTGTAGGTATTATCTTCGACATATAACTGATTTTTATTCCAGTCCAAAAGAACTTGAAAGCTAAATGCATGAAATCTCTAGATCTACTTAAAGAAGTAGCACACACCGACTGGGGTGCTAATAGAAATTTATATAAAACGTTTATTTGCTCCAAACTGGACAATTGTTGTATTGTTTATTTTTCAGCTAGTCATATTTATAGATGCTTGACCCATATCATCATCAAGGAATAAGATTTACTCTAGGAGCATTTAAGACATCCCCGTGTGAAAACCTTGCTAGCGAACAAACCACCATCACATCATAGAGAAATGCTTTCTGCACAGTATGCTCTCAAATTAAGATCAAACCCTCTGAACCCTGCTTTTTCTATTGTTTTTCAACTCCAATACATAAACTTATAAAAAAAAATAAACCAAAGTCCATACCTTCCTTTGGCATTAGAATATCATCCAGCCTTCACAGTACCAAATTAGACCTTTCAAAAATTCAGAAAACATCCATCTCTGAAACTCCTCCCTGGCTACTTAAAAAACCTAAAATACTTTTTATGCTACACGATGGAAGAAAAAATGAGACAGGTCCTGCCATCTTCCACAACTCATATCATGAACTTCTCACCCAATTTAAAAACTACACAAAAATTAATACTGAAGGATCGAAGGATAAGGGAAAGGCTTCTACAGCGTTTGTTAGTAGTAAACATAAAATAAAAGTTCACTTACCAAATGGTACATCAATTTTTTCAGCCGAAACCAAAACAATAGACCTTGCTTTGTAATATATAGAAAACAAACATATTTTAAACAGCATCATCTTCTCTGACTCACTTTCGGTACTTCATTCACTGCACAATAAAAAACTGGAGAACCAGTTATTAACCAATATTCTTGTCAAAAATTCTGCACCGAGTACCTTCCACAGTATAGTGTACTGTTGGTATTAAAGGTAATGAAAAAGCAGATCACGCTACTAAAATGGCCCTATCCCTAGAACCATCTGATTTTAAAATACTCTATAATGATTTTAAACCTAGTATCAATGAGTATTAACATCAAAAATGGCAGGCATCATGGAATGATGCAATGAATAACAAACTTCATGCAGTCAAGCCAATCTAGGAGATTGGACTCCTTCCTGAAGAACCATCCTAGAGAGGAGGTAGTCATTGCAAGAATTTGAATTGGTCATACTTATATAACACACTCCCACTTGCTAAAAAGCAAAGACCCACCAGAGTGCATTTCTTGCAATGAACCATTCACTGTTGATCACTTTATGATGAAGTGTTTTGACCTCCAACCTGTGTGTGATCAGCACTACAATATGCATGACATGAAGGAACTTTTTGATGCAATAAATGTCACTTGTGTTGTAGAATTCCTGAAAGAAGTAAACATTTATTCTAAGCTATAACTTTTCATGCTATAGCCTTGAGCAGTTTTGTGTTATGCATATACCATCCTTTATTTTCAATACCTTTTTATCTGTCTTCGTTAACATACACCATTTACAGTCCCCATTGATCATGAAGCTTTATATATTACCATTACCAACTTATCATTTTTGGGCCTGTACCGGTAGACTACTGGTTAGAGCATCTGACCTGGATGCTGGAGGTTGTGGGTTCGAACCCCAACCAAGTCATACTGAAGGGTAATAAAAATGGTACTAACAGCTGCCTTGCTAAGCACTAAGCATTTGGAGATTAGTGTTAGGACCCGTTGGACATGTGTCAGGATAATATGACTGGGTGGGACATCATGCTGTATGTCTGCAGCATGATGCCCTGCCCCATTGCTAGACATCTCTTTAAACTTCCACACTGCAGACATCATGGCAATTTAACTGAAAAATTGTTGAAAGCTACATTAAAAATTGAAATCACACACATTCAACTGTTTGGTTCTATATTTCTGGTGAATATGAAACCATTTACCACTTTTTATGATCCTATATATAACCTTTTGTATGGACTAAATAGTCTAACAGTACTGATGACCATAATAAAACAATCAATCAATTAAGATTAGAGCTTTTCCCACACATGCAAATGAAGCCTTGGTTTCTGAAATTACCTGGAGATTTGTTTTGTTTTATTTTAATTGCATTTTTTATACACTGCCAACTATGCTCAGGAAACGAATATGTTGGTAGGTGATCAAAAGTTTGTATTAAAACAAATACACACCCACCCTGTTGTATCCATAATAAAATACTATTCAGGGACCATAACTCCTGTAAATGATGTTGTGGAATGATAGAAATAAAATTAATTTAAGGTCTCAGCAGCATAAAGCAGAATTCCAAAATGGGCTGAAATGCACCATAAAGCTTAGCTATGATGTGGACATAAAAATCAAAATGAATGGCAATCAAGGGGAATAACTCATGTAAATGATATTAGAGAATGCTGGAAATCAAACTATTAAGTTTTTTGAATTCAATAGCTCTTGGTTAAATTATCATGTGGAAACCAATGTCTGGCAAAAGATTGAAAAGGGGGCCATAACTCTTTTCAAATGGATTAAACCCTTAAAAGGCACGTTTATATCCACCAGACATGATTTATACCAGATTACCTAAGACTGTTGAAAGCTTGTTGAGCAGTTCGAGTTACAAGCAACACGAAGAGTGAAGATGTTAATTATAAAGTGCCATAGCTTTACATAAAATGGAGCCGATGGGACAGAACCATTTAAAGATGAGGCCTCAGGTGGATGAGTCTCACCTCCGTCTGTGTTTGAGTATCAAGCTCTGCCAATTTTGTGTGGGAGAATTCCCTCTAATTTTCTGTGGGTTGATGATTCTTCCCAGGATTTTCCTGGATTCTTTCTCCACTGATATAGTGGTGGCCATGTATAGTCTATAAAGTGCTGAAAAATGGCATTAAACCCATAAACCCACAATTCATTTAAAGTACATCTAGGACAGTGAGGCGGTGCATACACCAAATTTCATCTGAATATGTGGAATAGTTTATGAGATATTCTGGTTACAAGGATCTGCTGTAGAGGGTATGCAGTATTGATCAATATAGACAATAAAGGGCAATGACTTGATTAAAATTGGACTTTTACAAGACATATCCACTTGTAATACACAATTCACCCACCCTACCCAGTGGCATCTAGTTATACATAAAAGGATGGGAGAACTATACTGTTAAGGAGGCGCTCACCAGTTATTATGTACTTTTGAGGGAGTGATGTATGTAAGGTGAAATTGTTTGCATTTAAAACATGCACAGTGGAGAGAATGTTAGTTTACCTCTATGCTCCTTTGATGTAATGTGGCTGACATTTTTTTTACATGTATATTGTACTTTTGGAAATTGTAAATGATCTTAGCACACTGCTAACTAAAATGACTGCTTCCTTCTGCTCCAAATATCAGCCTGAATTTGTCTTAAGTACACTATCATTAGCAGCTATTAAAATAAGGAATATGAATTTTGCCAGACTAGACAATACCAGCTTCTGAAAGAGTAATGAAAGAATTACCAAATATATCATATGTAAACAAAATTGTCCGTTCTTTTTTATAATTTACCACTGAAGTTTAGAAAGTGAAAATGACCAAGTGGAGCTAGCACTCTTTTGAAATGTGCAGATCTGGAGTAAGGCCTAGCTGTATACTCTAAAACCCATATTACACTCATCAATCACACCCACAGAATAAAGGGATTCTTTGAACAATATGTAAGCTATACAAGGTCTTTTTTAAATAACCAGTATAACTAGTGAGAAAGTCTGGGGAAATACTTTATTCTTTAAAATTCTAACCCTATGCAAAATACAAAACTTTAGAGAGCCACCTAACAAGCAACAGCCCATGTGAAGATATTAAGAACTCCAAGGGCCATAACTCAGTTTGAAATGGAGTTCATTAGACTTCTACAGCTCCCATAGTAAACCAATGCAAAGACCATGATATTAAAAGTTCAGTATCTTTAAATTTCTGAATGCTTATGATCAAACCACTATCAGTATAGATACATCCAGGATAAAAACTTCTGTGTTGAGAAAACCATATGAGCTGCAGCATTTTCTTGATCTACATATGTTGGAAACATATACAGTACTTTCAATACCGCACCAAGGAGTCAGGTGCTAATTGCTGTAATGACTTTTCCAAACTCAGGTATGTAAAAGGACCGAAATTCCATCATTAAAACAATGTCTTTTTTCAGTTACAATTTGGATAAGCTGTCAAAGATTCATTTTGCTAAAATCTTACTTCCATTATCAACCAGTCCTGGTCAGCCAAACCCATATATCCTGTCTTTTATATTCACCCATGTCTAGACTGGTTCTGATTCTTCCATGACATTAGTAACACAAGTCCTTAAAGGCACATCTAAAGCTATAAGACCATCATATACAGAAAGTGAATGGTTCTTGAGCAATGTTTTTTTTAAGGATCTGCTGTAATGGAGATGTAATACAATCCATCAAAAATGGACATAGAAAGACCAGTTACGTGCAAGGGTTGCATGGCTGTACTGGTTACAAGCAAGATTCCATGTCTGGACTCAAGATTTATTGAAAGGCCATAACTTCATCAAAAATAGAGTTGATGAGTTGATGGTCACAAGAAATGTGAATGGATGGACTAATGGAAAAAAAGAAGCAATTGCTGTGGGTTTAATGCATCTGTATGTGGAGCCCTAAAAATTATTAGTGCTACTAGTCAAGTGGCGTGAATCCATCTTTGTTATCTTTACTATTACTAAACTACTAATAGGATTGACATGAAACTTTGTCCTAAATGAAAATGGCGCCACTTGAACATTAAATATAATCAAAACAGCAGCCATCTTGAGAGCTTATTATAACTACTCTTCCCTAAGAAAAACTCAGTCACACATACAATATGGCTGCCACTGCTGCCATCTTGAGAATCTTGTTATAGCTACTCCAGAATAATGGCTGTTGATATTAACATGGGATTTTACTAAAAGACTTTGTATGGCCACCATAGTGGCCATATTAAAAATCTTGTTATCACCACTTCTTATGTATGAATGATCATATCTGCAAAATGGTTCACTAAGACTTTTTATGTTATCTTGTTAGTCATAAATGAAAATGGTGTCCATCTGATCTCCAATATGGCCACCGTCAGGAAAATCTTATCACTACTTTTCCAGGAGAAATAGTCGTAGTGACGTAGTGGTTCCACCAGAAGACTTATGATGACTAGTTGGTCCTAAATGGAAATGGTGTACATCTGGTATCCAGTATGACAGCCATAATGAAAATCCTATCATTGTTACCACTCCAAACTGGAAACTTGAACTCCATCAAAACTTTGTCAACAAGGGTTTTTTACCCGAAGACTTCGTATAATGTCTTGTTTGTCCCAAATTGAAATGGAGTTGATCTAATGTCCAATATGGTATCCATAGTGCTTGAAATCTTGTTACTGCCCCACCTGTTTAATGGAAAGTCATTGGCATGGGTTTTCATCAGATGTATTCTTTATATTATATGTCTTGTTGGACTTGAATGAATGTGTTATGAATCCCACTAACTAGATGGCCACCAAATCTGCAATCTTGAAAATGTTATTGCTACTCTTTTAAAAACATGGCAGTTCCTGGCAACATGGGAATCTTACTGAAAGATGTCTTGAAAATCTTGTTGCAACTGATTCTCCTGAATGAATGCTCCTATTAGCATGAGGTTTTCATTGAATGACTTCCTATGATGTCCAGCTAGTCATAAATGGAAATGGTGCCAATCTGACCTCCAATGTGGCCACCACATTGGTTATGTGGCAAATCTTATCATTGCTACTGCTCTTAGATGACAGGTCATATTGAGATTGTGCTTGCACCAGAAGTCTTCTCATGATATCTAATAGTTCCAAAAAGGAAATAACACACATATGATATCCAATATGGCCACCATGGCAACCATGTTGAAAATCTTATTGTTAATAATATCTTGAAAATATAATTATCTCTCCGAAGAAATTGATGATTGTATAAACATGGTATTTTCACCAAAAGACTTCTTATGATGTCTTGTCAGTTACATATAAAAATGGTGTCAATCGTATATCCAATATGACTGCCATGATGTTTGTAATGAAAATCATGTTCTTACTATCATAGATAGCTTCAATGCTCAGGCTGTGAAAGAAAAAAATTGTTTTTATCTAAAATTCCTGGGATTTTTTTTTGTCCAGCAGAGTGTCTTTCTGAGGGGCTCTTGTTTAAATTAGACAGATTTGACTGGTAAAAGACAGATGGGCATTCTTCAGCAGACTTTCCATCATATCCATTTGAAAATCTTGACTGGTTTCATTGTTTCTGTTCAGACTGGTCAAATACATGTGTTAATTCTCATAATCATAGTGTTAGCCTAGTGTTCAACAGCTACAAAACTAGTATAGTAAATTGTTCTCCCAATTTAGGAATGGACCTAATGAAAAACACAGATTGGCTTGGCCAATCTTGAAGTTTTGACCATTGTTTTAGTTGTTACAATTACCTCCACTACAGGTCTTTTCATCACCCACAATATTGAAAAATTTGGACCACATGATTAAATTCTACCTTTTAAGTAAATCTATGCATTTCAAACATGACTTAGAAAATCATATAGATATATTATGGAGAAAAAGTCTATTCTCTTGAACGTCATCAAAAGTTTCTTACCAAAGTATGTCCAACAAAAAAGAATGATCTAAACTGAAAATATCAAACAGTAAAAAAAGTCTGGATTACCATATATACTCACTTATAAGTAAGTCAGGTCTATCTGTATAGATCAGTTCAGCCATTGCATAAAATACTGCCATGCCAGGGTCTATATAGTTTGCTAGGAGTAATCAATAGAAGAAAAAAAACAAATACTGTTATCTTCTAATGTACTTGCTGTTACATTTTAAAAAGACTTATAAGTGGGTATGTACAACATGGTTTTTGTCATGTTAGATATGGATTACTGTTTAATCATGTAAGCAATATTGACATCATGGCCATTTCTTCAAGTCAGTCTAATTCTGATATTTACAAATAGATTCCTAATTGCTCTAGGAATATGTAGGAAAATCAGAAGCATCCAGTGCTGGAGAAAAATTGGCTAACCTGTGCCCAGAAATAACTGGCAAGAATATACTCATTTATGTGGAGGGAGCTTTAGTAGCCCGATTGGTAGAGCATTGGATTCATAATCCAAGGGTTGTGGGCTCAATACCCATCTGGGCCAGCTTCAATTAGCTGCCTCAGTGTGCCATTGGGAAAGGCATTTAACTTCCATTTTCTTTGTTTATGTGCCAGTAATGTGTTAAAAGTGCCATTAAGACTCACATAAAAGAGGAAAAAAAAATGTCATGTGCAGGATTGCACTGCATGTGACTCTGTGTAATTAGGGAATGAACAATTCCTAAGTCTTTAAAAGTCCATGTGTTGAATTAACAATATCTGCAATCAAAGAATGCTTAATGCTTCTTTTTTTGCAAAATTCATTAAACAATATGTTGCAATACAAAACTCATATTTCAGAAGATAAATTAAAGATCATTTAAGAGATGTCTTAAAAAGAACATTATGTTGCAAGACACTTCTGTTAAAGTGACCACTCAAATGAACATACAAAATAAATATCAAAATCATTGAAATGTTTTATTTGGATGCAAAATCAAAATTTACTGTACATAAATAGAGATGTGTATTGGGATATTTCAGCTCCATGCCATTCTTGTTATCCAGCCAGGATAAAAATATAATCTAATTGTGGTTTCCAGTTTCCAGGCATTTCATTTGTTTGAATTTCAATTATTATTAACTTGCAGTGACATTAATACTCAATAAAATGGACCCCACCCACACTGCATTTGGTCTCATCTTGGACTTTTTCCCCCCTCTTTGAGTGTTGGTTGCCACTGTTTGCCTCTCACGAAGATAGATATTGTATAGATCAAGATATGTCAGTGCCTTAGCAATGCTTTCGATTTTGGGTTGATATAATTTAAAGGTGGATTCAACATGCAACCTATGGCAAGCATTGACTCTTGTTAAATTCCTTTATTGGGCTCAACATGCAAGCATGTACATATGGCAAGCATGACTCTTGGTCAATTCCTTTATTGGGCATAGTCAGTTATGTACCAAAGATGAAAAAAAACCAAACATTTTATTTATAAGTTAACATGAAGATTTTTATTCAAAACCAAATTACTTGACAGTTTGCCTGTATGTGGGCAGATGCATGCGTTGCAATTTTGAATTAAACAGTAGATATTAGTGTTGTTACTACTCTGTGCTTTGAAAGTATGCAATAGAAAGGTGTGAAAACTAGCAAGTTTTGTAGAAGTTAACAAATAATTTATTTTCCTTGAATACAAAGTGAAAATGTAAAAATTATATATGGTATTGCAAATTAAATCCCAAACAATCATAAAATTTCTAACATAAGTCCTAATGACTAATATTCTGAATAAACTTTAGTGGTATATCAAAAGTATACCAAAGGTGTTGATGTGCCAGTAGTGGTCTGCAGTCTCTAATGTACAAATGGCCTGAATTGTAATAATGTGCAAACAGTCTTATGATGAATCACAGTAATACAATCCAAGAACTGGTTTGAATTCACTATAATTCTAAGTTAATGTCTCTGTCAGAAAATATTATAGTTGAGAACTATGTATTCCAGTGAATAAATAATTTGAATAAATAAGTTCCAGCCCAAATGAAATACAGAACATAGCAATAAGACTGATTCTGTTTCAAGATCATACAGCATAAAAAATAATTTTACCAGTAAACAAATTTATAAAGCACTCTATTTGACCTAGGTCACAATTATCATTTTCTAATAAACAAATCAAACTGTTACTTGTTACTTAATGGAAACTTCCATTCCAGAAGACTCTGTTACTAAAATTATAATAAAAAAACATTGTAAACACAATGTTATTGACCCAGACCAAGATAAATATGTTTACTTCTATTAATAATAATCATAATATTGAACCCACAAGGAGAAAATATTTTATATATTTTAGTTGTTTACAGAATAAAAAATGTTACTGGTCATGTAGACAGTGAGCTTTATTTTGGGCAAGGTCAGCTACAAAATATAATTTTACTAACCCATAGCATATAATGAATTGCAAAAATCTAGCCGAAAACAAAGATTAAATATGCATAGTATAATTGTTGTATAATGGAGTGGAAGGATCTTAAATGTTTTATTATTTAGATCCTCTCTTAAATATTTATTATTTACAAAAAAAGAATGTCATATGATATTGACTTTTTAATTTAATGATCCCAGCCACAGAATTTTGACCAGATTTGCCTAATGCTTACTACACATTTTGAAGCATAATCATTTAGGTAAAAAGTTATTTAAAAATCATGGCTTGCTCTATATTTGAACTTGCCTGCACAATTAGAAAATGAAACAAATGATATTTTTTTTAAAAAAAAATTTGTAAAGAGCCTTTTATGAGACTTTCCTTTATTTTAATATGTTGACATTTATAGAAATGATAAATATTAGATTGAGATAATGATGTTGAAATTTTTTTTTATCTCCAGTTGTAAAAGTTCATGTATTGTAAATGAGTGGATCAGCTTTTATCATATTTGTAGTATAAACTTTTATTTCTCTAACAAACAAGTTGATATTTTATGAATTTTATTCTGATATTTATTTTTTTTAAAAATTGAGTGGTTTATTAGCTATTCATCTTACTGTACTGCCTGTGTATAGGTATGTCAGGTATGTCTGGCATGGGATTGACAGAGTGAGAAAATGAATATATAGCAGATTACTGTATTTACTCATTTATAGGCCTAGTTCAGATACAGGCAACATAAACCCAGATCTGATGGTGCAGTATGCAGTGGCAGATCAACATTTCTGTTTTACTAATTAATGCTAACAAACTGCATAGAGCTGGATAAGCAGCATGTTATATTCCAACTGATCTGGGTCTGTAATTTGCACTTGTACTATAAGTAAGTATGTATGTTAAGTGCACTTGGATGAATGGTATACAAAATGTAAGACCCTTCCATTGATACCTGGTGGATCACATAGGGTAACATTTTAATATTGAAATTATGAAATGAGTTAAATAATGTCCAGCTTTTGCAAGCCTTTATTAAACATAAATTTAATATGAAATCATTACCCATTTGAGATTCTTTTTATCTCATAGATTTATTTCAATAGAAATTATTTAGAAAGAAAAATGAGTAATTTTGTTCATTCTGACAGATGCTGTACTGTTCATTTGTTGTGCATAAAACAGTCCTAAAAAAAGTTTAAATAGTAAAAGTATATTACACATTTTTTATAAATATAAATCAAAGTATAAGTATCCATCCGAATGAACAGAACATTTTACAAAAGACAAAATATCTGTCAACACAATATGTCCAGTGCATTCAGAAAGTTAACATTTAAACCAAACTTTGGTATAGGGTGGATTCCATGCTACAGATATACTGCCCATGCATATTCACCCCCACCCTCATTATCATCTAAGCAATACTGGTAGTTTTACTTGTTGTTATTGTTTTTGTCTTGGTCTTTTTTTGCATTTTTCATGTTATATGTTTCACATGACATAACAAACCCCTGTGAGGATATAACAAACCCTTGTGAGGATATAACAAACCCCTGTGAGGATATAACAAACCCCTGTGAGGATATAACAAACCCCTGTGAGGATATAACAAACCCCTGTGAGGATAAATTGGCAATAATGAAACAAATGAGACATTTTTTCCCAATTCCATTTTGTGAGTCATTTTTAAGAAATGGCAGCCAAAAATTTTCAGTGAAAGCAAAAAATTTCAGAAGGTGGGGTTAACAAAGATTTCCCATGATTGCAGCCAATCGGTAAAGAGAATACTGCTCAATAATTGTATGGGCTTATTTGGACCAATTAGAATCATATAAAGTGATATGTTCACATGTATAATATCCAAAATATTAAACTGCACACACTATAGGCAAAGTGTACTGATTATGTGATGAAAGTATATATGCCATACAAAACCTTTTTATTGAATGAAACCAGGAGGTTCTCTGTCAGAATTTTGTGGTTCTCTTAGAAACAGGAAGATCAATTTAAACAAAATTATATTGAGACATTGTTGTTCACTTGACAAGTTTGAACCATGACAAGTATAGAATTAGTAATATAGCCACTTTTTATCTGATTATTGAGAGTGTAATCACATTGTACTAGTCTGAGTAATATAGACACTGTTTATTTGACCATTGACATAGTCTAGTCACATTGTACTAGTCTGAGTAATATAGACACTGTTTATTTGATCATTGACATAGTCTAGTCACATTGTACTAGTCTGAATAATATAGACACTGTTTATTTGATCATTGACATAGTCTAGTCACATTGTACTAGTCTGAGTAATATAGACACTGTTTATTTGATCATTAACATAGTCTAGTCACATTGTACTAGTCTGAGTAATATAGACACTGTTTATTTGATCATTGACATAGTCTAGTCACATTGTACTAGTCTGAATAATATAGACACTGTTTATTTGATCATTGACATAGTCTAGTCACATTGTACTAGTCTGAATAATATAGACACTGTTTATTTGATCATTGACATAGTCTAGTCACATTGTACTAGTCTGAATAATATAGACACTGTTTATTTGATCATTGACATAGTCTAGTCACATTGTACTAGTCTGAATAATATAGACACTGTTTATTTGATCATTGACATGGTCTATTCACATTGTACTAGTCTGAATAATATAGACACTGTTTATTTTATCATTGTCATAGTCTATTCACATTGTACTAGTCTGAATAATATAGACACTGTTTATTTGATCATTGACATAGTCTATCCACATTGTACTAGTCTGGATAATATAGATACTGTTTATTTGATCATTGACATAGTCTATCCACATTGTACTAGTTTGAATAATAGATACACTTTAACTGATTTTTGAGAGTGTATTCACATTGTACTAGTCTGAATAATATAGATACTGTTATTTGATCATTGACATAGTCTATTCACATTTAGTCTGAATAATATAGATACTGTTTATTTGATCATTGACATAGTCTATCCACATTGTACTAGTCTGAAAAATATAGATACTGTTTATTTGATCATTGACATAGTCTATCCACATTGTACTAGTCTGAATAATTTAGCCAGTGTTTATCTGATTATTGACACCCTATATCCACATTGTACTAGTCTTAAACAATGTAACATTGCTTGATTTTTATCACAGTATATCCACTTTGTACTAGCCTACACAATCTGGCTATTTGATTATTGAGGCAGTTTATCCACATTGTACTAGTCCAGATGATCTAACCACTGTTTAATGGTTCTTGTCCCAGTATATCCTCATTGTATTAGTCCAAATAACCCAATCACTTTTTATTTTATTTTGCCCCAGGTTATCCACATTGTACTAGTCTGAATAATCTAACCAATGCTTATTTGTTTATTGTTTCTTTTTATCCACATTGTACTAGTTAGAATTATCTAAACACTATCTGATTATTTCCCATATTGTCCACATTGTACTAGTCTGAAAGATCTAACCACCTTTTATGTGAGTATTGCCCCCAGTGTACCCACTTTATACTAGTCCAGATAATATAATAACTGTTTATTTGATTATTGCCCAAGTTTGTCCACATTGTACTAGTCTGAAAGATCTAACCAACTTTTATGTGAGTATTGCCCCCAGTGTACCTACTTTGTACTAATCCAGATATAATAACTGTTTGATTATTGCCCCAGTTTGCCCACATTGTACTTGTCTGAATGATCTAATCACTGTATATTACCCCAGTATATCCAATTTGATTCTTACAATTTAAGATTATAAATCATAATATCTGTTAAGGTGACTGAATTTTACACTCTAATTTTTATGACAACAGTTTGGACTAGTAACCAGAGGAAATTAGATTGGAGCACATGAACTTGGTATAATAGAATGGATTATTAGGGTGATGTTTGAAATATCATGGCTAAGGATCCCATTACATTAAGAATTAATAAAATTATCTGGACATTGTTTAATATACTTCATCGTAAGGTAATCACACTCTAAGACAGAATATTCTAAGTCTTCCATGATCAGCATTATAATGAGGGAGTGATGTACTTTGTATTATTATTAATTAGTTTCACCACAAGATGTTATACTTTATGGAAGATAACGTCATCATTAAAATGAGTGAGTGCTGTATAATGTACTTCATTATAAATCAGTCTATTAGGTGGTATACTCTCTGGCATGATTGATAAGCATTATCATAAGGGAATACTGGTTAATGTACTTCATTTATAATTCAGTCTCACTAGAAGATGGGATGCTCTATGGCTCAAAGTCAGCATTAAAAGGAGGAGTGCTGTATTGTATAATATGCTTCATTATAATTCAGTTTGACTATGATGTAGTATACTTTGTGGCTCAAGGTTAGCATTATTAAGAGGGAAAACTGTATAATGTACTTCATCATAATTCAGTTTGACTGTAAGGTGGTATACTTTGTGGCTCAAGATTAGCATTATTAAGAGGGAAAACTGTTTAATGTACTTCATCATAATTCAGTTTGACTATAGGGTGGTACACCTTGTGGCTCAAGCTTAGCAATATTAAGAGGGAAAACTGTATAATGTGCTTCATTATAATTCAGTTTGACTATAAGGTGGTATACTTTGTGGCTCAAGATTAGCATTATTAAGAGGGAAAACTGTATAATGTACTTCATCATAATTCAGTTTGACTATAAGGTGGTATACTTTGTAGCTCAAGGTTAGCATTATTAAGAGGGAAAGCTGTATAATGTGCTTCATTATAATTCAGTTTGACTATAAGGTGGTATACTTTGTGGCTCAAGATTAGCATTACTAAGAGGGAAAACTGTATAATGTACTTCATCATGATTCAGTTTGACTATAAGTTGGTATACTTTGTGGCTCAAGGTTACCATTATTAAGATGGAAAACTGTAGAATGTACTTCATCATAATTCAGTTTGACTAAGGTGGTATTCTTTGTGCTCAAGGTTAGCATTATTAAGATGGAAAACTGTATTATGTACTAAATTATAATTCAGTTTGACTATAAGGTGGTATACTTTGTGCTCAAGGTTAGCATTATTAAGATAGAAAACTGTATAATGTTTTTTATTATAATTTAGTTTGACTATAAGGTTGTATACTTTGTGTTCAAGGTTAGCATTATTAAGAGGGAAAACTATAATGTACTTCATTATAATTCAGTTTGACTATAAGGTGGTATACTTTGTGGCTCAAGGTTAGCATCATTATGATGGAAAACTGTATAATGTACTATATTATAATTCAGTTTGACTATAAGGTGGTATACTTTGTGGCTCAAGGTTAGCATTATTATGATGGAAAACTGTATAATGTACTTTATTATAATTCAGTTTGACTAAGTTGGTATACTTTGTGGCTCAAGGTTAGCATTATTAAGAAGGAAAACTGTATAATGTACTTCATTATAATTCAGTTTGACTATGAGGTTGTATACTTTGTGCTCAAGGTTAGAATTATTAAGAAGGAAAACTATAATGTACTTCATTATAATTCAGTTTGACTATAAGGTTGTATACTTTGTGGCTCAAGGTAAGCAATATTAAGAAGGAAAACTGTATAATGTACTTCATTATAATTCAGTTTGACTATAAGTTTGTATACTTTGTGGTTCAAGGTTAGCATTATTAAGAAGGAAAACTGTATAATGTACTTCATCATAATTCAGTTTGTTTATGAGGTTGTATACTTTGTGGCTCAAGGTTAGCATTATTAAGAGGGAAAACTGTATAATGTACTTCATCATAATTCAGTTTGACTATAAGGTGGTATACTTTGTGGATCAAGGTTAGCATTATTAAGAGGGAAAACTGTATAATGTACTTCATCATAATTCAGTCTGACTATAAGGTGGTAAACTTTGTGGCTCAAGGTTAGCATTTTTAAGAGGGAAAGCTGTATAATGTACTTCATTATAATTCAGTTTGACTATAAGGTGGTATACTTTGTGGCTCAAGGTTAACATTATTAAGAGGGAAAACTTTATAATGTTCTTCATAATTCAGTTTGACTAAAAGGTGGTATGCTGTATGACTCCATTGATTATCATTATAATGAGGTAGTACTGGTTAATGTACTTCATTATAAGTTTATTGCAATAAGACAATAAACTCCATTGCACACAAGGTCAGCATTACATGTATAATGAAAGAGTAACATGCAATTTACTTCATTGAAGGGTAGTCACTTTCAGGCAACATACTCCAAGGCTTCTATGGTCAGCATTATTACAAGGGAGTGCTGTGCAATGTGCATTGTTATTGGGTAGTTTCACTATAAGGTGTTGATGTCTATGGCTACCATTAATGGTGTTATAATAAGTGGTGCAATAGCTGTTATATCTTTGCCAGTGAATTCATTCATATGATGTCAAAATCTATAATGGGATTTCATATAGCTATTCAGGGATCACATAAATTAAATATCTTTTTTTTTGCACTTGTTCACCACACAAGTATTTTAATGAGAACAAAGGCTGCAGTTTTGTAGCTTTCAAAATGACTGTAAAATTTTTACTGATTCATAGCATTTTAGCTAAAAGCTTTGAACAATTATATTAATCGTTTAAAAGAGATAAACGAAAGAATTTTTCTTCCAGATAGAATTTCTTAATTAGTTTTTGATTTTCATAATATTTTCAGTTTCTGTTTTTTCTTCCAGTTGATGTAATAGCATATAATTATGTTATCTACATTTTGCAGTTATTTGAGGCATTTAAATTATTAAATTATCTAGGAATGTGATGCTGACATTAAATAGGAAAAGTTTGACATTTGAAAAACTGTTTGTTAATGCCACTTTGAAAGCAATTTATAATGACTTGATTCACTTAAAAGAATGGTTGAAATTGAAGATTTTCCAGAATTAGAAAATTGAGTTTATAACATCAATGTGATGGTTTTCAAGTGATTCAAACATCATTAGGCATTTTGTCAATCTGAGAGGTTTGAATTGCTGTAGCCACATTTGAGGCTTGCAGTTTTGGGGAAAATTATTTTACAATTGAACAGTGATGATGGCATTGTTAAAAGTTGAAAAGAAAATTGAATGGTTAGCAGTCATTGTTCAAAAAAATGGGATTTAGCTGTTTCTCTTGTGGTTAATTCAGAAATTAGTTTTAATTTGCTTTCCTCCAAAGTCTGTTTTATCAATTAAGGACTGGAAAAAAACTAATGCAGTCTTTATCTAAAAATAGTGGTCATTCCAATAATCTTTACAGCTTCATCTATTATTATTATTGGTAATCAATGATTAAAAATGCCTTTGAAGAAATGTTTGAATTGTTGATATTTTTGAGCTCATCTTGCCAAGAGAGTTCAAGTGCAATTTTGATGTGACTGTCCTGCATTGAGATGGTCAGATAATGTAATAAGCATTCTGTGCATTTGTTTTGTGTTTGATGGCATTAATGGGCTGTTATTGATATTAATGGACCAAGATTTGTATTTTAAATGTGTACAAATAGCTATCTCCACTTGTGCTTCAGTTACCTTCTCACAAACAGGATATGGTCCATAGCAGTACTCTTCCAGTTTTGTTTTAAAGATCTCTCTCTCTCTCAGATTTATTTTAAAGATCTCTCTTTCTTCAGTTTTGTTTTAAAATATAAAGCTTTCTCTCTCTCTTTTATATGTAGTTCTTATTTCAGTAGAAATTATTTTTAGATGGAAAGAAGAATTAATAATTATTAAAAAAAATAATAATGGTTAATTCTGGCGAATGCTGCACCTTTCATTTGGTGAGCACAAAATAACAGTCCAAAGTTGAACTAGTAATAATGTTTAAAAGTAGATTATACTTTAGTTACAAACTGTAAATCAAAGAACAAGCATCCTTTTGAATAAACAACATTTTGCACAGACAATATCATTTTCAATCATGTCCATTGTGAATGATGTCACATTGTTTGATACAGTACCCATTAAAGTACAGTAGATGGTCCATGTTTATGTAACCTAAACTGTCACTTTAACAACTAAACATCACATTGTTGTGATATTTATGTAAAAGAATGTTTACTAGATGCAGAAATTCCCATATTTACTGCAGTGTATTTGTGACTGGAGATTTGGAACAGTCAATGACAAAATATGTAAAAGGAAATTCATTTTGAGTCAGAATTGCATCATATATTTATTGAATAAATATGTAGTGGTTGGAAAACTTCTGTTGGTTTGAAGACTGGTTTATGTCCACATACTTAAGTGAATAGAGGCGGGTTTATTACTTGACATTAACAATTAAACTATGCATATATATATAGGTTAGATTCCATGTTACAGGTATAACTCCACCCCCACCCCACACACCTGGTTTGAACTGATTAATACCCTTAATTTTACTTGTTGTTTTTGTCTTGGGTTATTGAGTCATTTGTTTTTGTTATGTTATACAGGACATAACAAGCCCCTGTCGGGGTAATTTGGCCATATTCAGATAGATGAGACCATTTTTTCCCCCATTCCTTTTCGTGACTTCATTAGAAAAATGGCAGCCAAAATGTTCATTGCAAACAAAAATTTCCAGAAGTAAGGTTTAATAAGTTTTCCCATGATTTGACCTGAAGTATATTGGACTTGTTGACTGTTTCTGAGGAGCTCATGGAACAGATTAAAATTTCTTTCTCCAGTGATAACCAAGGATCAGATTGCTGTAGAGCAACATGGGTCTCAAACCACCCAGAGGGCTACATGAGGGCATTTTGATAGCCCAAGGGTCACACTACCATTGTTATGTTATAATAACTTGTGATGCCACTTACTTTTTGGGCCACAGAATATGGCTTAGTGGGCCACATTTGGCCCATGGACCATGTGTTTGAAACTCCTGCTGTAGATGCTAAAAATACAAAAGTCCCTTTGAAGGACTTTATATAGAGTAAGATTTAAATAAGGTAGAGGAAAAATTATTTGAAAGAGAAATATTTGATAATAATAATTTGTAGACTGAAGAGAGAGAGAAATATCTGATACCGATCAAGTGGGTCAATAAACTGATGCAAAAGGTGAATGTAAAGTGTCTACTTTCCATATATACTCACAGACCCAGATATACTGTCACACAGTGCATGGGAAGATCTGGATTTATACAGTTTGTTATGAGTAAGACAACAGTATGGTATGCTAATGCATTATCTGATGGGATATCAGGGTGTATGTTGTTTGCTGTTTGACAAATTAGCAGGTTTTTGCAGTAGTTATAGCATTTCTTTAGTTTTGGACAAAAAACTGTTTTGACATGGTAAGACATAAAAAATGAAAACCTCTAATACCTATAGTTCTAAATGACAGCTTACATGGATTTTGTCTTGGAATGAAGTGTCATCAGTGATAAATAATGGAAGAATACATTTCTGCTCAACATGGAAATATATTACTCTCCAATGCTTTCTTTTTGTATCTTTTTTTTTCTTCTGATATTTTCACATTTTAGCAAAATGCTTTGTAGGTCAGTTACTATCAAACTTCAGTATCTTGTTCTGTCATTAAAAAATAGCTTCCACCTGGTGTGAAGGCTAAGGGAAACAACTTTTCAGGACTGATTATGGGATGTGCAAAGAAATGTACAATTATGTGAACAACAGTCATTCACTGACAGTTTTGCGTAAGAAGTTTCCCATATAGTATCACTGGAAAACAAAGGTGAAAAATCAGCTCCTCAGAGTTGAGTCAACTCTTGAACTCTTTTACTCTATATGCTTGAGTAAAAGTCAAGACCATCTTTAGGGGCCCCAAGTGGCCGAGTGGTCTAAAGCGCTGTCCATTATGGATCACTGCTATCTCACCTCTGTCTGCTGGGTGTGTTCGAGTCTAGGATTCGGGCGAATGTGGATATGTGAGACAGCTTGCCAGTAGCTTCTCGTGGGTCTGTGGTTCTTTCCGGTGATTTTCCGGTTTCTTCCTCCTCCATTAATACTGGCTGCCATGAATAGCCTATCGTGTGCTGAAAAATGGCGTTAAGCCCAACAACAACAACAACAACAACAACAACAACAACAACAAGACCATCTAGAAACTACAAAATTTGATACCATATATACATGCTTGCAAGTCAAGATCTTAATGTGCCAGTAGATCAGGGTCTATGTTTTTGTTCTACTCGCAATAAAACTGCAGAGACCTTATATTTGCAGGCCATTATACAGCATCAGATCTGAGTCTATGCAGTTTGCAGCTGGACTCTAGGCAAGTATATAAAGTATTTAAAATTTTAAAAAAAATTAAATAATTATATTTGTAAACTTAAACTCCAAGTATAAAAATGTTTGAAAACAATCATTGGCAGTCATACAGTGCAGTGGTAAAGCTATCAGTAATTGTAACTAGAATTGTAAAACTCTTGCTTTTCCTTGGTCAAATCACTTTTTGTAGATTTATGTGGTAAACTGAAACTTGTTCCTGATGGGTGGATGCAGAAACAAGTTTTGAAATCAAGGTGGACTTTTTTGTTGGCATTAATTTGGATGACTTAAAAATGCAATATTTTATTGGCATTATGTTATCATCTCATGTCCACCACCCCACTCCCTACACAGTGGTTTAATAAATGCTTGAAAACTAGGTGGACAGTAAATACCTAATGTTTGTTTATTAGTAAATTGCACAGTATTCCATATCAGTAGCAATAAGACTGGTAAACAGATTTCCAGCATCACAAAACAGATTGCCATTGTACTCATTTAAAATCCAAATATCCAGTTATAGATTTGGATTAATACAGGCAGAACTGAATTTTACCAAGAAATAACTTATTATACAATGACCTGATTTTTTTTATTGAAAGTTTTCAAAAGTAGTCTCCACAGGATTTGTATTGGTTGTTTTTATCTAGTGGCACTTTCAGTGCTGTTGACTAAATGAGAGGTAAATACCTCTAGGGACTCTTGCTTCAGTCTAAATCAAATTGCTGCTAGTCAGTTGTTTCAACTCAATAGTCTTAAACTGAGCAACAGAAAAGAGAGAAATCCAACAAGTTCTGTAAAATTGAACAAAAATATTAGTTCCCTAGAGTACAAAATGAAAATTTAAAAAAGTTACAGTGAAAAGTATTTAACGGTGAATGGTGAATTTAATGGTGAATGGTCACACGATAAAATACTATCTACAGTAGTATATGTTACAACCCTAAATGATAATTGAGGACAGCATGCAACTTAAGTTATACATGCCATCAATCAAGAATATTGAGGATTACTTCTATTAAATAAAAGAATTTTGTGTATATGTAGCAGTTCTGATGGCACCAGGATGCAATTAATGTAGATGTGTTTGTCTTGGAAAACATGAACTTTATAGCTGAACATAGCAATTACAAATATTGTAGCAATCTTGTTTGCTCACATTGCATGTTGGTAATGAACTTTGAACATGCCTCAGTTGCAACATCAGAATCAAGTCACATAATCAGCTATGCTGGCAATTTGGAACTGTATATAAGTATTATCAAAGGCACAGAAGATTTGCCCACACAAATGTTGATGGTGTCGAGAGAAAAAGAAACAATATTGTTGTCAGTGTTGATGTTGTTGCAGAAAATCCAAAAATCCAAAAATCAAAAGTGATGCCATTGAAAAGACGCAGAATTTGATGAAATAATATCAAGGATTGAAGAAACTATGGTTTTTGATAAGCAGTTAGGTAAGTGATTATTATTATTATAAGTACACCAACCATCAATCAGCAAATGTAGTTTAGCACCAGACTTTGGAATAAGGATATCATGAGGTGCAAGAAAAGACAATATGCTTGCACAATTAAGACTCGCAAGTGAACCATGACTGTTTTTATCAGAAACTTCTCACAGCCAGTTGCAAGGTGAACTTTAAAACATCTAAGGCAAACTGCATTGCATGCATCCATGGAATTAGAATGCAGAGAGTCGAAAGAAAGGCTAACTTATGTTAATAGGAGTCTTACAGGAGACCTGTGAGATCATGCAACAGTCCTATCAAATTCCGTCATAGGTCAGGCAAGCCAAAAGCATGATGAAGAAGACCACCATTACATTGCGCCCACTATTGTGGCCAAGGCAGCCATATATGTTTGTCAGCAACATGCCCTTGAGTTTGAGTTGCACATGTACTCTCATGATTATGTGATCATTCTACCCTTGCACAAATCAGCTGTGAAGTTTCTCACCATGGTGCTGATCACCAAGACATGTTGCAATGTGAATCATTGACAGCATCAATAGTACTGCCAAAGATTCCTTTGGTACAATCGAAGGCAGTTGCATTTCTCTCCATGGCTAAAATGCATCATGGTTAGTAAAGTCATCAGTGAAGCTGTTCATTAGTATCTGGCCAAGTTATCACAAGCTTATACCGATTGCAGATCTGTTAATGGGGAATGGAACTTACCAAAATGGATTAAAATTGTCTTGCAGAATGTATTAGATGAAATGTACAATGTATACAGTTTGATCATGGCTTGATTCAAATATGCACCCAATCCTGTGCAGGATATGGCCTGTGCAGGATATGGCTGCACCTCGGCAGCGAGATCCAAGCTTTACTCATATGAGGCTAGAGATCTAGATGGGCAAATGCCAATAAAACTCGAGGTTCAGGACAAATCTTGGTATTTAATTCCAAACAAAGCAATTTTTCGAATTCAAGGAAATCTTGGACATGCCAACAACAATGCTGTATATGAATGCAACAAAAAGAAAATGGATTTATCAATAATGTCATAATGTCATTATTCAGTAGCTTATGTTTTCTCATTGATTGAAAGAAAATCAAAACAATTCTCAAATATGTCATCATTGCTATGACGGTCTTGGAATGGACTATTACAGTGACAATGTTATAACCCATATATCTTTAGTAATCTTACATAAGATGCTTTTGTGGGCCCACAACCTTCTGGTATGCTTGAAAGACCTGGTCCTAATGGTAGCCCTATGGTGTTTGGCAGCAACCTGAATTTTAATATTGGCTTTGGTACACACCAAAAGCAACTTAACTTCCACCAGATTTTGCAGAGTTTTATAAGGAAATTTTCTGGACCAAACACATGGTTATATTAAAACATAAAGGTGAAGCCAGTGAAATAATTTGGTATGATTGTGTTGTTATCCTAACTTATACTTTGTTTGCCCACAATGAAAGCATCATTAGACAAAGACAGTCATTTGGTATCATATATGGTGTCTATGATTGCTTACCTTGTGGTGACAACATACTTGGAGCAGAGTGATGTCTGAGGATAATTTCAATGGCAAATACGTTTCTGATGAGGTATTAGAACACCATGGTACATGTTTGTAGCATTTCAAATCATAGACATTCTGATAGAACCACCTGGAAAGACCAATGAGATTTTGCAAAACTGAGGTCTTGTTGCTTAACTTCGACAATGATCAAGCTACAAGTGTATCATTGGCAGGTAAAATAAGGGGACTGAGATCAAAACAATGATACAGGCTTGCAGATTTCCCAGAATGTTGTGTTATACCCAATTTATTAATTTAACTTCAAGCATCTAGACCTGGTAATAGGCAGTCAGGGGTAGATGTTTAATTTGGCGCATGTGTAAGAGGAGATGCAGATGATTCCAAATACAGATATTGCTGTGATTCTATTTTATAAGGATTGTTTGGGCTCATTTGACAGATTGAGATAGCTTGGTAATGGTTTTCACAAACTCTTAAAAAAAAAAATAATGTCGTCATATCACGGAGTTAAAATTGGTTCTAGATAAGAACAATAAAAAATGCTAATGAGTTTACAGTGAAACTGAGCAACTCAAGACGACCAAACAAAAGAACACGTTGGTGCCATTAATGTTGTCCAAATCTGAGATGGCACAAAACAGTGGAATATATCCATTTTCTTATGGTGATTCCAGCATCAGTGGTCCTCCATGCATGGGAAACGGGCATTGTACATATGGATTCAGAGAGCCAGAAACTCACTGGGTTGCATGCATGGTGATGCAGTGACATGTTTTATATTTTGACTTGTTCAGGCTTGGACCACCACATGAAGTCATTGGTTATCTACACAAGTGCAGAATGTGGATAAGTCAAGTTTCTGAATTACTAAGTCAGCTATAACTGTTTTATTCAACAATGCTGTTGCCAACTTGGATGGATGGCCTTTTGTGTGGACATCTCCTTATTGAATCATTGTGTGAACATTCATAAATATCCTGTGAATTTGTTGATTTCACATTGTAAAAGATAAAGCCACTTAGCAACTAAATATAATATTACAAAATTTCAGTTGACATTTATGGATGTGGTACAAGGTTTATCATCAAACCAGATTTGACTGAATTGAATAGCAATGTTGCTTTTGGTGTGAACCTCAGTCTGCTTGTGCTTTTAAACTTTTAGACTCGAGACTCAGATATGATGGTTGCCTGTATCAAAAATTATGTGAATGTAAAGGCTGTCCAGGTGCTGCTACAGCTGCCTAACTTCATTTACAAGATAACTTGAATGAAGGAGGGGAAAAACCTGACAACATAATAACAAATTGTTGTCTCATTTTTTTACTGATATGGATGACTTTAATAAAGGTAAACATCACATCTTAACAGCACAAGAGTATAGATCATATTTTTGTGTAGTACCATGTTGCACTTCTCTTTTGAGTACTCTTACACAATGGGACCAAAAAAAGCACTTTAAGGGAGAGCAGGAGTTACAGAGGGATCTCTGAGTAATAATAAAGGGGATGGAATCTGAGATAGACATTGAGAAGACTGGTGGGTGGGTATATAAGAGCTGTTTAATAGCTGAATAATAATTTTATTATCATGTTGAGAATCATTGTCTTTAAACAGCTTTTTCTAATAAAATTGTTAGCTTCTTGGTATAAATTACCTGTATTTTTCAGAATAACCATTATCTGAAAGATTATAAAAAATATAACTCCAATAGGTTTTATCACATCACATATGTGTGTGCAACATTTTTGTACCTGCAAAATATTTTGTATTATGTCACTGCTATTTGCACAATAAAACAAGAATCCTTTGTTCAGAAAGTATAGACTTTTGTTCTTTGAAAATCTGTTAGCGTTGAAATTCTTTTTTAAAAATTGGATTTTATTAGTAAAAGTTTGCTGTAAAGCCTCCAGCAAAGTTTCCCCATGTGAGTCTTACATAAGTAATTTCACCAGATCCATGTGATCCCTACTGGGAAGGCATGGATCTGGTGAAATTATTTTGTATTATGTAACTGCTATTTGCACAATAAAACAAGAATCTTTGGTTCAGAAAGTATAGACTTTTGTTTTTTGAAAATCTGTTAGCGTTGAAATTCTTTTGAAAAATTGGATTTTATTAGTAAAAGTTTGCTGTAAAGCCTCCAGCAAAGTTTCCCCATGTGAGTCTTACATAAGTAATTTCACCAGATCCATGCCTTCCCAGTAGGGATCACCTCATGAGTGACGTGGGGTCAAGTCATGGAGGTAAAAGGCACTGACCCTAACAGATAATGGAAACTAAAACAGACATTTTGACACTATTTCACTTTTATGGTTCCATTGATCTGGGTTATAGTATTAAATGCCTGGATAATGTTCCATATTATAAAGTGACTGTACCTAAAATAAGATATAAACTTTTATGGCTTCTTGAACAGGTATTAGTGTGAGTGATAACTATATTCAATATGCATGCTCCACAAAACATACATGAATAAAGGGAATCAGACAATGGGTGAATAATAAATCCAGCTTGCTAGAAAACTGTTATATTAATGTCATAATAAATGGATGAAATGAATTAAGATTACCCTGCAAGAAAACAGCATTCTTTTTCCGAAAATCAGACAAACCAGTTTCACAGAAGACATAA